>OY730194.1:60820456-61420456 GCA_963422505.1 Pseudognaphalium luteoalbum
CAGTCCAAATTACTGCAGGCACAAGATACTCATGGAAAACAACTTCAAACCTTCTATACAGAGATAGAGGAGAGTAAACCCGAAGATTCAAGACGTGGTCAAGAAAGAGGTTATCAAACTCTTGGATGCTGGTTTGATCTATCCTATCTCAGATTCCCCATGGGTAAGCACAGTTCAGGTTGTCCCAAAGAAATGAGGAATGACAGTTATCGCTAATGAAGATAATGAATTGATTCCTACACGAACCGTGACCGGCTGGAGGGTGTGTATCGACTACCGGAAATTAAATGAAGCCACCCGAAAAGATCACTTCCCTCTGCCGTTCATCGATCAGATGTTGGAAAGATTATTAGGGAATGAATATTACTGCTTCCTCGATGGTTTCTCCGGCTATTTTCAAATTCCTCTCGATCCAAAGGACCAGGAAAAGACGACATTCACATGTCCATATGGTACATTTGCCTACCGCCGCATGCAATTCGGTTTATGCAATGCGCCTGCTACATTTCAAAGGTGTATGGTGGCAATATTCCATGACATGATTGAACAGTGTATGGAGGTATTCATGGACGACTTCTTAGTCTTCGGTGATTTCTTCACATCTTGTCTTTCCAGGCTTGAAAGGATGCTAGCCCGATGCGAAGAATCAAATCTTGTCTTAAACTTGGAAAAGTGCCACTTTATGGTGAAAGAATGAATAGTTTTAGGACATCGAATATCAAAATCTGGAATCGAAGTTGACAAAGCCAAAGTTGAGACTATTGCCAAACTTCTGCCACCTACTTCTGTTAAAGCCATTCGCAGTTTTCTAGGTCACGCCGGATTCTACCGTCGCTTTATCAAGGATTTCTCTAAGATCTCTCAACCTATGACGCACCTTCTCGAGAAGGATACTCCGTTTGTCTTTTCAGATGACTGTCTTAAAGCTTTCAACATTTTAAAGAATCAGCTCACACATGCAAAGATCATGGTCGCCCCCGATTGGAGTCTTCCGTTCGAAATCATGTGCGATGCTAGTGACTTCGCTGTTGGAGCTGTCTTAGGGCAAAGGAAGGAGAAGCAGTTTCAGCCAATCTACTACGCCAGCAAGACACTCACTGATGCACAAGAGAATTACACCACAACAGAGAAAGAGCTTCTTGTGGTAGTATTCGCTTTTGGTAAATTTCGTTCTTATTTAATATTGTCCAAAACTATTGTCTATACAGATCACTCAGCCTTGAAGTAACTCTTCAAAAAGCAAGACGCTAAGCCAAGACTGCTTAGATGGATTCTCCTCCTCCAACAATTTGACATAGAAATCAAGGATAAAAAGGGAGCCGAGAATGTCGCAGCAGATCATCTTAGTCGACTAGAAAATCCGTCGATGGAAAAGCTTGATGAGAGAGAGATTCAAGACTAGTTTCCTGAAGAACAACTCATGAATATCGGAGGATACCAAAAGGGATCTCAATTCACTTACAACCCTTGGTATGCAGACTACGCAAATTATCTAGTTGGAGGAATTGTGGCAAAAGGAATGCCTACCTCTAAAAGGCGCAAATTCTTTAGAGACGTAAAGAACTACTATTGGGACGATCCATACTTATTCAAAGTATGCCCGGACCAAATCATCAGAAGATGCGCAGACGAGAGGGAGGCAAGGAACATTCTTCACCAAAATCATCACGGACCAACTGGAGGACATCACGGAGCAAATATGACTGCAAGAAAGGTATATGACTCTGGCTTCTACTGGCCTACTATATTCAGAGACGCTCACGACTTGGTGAAACGTTGCGATGCTTGCCAAAGGTTTGGAAGTATTTCATCGAAAAGTGAAATGCCACTTACTAACATCCAAGCTTGCGAGATCTTTGATATATGGGGGTTGGATTTTATGGGACCATTCCCAAAATCATATGGGAAAGAGTATATTCTGGTTGCTGTCGACTACGTCTCCACATGGGCCGAAGCTCAAGCATTTCCTACAAATGACTCCCGAGTAGTGGTAAAATTCTTAAAGCAGCTATTCTCACGTTTCGGTACTCCAAAGGCGATCATTAGTGATCGAGGCATGCACTTCTGTAATGCTCAGTTTATGAGGACATTACAATATTATGGTGTCACCCATAAGACCTCTACGGCCTACCACCCGCAGACGAATGGGCAAGCCGAAGTGACGAATCAAGCGCTCAAGAGAATTTTAGAATGAACCGTGGGTAATCATAGGGAAAGATGGGCTGAAAAATTAGACGATGCTCTGTGGGCATTCAGAACCGCATATAAATCGCCACTAGGATCCACGCCCTACAGACTAGTCTACGGATGATGGTGATGATGCCGAAGAAGATGAAGAAGATGATGAAGATGGAGATGATGATGATGGTGATGATGCCGAAGAAGATGAAGAAGATGATGAAGATGGAGATGATGATGATGCTTATTGTTGCTGCTGATCATGTTATTGTTAATATTGTTGTTGTTGTTTTTGATTTTGAAGGAGGTCGAGAGAGACAGAGCAGAGATAGATTGATGATGAAGATGAAATGAAGGAGAAGAAGAAGAATAGGCCGGCCAACTCCAATTATTGGAGTCGGTTGGCTCCCACGCGTAGCACAAAATACCCGTGTTTTTGTACCCGATCGTAAAAGTAGTATAATATTTTCAAATGATAAATTTCTAAAATTGAAATCGTATATACTTTTAATCGAAGTATTTTATAAAAATACTTTTAGTGAGACATAAAAATATATCTTTGTTTTAAGTTTGAATGACGGATATGGTTCGAATGGTTTCGTCGTGCATGAGTAAGATTGAATAAAACGAATATGTTTTCTTTTTGTCTAATGTAAATAATAATAATTATTTCCAATAATAATACATTATTTATAAGTTTTGTCGTGAATGTTTTTACTTTGTACGATACAAATACTTAATTAATATATAATAAATACTGAGTATATTAAATAATAGTTTCATATTACTTAATATTTGTTTTCACCAACGCCCGTGTAAATGAATCGGATTTTGACCGATTTGAAAAATACACAATTAACTTTAATCGCGTACTGATATATATTCAACAATATATATATTGATACATACAATTAGCCTAGTACATAGCACTAATTACATGTGTTTCTAAATGATTAGGAACTAATAACTAGTCCTAATTTGAAGGGTGTCACACTATCGCTGTACTCACCCATAGCTTTAGTATACTTAGGCCCAGCAAAAACAAATTTTAAAACCCACTGATCCAGCCAAGCGGGAGGCCCACAACGACAGGAAGCGATTCCTAAAAACCGACTGTTCGGTTGACATCATTCACTGTGTCTTACTTGTTGCATGTCATGGGCACAGATAACTACTTACCATAATTAAGGTTGATCAAGTCCTAATTACTAGGTTGCAGTCCCACGGATAACCAGAAAGGGTACTCCATAAATTAAACTCAAGTTCATAAAGTCTTAACGATACAAAGGTCATTAATTCCTATTTTATCTGAACGCGTTTTCGAACATCATTTTATTGTGCATTGAATTTCGTAGGATATACCAGTTAGTTATGAAGTTGTATTATCCTTTCGGAATTCCAACTGTTAAACCAGAGCTGATTCCAGTGATGTAACTACCTTCGGTCGTTTATCGACTTCCATACATTTGTACTCCGTGTAAAACGTTTCCAGTACTATATCAGATAAACTGTCGAATAGGGGCCGTTATATCACTTTTACAATTGTCGTACACTTAATTGTATAATGTCATCCTTACTTATAATTATCTACATCATCAACAATCACAATAATAAACTACTCGCAATTCATGGTAATAGACAAATCACATACAAGGCAATAATACATAATTAAAATATGAAATAAAGCAAGCATGATAAAGGTTTCGATATCACCCGGAAATAAATGCGTAGCAGCGTATTATTATGATGGAAAACTCGTTCACACGTACAAAGGTGAATCTCCAAGCTCCTAACGTTCATTCTAACCTCTATGTTAATCCGTAGATTAATTACAATAATCCTAGACTAAAATATAAGAGAATTTTTAGAGTAAGAAAGTGGAAATGGAAGAGTGAGAGTATATGTATGAGTGTGAATATGAGAGTGTGTTGAAATCAGAGCTAGGGGCTGCTATTTATAGGAGAGGCTTGGCTCCAGTTAGCATCCCAAAGCTCACAATAGCAAAAGGAGGAAAAGGTGGTGGCACCAGGTACGAAAAAGGTGGAAAAGGTAGTGCACAGGGTACGGAAAAACACGTAAAGGTCTAGCACCAGGTACACAAAAGGACCAAAAAGTGGGATCCGTGCACGGGGGAGGTAGCTGGCAGTGGCCAGGTGGCAGCCGGCGGCGGCCTGGTGGCTGGCCGGCGGTGGCTGGCTGCTACCCGCACCAGTCCGCTGCCTGTTGCCTCATTTCTCGATTCGTGCGTGTTTTCTTCGTTATGCGTCTGTTTGCGTTGATTCTTTTTGCGTTGGATTCGTAATTCAAAAACGAAGATTTTGATGAAAAGAAATCCCAAAAATATGTCTCTGAACTTTAGATGTGTCGTACGAATTATTTGGATCTTCCGGTGTACGTAGAATCTTCATTCTTCGTCCGTTTTTGTTGATTCATCTTCTGTTGGATTCGTAATTTAAAAATGAACATCTTGGATGAGATAGATGTTGGTGATGGGATCTTTTGTCTTGAAATCTCGTTTTGATGTCTTGAATCTTCAAACGTGCGTGGAATCTTCGTTTTCTATCCGTTTTGCTTGATTTTAATTGTGCAACCTTGTTTTGACCATCTTGACATAATACTATTGATTTGTACTGAATTTGTGTTAAAGTGCCAAGAATCGTTCCAGAATGAGAGAGAGATCGGTAGAAAAAACGTGACTTTTTACGCGATATCAACATATTTGACCATACAAAATCTTGAAACGAATAGGCAGTCGGCTTACAAACTAGAATTGCCCAAAGATTTCGACGGAATTCATGAAGTATTTCATGTCTCAAACCTTAAGGAGTGTCTTGTCGACAACTCTTTGACATTGCCCTTAGAAGAGATTCGAATCAATGATCGATTGCATTTTACTAAGGAACCCACAAGAATCCTTGATAAAGGTACCAAACAGTTGAGACGTGACAAAATTCCATTCGCCAAAATTCGCTGAAATTCTAAGCACGGTTCTAATTTCACATAGGAATGTGAGGAGTTAATAAATCGAACATACCCTCATATTTTCATTAGCTGAATCTAGACAGTCCCACCAGTGGAATTTCAGGATGAAATTCTTCTAACTGGGGGAGACTGTGACAACCGTCAAAATTTCAGGTCATTACCGCACTCGAATCTTAAACTAGGCTTACAACATTCCTTAAATCCTAGTGAAAATTCTAGGTTATGACTCCATAGGCTAACCAAAGTCGTAGAACATCTAGGAGATTTCTTAGTGAATTTTAAGTTCCTTTAGACGTGCTAAATTAGGTTATTAAGTGCCTAATAAAACAAAGAAAAGTCTACCCCTTTATGTCCTCAGAAAATTCTCATCGAATCATAAATACCGAAATTTTCGGTAACTCGGCAAGAAAATTCTATCGGACGGTACCCGACTTAACACGAACGTTGGTGAAAACATTTCTATAAATAACTTAAATCTAGTTTTAGAAGTTATTTATCATATATTATTATTTTGTTTAAATAATACACGAAAAACCTAGACGTTTCACTTAAAACATCTCAAACGCAAAGATAATGCGCGAATCGCATTCGGCAACGAAACGAAACTCAATAAATATTTCAATAACCCAAAATAAATTATATTAATAATACTTCAATGAAAATTTATCCCAAAAATATCGTTAATTAAAAACGACGAAAGAAAATATTACGCGATTTAACCGAATAATGAAAATAACGAGTAAACGGCCGATATATGTATACACAGTCTGAGACTGGAAAATTAAATCAATAACCTATGGAGTGGGGCCCATGTGGGTTGGCCACCTCCACCTCCACTACTAAAAACCCATGCATTTTGCAATCATTCCATTTCTCACTTAAAACATCTCAAACGCAAAGATAATGCGCGAATCGCATTCGGTAACGAAACGAAACGCAATAAATATTTCAATAACCCAAACTAAATTATATTAATAATACTTCAATGAAAATTTATCCCAAAAATATCGCTAATTAAAAACGACGAAAGAAAATATTACGCGATTTAACCGAATAATGAAAATAATGAGTAAACGGCCGATATATGTATACACAGTCTGAGACTGGAAAATTAAATCAATAACCTGTGGAGTGGGGCCCATGTGGGTTGGCCACCTCCACCTCCACTACTAAAAACCCATGCATTTTGCAATCATTCCATTTCTCACCTCAAACCAATTAAGCCTCATGCAAACTAGAATCATTTCCATTTCATTTTTCACATACTTCACCAATATTCTCTCTAACTCTATCTCATTTTCTGGAGATTTTCCAGCCCCTCACAACCACCATAGAACCACTTACAACCACCATAAATCACCATTGAACCACCACTAAATTCTTCAAGCTTTTGAAAAACTATTTCAAGATTTCAAGACCACTAGTCCTTCTCATCTCAAATCTGCTCTAGAATCTTCATTAACACCATTGTAAGGATCTTTTCTAGTTCATTTTACTCTTATTAACATGTTCAAACACTCACTCATCTTGATTATGTCAAAAATCTTGTTAAAACTACTTTTCACAACATAAAACTCAAGAAAATGCATCATGCATAATCTGTCCAGAATGATGTTATCCATTCCATGATTTTTATAAAAATCATTTCTTAATGAAAATGGACGTTTTTATAGTCAAACATCAAGTTCAGAAAGTTATCTTTTGAACCTCGAAAACCTCATATTTTTCTGAGCTCGTTTACTATTTTTAATATTTTTCGTGAGATTACACAGACAATCTGTCCTATAAATTCAGAAAGTTTAGTCTGGTTATTTTTGACAACATCTAGAGCTACACACCTCCGAATGACTTGAAACAAATGCCAAAAGTTTATAAATTGAGTTAGATACAAATTTTGTTGTGATCACTTTTTCCTAAAAAGTTGTATATTTTTCTCAATAATTCAATCTTCATGCATATGTACAGATTGGTCAACTGTTGGAACTCAGAGGACACATGTAATTTTTAAAAATACTTAAACTACTCTACAATTCATGGAAAAATTACTGGAAGTAGTTAACTTATGGAGAAATAATTGGTATTTTTATTGGATTCTATTACGGAGTGTAGATATTTATAAAAATCCAACAATGAGATGTATTTTCTGGAAAACATGAAATGTGAACTGATTTTGGTAAAACTTGAAAACCGACACTTGCGGACTTGCTATTTAGGGAAAAACTAACTTTTTGTAATCTATGAACATATCTAAGGCATGGGTAAAAGTTTCGGGTCAAGCCGAGTAGTTTTGACCAAGTCAACAAAAAATGGGGCTCGGTTTTGAAAAACGGGAAACTTTCTATTTTTAGCAAAACTAGTAACTAAATGAGTTTGGGTGACTTATTAACTAACTTGAACCAAAAATGAGACATGTAACATAACCCGAATGAAAAAGGACACTTAGTACTTTTGACAAAGATTGAAGTTCTAATTTCATTTAGTATCCAATTCTAGTAACAACAATAACTACAAACGAGGACAACTTAGACACACGCGACATATACTATTGCAAAGTATACAATGAACCAAATATAATAATAATGTCTTTCATCAACGAGTAAACAATGAAAATTATTGTAACAAACTTTCATCAACGAGTCATATACATTTGTATAACAAAACATATTTGGACATACTAATTGAGTGAACAACTAGCATAAGTAACATTAATCCCCACTTACACACGACCTTATGCGTTTAGGGCGCTAGGATGTTGCATTTGGAACTCACATACTTGCTAATTTGCTATATTTGCTTGCTAAACTCTGTTGAGTATTCACAACCCCATTTTCTACTGTTTTCATAAACTTTTTGGGGGTGAAAAGCATTAACAATTGTTTGTTAAACTGCTCTTTGATGTGTACTCTTAATAAAATTTGTTCTTGAAAGAGGCACACAATCTGTATTTTTCTGCGAAACTGATCTTGTTAATTGAAACTGTTCTTGAACTAGTACACAAATTATATCTTACGGTAAAGCTGTTCTTTAATGTGTACTCTTAGTAAAGATGTTCTGTAATGTGTACTCTTAGTAAAGTTGTTCTTTAATGTGTATTCTTAGTAAAACTGTTCTTGAACTTGTACACAAACTATATATTACTGTGAAACTGTTCAGGATTGAACATTTACTATTTTGGTACTAAAAACTGCTCTGGAAATGTACACATGCTATCTTTTGTGCTATAAATGTTTTCTGTGTGTACATATACTATTTATACGCTCTTATTGTATGTGCTTGTGACTCTATCGCATCTTAAGTTCCCGGTTTCTTTTACACAACCTATTAACTCATGATTGAGCCGATGGTTGGTATGGATAGTACTATTTGGAAGGAGGCCACCTTCCCACTCTCTCGTGCATGTGAGTGCATACCACCAACTCTAAATGTTCACGATAGGACATGTCTTTGGGGCGTTGTTCTCAGGACAGTAGGTTTGGTTGTGGACTCAAGCTATACATGTCATTCTTAAATTAATTCTAATTTGCGTATAAACAACTAGTTACGTAGCAACGTATATCTTTCAAATGTGGTTTTGATAACTTCTAGATGACTTTCACATTTATACACTAAACAACTAGTTACATAGCAATGTAAATCTTTCAAATATGATTTTGAATACTTTTAAATGGCATTCGCACTTATTCTAAATCCTGTAAACTCACCAACTATCTTTGTAGTTGACCCTCATTTTACATGCTTTTTAGGAAACGATCAGTAGTTGTGGAAAGAAGCTACATTTACCCTTAGGAGTATTGAAGTCATTAGTTGAACCCGGTGCTATGGAACCATTGTGCTGTTACATCTCGTGTTTCCGCTTTAGCGGGGTGTGACACAAATGTATGGAAGTCGGTAAATGACCGAAGGTAGTTGTATTATGGATCGACATCATAAAAATGGAAACTCTATGAAAGGACTTATCTTGTAATTTTAAACGTAAAACTTATATTTGCCTTTCGATTAACAAACGTGATTGTAACTTTGTAAAGAGGAGTCGCGAACCTTAATAGTTGGTCAATAGTTATCTGTGTCAAAACTATGGTTTTATTATAACGTCATGAAATCATCATAAAATGCAATGTGATTACGTGGAATTGCCATGAGTTTAGTACACTTCCAATCACAATGTACTTGTCATGAAAACAACGTGAAGCAATTAAATTCATAACATATACATCGGTCAACGATTAAATACATTGTGAACTACCATAGTTTTTTCCGACATGGTCTGGGTTTAACTTTATCCAAAAGGCTCTAGCATTTTAATTATATTAGATTAGTTTAGATTAGATTAGAGTAGGTAGGCTATAGGCTGAATAACCATTCTCGAAAACTTAGGGATTTGTTAATTGTATTGAGAAAGGAAAGTTTAAAATCCAATTTAAAATGACACCTTTCCTTAAACCATGAAACCTAAAGTAAGGTACGCAAGAAACCTAAACACTTTCCCTCACTTATCATGCTTGAGTTTCACTAATAGGAATTAATCATATAAGTCCGAACATATTTTCTAAGTTAGTTGTTTGCCAAATTTGCAGTCTTGTGGTACTAAGAACGGTTAGACTTGTTATGGACTTGCTACTCTGTTCATTCGCCCAGAGCGAATGCGTTTAATAATAAGGGCCACTTACTCGCTCGCAGGAGAGTGTGGAGAGTTGAGGATTGTCTGTCTAATCAGAATAATGATACCCTAGTTCCTCGTGACATATCAGTTGATAACCAACTGATAAGGAATCTACGGGTTATACCATAAGCTATCGAATCTAGTAAACATTCCCAATTTAGATAAACGTTTTCTCTAAAAAGTCATCATCCCATATTATGAGCTAATGGAATCACAACAAATACTACTTTCCATTATCTAATTTATTATTATCTTTTATTCGCTTTATTTAACTGAACCGAAACCCCCAACACACTCTTATAAAAACCTGTACTAGAAAAGAAAGATTGATTGGATCACCTCCGTTTCAATTCAGTTTCTATTTAAGAACGACTCTAGGTCATACTTACCATCTACTAGCCTTTGGTTCAGTAGTAATAAGTCACACTTAGACCCCAACATTTACAAATTTAAAACACCCACCGCGTTGTAATCACTCGCGTTCGCGACGATTCGACACCCCTCAAGTTTTTGGCGCCGCTGCCAGGGAGACTAACTGTCCGATACAGAGGCCCAACCGATATTAAGGAGCTAGGAGCTAGGGTTTGAAGGTTTTCAAGCTTAGAAAAAGCTAGTTCGTTAATTGGTTCGATTTCTTTATCCTTGTAGCTTTACTAACCTTTTGGGTTACTATGGATATTGTTTATTTGAATTAATTGCTTGTTAGATTTTCATTATGAATGTTTAAATGTATGTTTATTATATGAATTATATGTTTATGTTGGAACTATATTATTGAATATTGTTATGCAAGAATTATGTGTTATATTATGTAAATAATCATAATTAACTGATTTATAGATAAACTCACTAACCTTTTGGTTTTTAAATTAAGTGATTATGTTTTATTAGATGTTAAGTAGCATTATGATTCAACCGATCCTGGAATTGCATCAATAATATGTTGATAGATCTTAATAAATAGTGATCCTTTACATAACCTTTGACTGTATTGCTATATGAGAATTGTCATAACCTTTGAGGTTTTCTACATTTGTAAATCACAATAATAATAGCCAACATGAAAATAGACATAAGTTGATATAATAAGTGTAATAAATAATAGTTTAAATAGTCATAATCTTCTATCCAATTTAGTATTCTTAAGTTGTTCCTTTAAACTTATCTATTAAAGAATTGGTATCAATCATATATATATGTTCGATCGGAACTAAAACGTCCCCCTATCTTATATATTATTGTATATTATTGTAAATTTGTATATTGACTATAATAATTGTAATTAGGATAAATAAATAGTTAGTTATAGATTAAATCACGTTCCCTGTGTTCGAATCTGGACTTACTTATAAAACTATATTCTATGATCAGGACAACATTTGCCTGAATTGTGTGATAGTATTATTTAGTATTTCCTTAAATAAACTTGTGATTATAATTGCCTATACTTAGCACACATCACCGCTCATCTAAAGAGAATGGAAACCATGCTCGACTCTCATCCCGACCCTTCAAAACCATTCACCCGAACCCGACTCCGAGACATAGATACAATTGAATAAGAGTTCCTGTCGCACCCCCAAATTCGGGTTGCGGAAGCGAATCGGGTCGGGGCGCGACTAATCAATATACACAGCACAAAAAATATAATGAACGACCACTACATGCGTCGTTGTACATTAATATTGATAAAACAAAAGTTTACATCAAAACATTGTTTACATTAGCCCGGTTTGAAATTGAGAGATTTAAGTACATAATTAACCTATACAAAATATAATAATGCAGCTAAATCTCTGATTGTTTGCATGCTGACTCGAGCTAATAGTTCTTGATTGAGCTGTCCAACCTACTGCTGGTCACCTGCGATACATGCTAAAATGGGTCAGCGAAATGCTGGTGAGCTCACAGGTTTGTATGTCAACGCATATTTGTATGAACCGCAAGATTTTATAATATAATTGAATTTAAAATGCAATTAAGCAAAATAAAAGTTATACAGCCATGAGCACATAGTCTGAGCTTAACTTGAGTGTCAGGTCCAATTAAGGAAACCTAACTGAGTTGCCTCCTACGAGTGCCTAATCTACACTCGTCTTCCCAAATGCTAATACGTCCATTTGACCAGTTAGTGCGTGCTAACCCGGACGAGGATTGTCAATCCTATATGATATCATATACTAACATTCACGCTATAGATGTATTACCAAACTATGTTGTGGAGGGCTTTAAATTGATTAGTGAAAACAACTCATGTAGTATTTGATTGATTTGTACTTGCGTTCAACATGTAAGTAAAACGAGCAATGTAATCACACCCCTGATTGAAAAGCAGTAAAAATAGGGGCCATGAGACTCACCTAAGCCTTGAGCGATTAAATTAATAAACTTGAATTGATTTGCGGTGGATTGATGTCCGAAGACTTGTAACCTGAGGGTGTCCAAGACACACAATTATTATAACATGAGTAGGCATCTCGAAAGACTACCCTTGTAGTTGTTCGTCCAACTTAGAATGTCCAAATTACTACGATTTGGTTGTTTGACTTGTGTTTTGAAAACGTGTACGGCCCGTTGGTGATTTGTTTGTAATAATAATCTCATATTATTATTTTGATGATTTTGAAGCATTATACTTAAAAATAAATTCCAATGTGTTTTGGAGGTCATGTCACATTCGTGTTTGATGTGATACAAGTTTAACTCTTTGTGTGAAAGTTTAGATGTAACACTGTTACTCGTGACCCTAGGGTAAGGGCGAAGCCCGTTAATGACGGGGGTCCGGGGGCAGCGCCCCTGGTAGCGGGGTCCAAGGGGCGGCTGCCCCTGGCGGGGTCCAAGGGGCAGAGCCCCTGGCTGGGGTCGAGCTGTAAATTTTAGGTCGGCTTGGAAAATTTTTATTTCTACTAAATTGCTTTGGTGAAAAACGCATCTGGACTCGAATTTGGGTGAAATCGAGTGGTAAAATTTTAGGTCTCGACACTTAGTAAAATTTGTGTTTTCTTGGTTCTGTTTCATACCACATAGCGTGCGACATACGGCTTTGTGTCGCTAAGTGTGATATAGTCTGTTGTGTCGCAGATCATATCTGCGACATAAGGGCTTGTGTCGCTAAGGGAGACATCCGCAATTTAATGCGACGTAGGGCGTTGTGTCGCTATATGCGACATCCGTAATTTCTGCGACATAACGATTTGTGTCGCTATATGCGACGTTCATGATTAGTGCGACATAGTGGCTTATGTCGCTATATGCGACATATGGTCTGATTTAGCGACATAAAGGCTTATGTCGCAGGTGGCCTGGAGCCTCTGCGACATAACGCGCTGTTGGCCGGAAAATAGGCCGAAAAAGGTGTTTTCCGGCCTCCGTTTGACCTGAGACTTTTACCCAACCCATTTTTGGACATTTTAAGCTTAAACCAACCATATACATGTAAAAATAAGTGAAATCGATGAATTTCGAGAGTTCGTCGGAAACTTACGAAGTGTCGAATGGAAATTCCGAAAAGATAGAGTTGCAGATCGTTGCGTGGCGGTCGTTTTTCTCCAAAAGTTCCAAGTGATTTGAGGTGGTTTTGTGGTGTTATTTAGTGATTTAAGGTGGATGGTGGTGGTTTGGTTTTTAGAGAGAAAAGAAGAGAGGAGAGAGAGAGATAAGTGGGAAATGAGGGTAAAGGGGGGGGGGGGGGGGGGGGGGGGAAGATGGCTGATTTTAGAGGGGGTTGGGGAGGGAATCTCCCAAAACTTTTAATCTCCGCATTTACGCTCCGTGCGGTGTTCGTTTTCCCGATCGTTTAAACGTTAAATGTTTATTTTATACGTTTAAATATACGTTTTAAAATACGAATAATTACCCAATATTTTTGTTGAAGTATTTTACCAAATACTTAATGGTTGCGTTATAAAATATAACTTTAACTTGTTTCGATTTGTTTGCGCGTTTAATAATCTAGTCGTGTAGTCCTTGTTTGTACGATACGAATTTGAATTGAAATATTATCTAAATAATATTTTGGATATAATTGCGTTATTAAATAATATTATATTATTTAATAAAATTGTTCACCAACGTCCATATTAATTGCATCGAATTGCATTCGATTTGAAACTTGTACGATTTAATCAAATCGCATACTTGTATATATATATTCATCAATATATATGTTGATACATTAATTAGCCTAACACAGAACTAATTACATGTATTAGAACTTGATTAGGCACTAACTACTAGTCCTAATTTGACGGGTGTCACAGTTCCGATCCTCAAGACACTCGGAAATATATGACAAGCTCTTACATTAATCGTTGCATATAAGGAAAGTCAGATGAATGGCTTTGTGGAAGAAAACCTTCTAGATTCAGCCAACGAAGTCAGGACCATCGAAGTCGATAGTTCCCAACCTTTTAATAACGCAACCTCAGATGAAGAATTCCACCAATTTCCAAATTCACATGACGAAGATTCTAAAGAGGAAATTGAGTATGACGACGATTGTATCGATATCACTCTTGACGAATGCTCTATACCCCCTGCTCCAGCAAATTCTCCTATCTCCACAACCGAGATATTGGAAATCCCCCTCTTAGACACCCACCAAGAGATGATTGACTTGATTGATGAGAACGAGGATGTCCACATCATTGTAGAAGCTATCAGAGAATCAACCAATGACTACACCACTGCTCAAAGGCACCTGATAAGGGAAATAAAACAAGAATACAATTCATACCTTTCCAATTATGGATCGCAAGAACCTCGCACTCTACGCAGGCATATCCAAGAACTATCAGATTCCCTTCAAGCTCAAATCACACGAGAAGCTCAACAGCAAGAAAGGCCCCACTACCCAATGGGAGAAATCGAGTTCTACATCAATCAGAGGCAAATATACCAAAAAGTATATTGTGCCCTAGCCGGATCAGCTTCCCCCTACTCATCGAGTCAGAAGGCTACACTAGCATCAATGAGAACCCATCTGGAAATAGCTACTGGAAACCCACAAAATTATGCTGATATCAGAATGGTGGGAGATCTTAGAACCCTTCTAGATCTTATCAAAACTAGAGAACACCACACAGCCTCATAAAACTACAGGATCGTCATTCATTCCACTATTGGTCATCATGTTGGGTTGATAATTGATGAACTAAACGACTCAGTATGTGAAGAAGAAATTCGTGAAGTACCAAGATTCATTCCGCACTTGTCGCAAATCAACTTGGCAACATATGTGACGACTTGACTACGCGGAATGCATACTGAAGAAGATGTGGAGCTTGATGTCTATCTCAACGGATACAGTGAGATATTCAGCAAGCTAATCTATGTCTTCACGGACTCGGACTTTCCCTTCAAGCATCAGCAACATCAACTCATCAGATAAGTATGCCAAACAACCAGATCCTTTGGAGGAGACCCGTTGGCTAGTGACTTTGAAGAAGTAAAAACTCAGTTCATGGCCCTAATAGCTTCAATAGGTTGAAACCACCCCCAGCGTGAGATTGTTCAAACTCACACCTGCACAAGATTTGACCCTAATGGACCAGTCACACGGTCAGTTAGATACATCAGCTACGGTATGGCAATCCTCGATCGATTAGCCACTGATCACTTCAAAAGCTTCAGGATGGAATCCACCAATCCACCAACTCTAATTGCTGACATGATAGAGCATTCCTTCATTAGTTTCCTCCACGTTATAGCTTACCTAGGAGTCACGGTAACAACTCCAGCACCTGGGACACATCCAGCATCATCATCTGAAGAAAAGGACTAAGTCAAGCTCTCGACTTTAAAAGAGCGCTTCTCGGGAGGCAACCCGTGTTTTACATTTCTGCAATATACTTTCTAAGAAGTGATGAAATCTCTGACTATCTTTCACACTCGGACATATCTCCTATTTCAAGGAAGTATAAGCATCTTATATACGACGTGTTCACACCTACGAGACCAATTACAAGAAGACTTGATCAAGAGTGAACCTAGCAAGACAAAGTTCGGCAGACGCATACCAAGGAAAACTACAACTACTGGGGAGTACTTCTTTACCTATCTTTTTCCTTAGTTACAAATATACCATATCTACTATGCTTATTACTAAGTGTGGGATTCAAACCTAACACACACCGCTGAAAGAATACGTCTAAGATGTTTCAATTCTTAAGTGTGGGATTTTACCCCAGTCAGAGCTTATAATAACATCGAGGACGATGTTCCTTTAAGTATGGGAAAGCAGAAGTTACACTACTGTAAAATGGATAATGGTATATGCTTGATTCTAAACTCATTGCTCTTTAGACCATCCTTCTCCAATAAGTAAACAAAATTATTCAAAATTGAGTGAAAAATATGTTGAAAATGAATTTTTTATGACAAATAACGATTTACTTTGAGGAAGAAGGATAAATAAAACAAATTCCTTTGGAAAATTAGTTTAGTAATCCCATAAAGAGCATCACATGAGTAGGCACACAACAAACCAACTTTCAATTCGTGAGGTATCTTAAGCCATATAAAGCATTCATTTTTAATGCTTCTCTTTTTCGATTCTTGAGTGTGCCGATGTATGCGTTTAGAATCAGAACTTGCTTCTGTTATGCATTTCAAATCCGAATTGGTGAGTGAAAAGGAGATCGAATCACATCATTCTTAAATCCATCCATACACTCAAAAATGAAAATACGTTATCCATACCCTCTCAGAAACATCCCTCAAACTTCATAGAAAGTTCCAAAGATGAAAGAAGAGAAGCTACAAGGATATGACGTCGAAAAAAGAAAAAAAAGAGAGAGAAAAGAATTCGAAGAAAAGAAAGTCAAATGGAGAAAAAGACTCCTACCAAAAATTATGAGAAAAGAGCGTCAATCCTCCAAAAATTCGAACTTTCCTCTTCACAAAATAAAAATGAAAAAAACCCAACACAACCCCCTCTCATATCACTAACACTCCACTCCAAAAACCCTACATCACTTCTCCTAGAATGATTGTGGCTAGATCGACTTCACGCTCGCTTAAAAGGTAACGATTTGATTCTCGATCAAGCCTATGAAGATAAACGATACATGACTGGCGTTCTGAGTGGTTGATAAAATTAGAATAGGAAACCCTAAGCACTTTAAGTGATTGGAGTGACCACCCAGAGAGGATCGCCTAGTCATGTATCTAAGATCAAATATCAAAAGCATGCTCCCAAAGATTACAACGATACTTTTTCAAAAGCATAAATATTTTATTTTTCCAAAACCCCCCTAAGTAAAAAGTTCTGCCTCGAAATATTTCATTATCTACTTATTTCTAACCATGCTTGAAATTCGATTGCTTGAGGACAAACAAAGTTCTAAGTGTGGGATACCTGATATTGCGTAAAAAGTCACATTTTTACTACCGATATCTCTCTCATTATGGAACAATACTTGGCAAATAAACTCAGATAATGTACAAATCAATGAAACTTTGCCAAGAAGGTCAAAATAGAGATGCACGAGAAAAATCAAGCAAAACGGACGAAAAACAAAGATTCCACACAAGTTTGGAGATTCAAGACATCAAGACAAGATTTAGAGACAAAGTAACCATCAATGAGATTTCTCTAATCCAAGATATTTGTTTTCAAAATACGAATCTTACAGAAGAAGAATAAAAAAAACGGATGAAGAATGAAGATGCTACGTACGCCGGAAGATTCAAACGATTCGCACGATACATTTACAGATCGGAGAAACATTTCTGAGATTTCTTTTCATCAAACTCTTCATTTTTGAAAAACTTATCCAACGCAAAAAGAATCAATGAAAACGGACGCATAACGAAGAAGATACGCATGAATCGAGAAACGAAGCGAAAGACGGTGAACCGGGGCGGCAGGCTGCCAGCCGCTGCAAGCCACCATGCAGCCGCCGCCGGCAGCATGGGTGGCAGCGCCGGCTGCCTCCCCCTTTGCCCCCGACCACTTTTCCGTCCTTGCTCGTACTCGCAGAGTACACGTGCTAGGCCTTTTCCGCAACTTTAGGGTACACGTGCTCGACCTTTTCTCGCTTTAGGGTACATGTGCTAGTAACTTTTCCACCTTTTGATAACATATCCTCCTAATTGCTAAAATGCACCAAATTTCAAGTATAAATAGGTGCTCCAAGGTTCATTTCAAGAGACACCTTTTTCACCTCATACACCTTCCATATCTTTCTCATTTTTCTAGTTTTACTTTATATTTTCTTACTTTAAATTAGTATTAAGCTAAGTTTAGGAAGCTTGTTAGAATAGAACGAAAGAAAGGAACGTGCTTGTAATCTTTGGTGTAAGCTTGGAGCTAATCTTATTAATTTATGTCTATTCCTTCTCGTGCATTAATATCGGTTCTTTCTATCCTTATCTATCTTAATTAAATATGTATACTTTAATTATGCTAGAGATAGTTTGTGCCATGCTTAGCGAGTAGATTACTATTGTATTTGTTGTGATGTAGTTAGCATAAATAATTATGGGATGACCTTGAATATGTTGAGAAATAATAAGACGACCCTTTTCGAGTGTTTACCTGATATAGTACTGGAAACGCTGTTAAGCGGAGTACAAATGTATGGAAGTCGGTAAACGACCGAAGTTAGTTGTATTATGGATCGACATCATAAAAATGAGAACTCTATGAACGGAATTATCTTGTGATTTTAAACATAAAACTTATATTCTCCTTTCGATTAACAAACGTGATTGTAACCTTGTAAAGAGGAGTTGCGAACCTTAGTACTTGGTGAATAGTTATATGTGTCAAAACTATGGTTTAATTGTAACGTCATGCAATCATCATAAAATGCAATGTGATTACGTGAAATTTCCATGAGTATAGTACACTTCCAATCACAATGTACTTATCATGAAAACATCGCGAAGCAATTAAATTCACTACAGAAACATCGGTCAATGATTAAATACTTTGTGAACTACCATAGTATTTTCCGATATGGTATGGTTTTAACTTTATGCAAAAGTTGCCAACATTTTAATTAGATTATATTAGTTTAGATTAGATTAGAGTAGGTAGGTTATAGGCTGAATAACCATTCACGAAAACCTAGGGATTTGTTAATTGTATTGAGAAAGACATGTTTAAAATCCAATTTAAAATGACACCTTTTCCTTAAACCATGAAACCTAAAGTAAGGTACGCAAGAAACCTAAACACTTTCCCTCGCTTATCATGCTTGAGTTTCACTAATAGGAACTAATCAAATAAGTCTGAACATATTATCTAAGTTAGTTGTTTGCAGGATTTGCAGTCTTGTGGTATTAAGACCGGTTAGACTTGTTATGGACTTGCTACTCTGTTCCTTCGCCTAGAGCAAATGCGTTTAATAATAAGGGCCACATACTCCCTCGCAGGAGAGTGTGGAGAGTTGAGCATTGTCTGTCTAATCAGAATCATGATATCCTAGTTCCTCGTGACATATCAGTTGCTAACCAACTGATAAGGAATCTACGGGTTATACCATAAGCTATCGAATCTAGTAAACATTTGCAATTTAGATAAACGTTTTGTAGGTTCCAACTATTCGGACCAACACGAGTAGCTTGCTTGTATGTAAATGCGGAAGTTAAACACAACAAGTTATGCAAGATTGAAGCTAGATATCACCACAAACACAAAGATGTATGTGTATATATATTATCAACAAGTAAACATACACTTTGACAAAACACACAAGAAGCAAAATAACCCTATCTATGACTTTTTCTCTCTAGACAGTGAGTTATGTGTGTGTGAAGTGGCTATTCAACAGAAACTGGCGAGTTTCTATTTATAGTCCAATTTAAGCTTTCTGCGACACAACCCTTGTGTCGCATAGACTGATTCTGCGACACAACCCTTGTGTCGCTTTGACGGATTCTGCGACACAATACTTATGTCGCACAGAGTGAATCTGCGACATAATCCTTGTGTCGCAAGATTACAAAACTTGTAATTAAACTATATCTTATCTATACAATGCGTAATTACAATAATGACACAATTACAGACTGAGACCAACTGACAGACACATCTAGATGTACCAACAAACTCCCCCGTGTCTTCAGCTTGGTCTTCAAAGAATTTCTTCAATTAGCTTCAGTCTTTAAACCCATCCGGGTGGAAAGTTTCCACCAGCATGCACACCAAAAGAGAAACATATATCGACGATTTTCTGAAATCGCTTCGCCAGAATTGTGTTGAACTCGTTGTCAGGATTGTAGCGAATACGATTGTCGAATAGTTTCTTCATGTCATCCTTTGACAAGTTTATTATGCTCATCGGGTCAAATATCCTAAATTCTGCTTTAGGTAAACCCCACAGAGAAGTAGACCCAGTTTGAGGCACAGAATCAGGCACATGGACAAGAACGGCTTCGCCGGTGTGAGCATCCAGTTCCCAGTAATGAAATCGTTTCAGCAAATTAAGGGGAACAGATTCTAGCGAGACTTCACGAAGACAATTAGCAGGAGGATAGTGATTTCTGACGATTGGCTGATTTGTCTTTGGGTCAAGCTTTTTCTTGAAAGTAAAACGAGTACCCAGCACCGGTCTGACATAATGATATTTCTTTGATCGAATCTCTGCTCGCATGACCTTCTGAATAACTTCAGCTATTCCGTCTTTATGAGGATTGATCAACTGAAGACGAGTAAGACGAACAAGATCGTGCTTTGGCAACGTACTCAATTTCTTCAGAGATCGACGAAAGTACTGGATACCGTCACGTCTCTTGATCATGAACCTTCCCTTGTTCACCTTCCAACTTTTAATAAGGCCGGTATAATCACCGCCTACCTTGTATTTCTTGCAGGTAACAGGAACAGGTTCGATATTTTTACCTTTGATAAACCAGTTATCCCTGATGGACATTTCCCTGTCAACAGGAACATGTTCGAACGTATCCTGTGGGAAGATGTCATTGTAATTTGTCCTTGGGAATCCTGTGGGAACTGGTAGATCTTGAGAAAGTCCGACAGGTTCAGACGATTCAGGAGCAGAGGTAGCCTGAGAAGAGGATCCTGAGGTGGATCCTGGTACGTAGTTGAATGCAGGCTCTGACTCATCGTCTGAAGAATCAGATACAACAATACCTTCTTGTGGGTGAGAGGGCTGATCAACGTATTCTTCATTTGGGTCAAGCCCTTCCTGCTCAACCTCAATGTCATCATTATCATTTGCAGCCTCGAAATCAAAAGGCTCTTCAGGCACAACCCCATCCTCATAAACCGCAGCTTGAAAGTATGTCAAATTGCAATAGGTGTAATCTACAGCTAACGGTTTCGGTTGCCCTGGTAACTCAAGAATGTAATCTAAAATAGGAGTTTCATTGATAACAGAATCATTTACATTTTCGGTATTTACATTATCATCGCCCTCGGCGGAAACCCTAGGTGTTGATTCTAAAGCCGGTTGGCTTGACTCCCCCGAAGCAATAGCTTGGGTTTCCAGCAGTAGAATCTTTGATTTTAGCTCAGCATTCTCCTTTTCCAGGATAGAGATTCTGGCATCTTGAGCTTCGAACACCGTGAGTTGAGCTTCCATGTCATGCTGCATTTTATCAAGCCTGCGCAGGAGCTCTTGAATAACCGCCGGGTGAGGGGTGATAGGAGATTCGGTTCTCGGGAGCTCAGAAGATGTAGAAGTTGAAGTGCGAGAGCGGCGAACCGGAGGATCCAAAATATCAGCCTCAGAAGAATCACGAGGCCGTTTACCTCGGCTGGAGGATTCAGGAGGTGGAGAGGGTGGCTGATATGCGTCGATCTCACGATCGAGATCGACAAACTCCTGATCCAGAGGGTCTGGCAAAACAGACGGTTGTGGAGCTGCAGGTGGTTGAACTGGTGGTGGTTGTTGGGCCGGAGGTGGAACTGGGGTTGGTGGAACAGTAGGCCTGGGAGCTGGATCGTTAAACTGTTCGCTAGGTGGACCAACATAAGCCTGATCAATGATATGACCGAATAAGGCAACCTCCCTTTCCGGTGCCTGACCCTGCTTAGCAAAAGAGGTACAGATTGTGTAGATCCTGGTGTTCATCGGTGTCTGCTTGAAGGTATGAACAGTAGCCACTGGAAGACCAGGAAGCAGATGATTCAGCAGTAACTGAGTGAACCTTGGATACAAAGCCCATTTTTCTCTAGTGTCCAGTGCGTTGCTGACAAACCCTCGGAAGATATAACCAGAGAAGTTGAATGGCTTGTTGTAGATCAACGCAAGAAAAGCTGAAACAGTGGCGTAGCTCATTCCCTCGAGGCCTGCCCTTCGGCTGGACAGACAGACAATCACAATGTGTGCCAGATACCGCCAAACCTTTGTCATATAGGTTTTCTTGTACTGGTCCACTGGGATGTCCTGATAACCAATAGATTGCATCCCTTGAGCAATGGCCACAGCAGAAAACTGAGTGAACATATCAGGGTTGTCTCCAAATTCGAAGAAATCCCGAATCAGCTGCTCAGAAAAGACGACCTCGTGACCTCGAACCTTTGAAATAATACGAGTATCCTGTTCCTCTTTGTTGACCACGGCGTTGTCCCAAAACTCAGTAATGTGATCTCTCAAAATCCGCGTGTCAGCAGTAATGGCTTTGTGGATTCGAGACCGGCGTAGAAAAGATATCATCGGTCGATATGGACGCGATGTCTCGACAGCAGTGTTCATGAAGGCCACTATGTTGTGACGCGGTTCCCAAAAGTATTTCGTCACATCGATCTCAGGAACTGGAACAGCAGGTTGATCAGCCATGACTGCAAAAACAATAATACAACCAAAAGCTCGAGCTGCGTTAGCGTTAGTACACAAAAAAATAATCGCGTTTTAATTTTACAAATGTTTTGCGACACAGTAGTTGTGTCGCATAACAGAGATACGACACAGTGCTTGTGTCGTAGAGGTAGACTACGACACAGGGCTTGTGTCGCAGGACACGTGTCACGCGGACAGAGTTTCCCTTGCATTTAGCATTTTTGAGAAATTAATCTCAGATGCGACACAACAGTTGTGTCGTAGGTTGTGTCGTATAAAATGATACGACATAACTCTTATGTCGTATGTTGTGTCGTACATGATACGACATAAACGGAGGGAATCAATACGACATAACACAGTTTGATCAATGCGACACAACGTTTGTGTCGTATGTTGTGTCGCAAAGATGAACACCAAACCAATCCAGAAAAAATTTTGACAAAAATTTGGGGTTTTCGAAATTTAATCATACCCTAGGGTTCGCATACAATAAGGGATCAGTATTAACAAGTTTGCTAACCCTAATAACCCCTAAACCCTAACTAATTTGGGAAAATAAATGTAACCCTAAACCCGTAATGTCCACAACCTAATTATAAGCATGAAACACAATGAAAAAACACGGGAATCATACCGAAAGAAGCGCAAGGGTGTGAAGAACAAGAATCGAGTAATAAATCTTTGGAAATAGCTTCGAATCAACAGAATCGACAAAGAAAACGACTGTGTCGCAAAGTCGCAGTTGTGTCGCAAAAACGCCTTTGTGTCGTATGAGTTGTGTCGTGAGTAATTATGAAAGCGTAATTAGTTATGTCGTATGTTGGGAATAGTTAATCCCAAACTCGCATGCGACATAAGATATGACACAATGGTTATGTCGTATAGACGAGATACGACACAATGTACGACACAATTCTTGTGTCGTATAAGTGGAATACGACACAATGCTTGTGTCGCACAGAAGACATAGCAGATTTGAGCGACATAAAATTTGATTTAGACTTCGATTTTGATTGGGACTAAAGAATTTTCGCAAGAGAAACGATTTGTGACAAACAAAATAAAGATAAGATAAAAGTAAATACAACTATAAAAATAAAGGTTAACAAAAATATCTACAAGCACAATATTCTTTTTGGTGACGGAGTTATGATAATTCTGGTTAGGGATCATATTGACACAACATGCAATAATTAGAAATAGTAAGAGTTATTTCGATCATCAGTATATTTGTCCTCTTTAAATTTACTTGACGTACTAGAAACAATTTTTAAAAAAATTATTTCAAGACGATTATTAGTATATTTGTCCACTTAAACGTGTTATACTCACATCTAGGAGATAATTTTATTATTATTGGACTGTTCATTTCGCTGTGGACACTACCATAGATATACATCTTAACTTGAGACATAGACCATGTTTCCATTTACAGAGAGAATATTAGAAAATCAAATTTAAGAATCAAGACAGCGGTGACAGGTCTGTACGTGCGTACAACAGAGCAACATAACTTGATTCAGGTTTAAGCAAAACCGAACTTGGTCAAACCCTTTTGGCGACCTTGTAAGGTATCTTGATTTTTAAAGACTTTTCAAGTACTTTGACTTGCGTTTGCTTAATTTTAAAATATATATCAACAGAAGCCAGGTCTATACTTACGTATAACAGAGGAAACTGTCAATATATACCCCCAGATGATATCGAATAAACTTCTTTCACGAAAACATATCTAGTCTAAGTAAGATATTAAGACTTGTGTCATACATCTAATGGTGTTGGACCACTTGAAATGGACAATTATCATTTAAACTTCTTAATAATTCTCAAAGAGATTTGTATAACATGCCTACTAATACATCGTATGATGAAGACAATGTTTATAAAAACTGATTTTAATATGTCAAATAAATCTACTGACACATCCAGGATAAATCTTAAGGTTTCCATATTCATTGCATGTCATTCAATGTACTATCATATCCCAAGTTGTTTACAGACACAACTTCAACGTCTATTTTAAAAATGTAGCAACCTTGCATTTCTTTAATACTACAAAGTATAAAGAGTGGCTGTTGCGAATTTTTTTTTTTTTTTTTTTTTTTTTTTTTTAACAACTCTGTACATAAAACTAGTCACAAATCATTTCTTGAGATCAAGGGGAATCATCCCTATCATATCTACAAGTTCGTTGAAACGAGCACGCGAAAAAGCTTTGGTGAAAAGATCGGCCTTTTGCATGAGGGTATCTATGTGAGTAAGGTCTATCAAGTGTTTCTCATAGCAATCTCTTATGAAGTGAAACCTAATCTCTATGTGTTTGGTCTTAGAGTGTTGAACAGGATTGCGAATAATAGATATAGCAGCAGTGTTATCAATATGAATAGGAGTCAAGGTAAGAAGTAACCCATAATCACGCAATTGGTGTTGAATCCACAGAATCTGGGAGCAACAACTTGCAGCAGCAATGTATTCAGCTTCCGCTGTTGAGGTGGAAACTGTTGTTTGCTTTTTATACTGCCAAGACACCAATCTGGAGCCGAGATATTGGCAACCTCCTGTAGTTGACTTCTTATCCGAATTGCAGCCGCCATAATCAGAATCAGAATAGGCTGAGAGAGAGAAGTCTTTCTCGTTTGAGTACCATAGACCAAGTGATGGCCTATATTTAAGGTAACCAAATATTCTCTTTACAGCCTTCATGTGAGAAATTTTGGGCTTCGCTTGATACCTGGAACAAATAGACACAGCAAACACAATATCTGGTCTTGATGCAGTAAGATACATCAACGATCCTATCATAGAACGATAATCTCGCTCCTTGCAGTCTTCTTCGTGTTCAGCAGGCCCGAGTTTGTGATCAGTTTCAATAGGAGTACCATATGGTTTACAGCCATGGAGCTCATACCGAGTCAACATGTCATTGACATATTTGGACTGATGAATGTAGAGTCCTTTATCAGACTGCTCAACCTGTACACCCAGAAAGAATTTGAGTTCTCCCATGGCACTCATCTCAAACTCGGACTTCATAATTTTCTCGAAATCCCTGCATAAAGAATCATTAGTTGAACCAAATATAATGTCGTCCACGTAAACCTGTACCAGCAGCAAATCTTTTCCATCCCTTTTAATGAAGAGAGTGCTGTCGATGTGGCCTCTGGAAAAGCCATTATTCGTTAGATGATTTGCCAACCTCGCATACCAAGCTCTGGGAGCTTGATGAAGACCATATAAAGCTTTGCCTAACTTGCAAACATAATCAGGATGAATAGGATCTTCAAAACCTGGAGGTTGCTTGACATACACATCCTTCAGAACCTCTCCATACAGAAATGCGCTCTTGACATCGAGTTGATAAACCCGAAAACCTTTAAATGTTGCAAAAGCCAGAAAGATGCGAATAGATTCCAGTCTTGCAACTGGAGCAAACACATCATCATAGTCCAAACCCTCGATTTGAGTAAAACCTTAAACCACCAACCGTGCCTTATTTCGAATGACTACGCCTCTGTCATCCTTTTTTACACGGTATACCCAGCGAGTGCCAATTGGATCGACATCTTTGGGTAAGGGAACCAATCTCCAGACATCAAGCTTTTTGAATTGATTTAACTCTTCCTGCATAGCCTCAATCCAGTATGGATCTTTCAAAGCTTCGTCTATTTTCTTTGGTTCAAGCTGAGATAGGAAGCATTCTTCCATATTTTCATCCAAGAAGGCGGGAGAGGCAGTAGAAGATTCCTCACGAATCTCATTGGCAGCTACCTGACCTCTAGTTAGAACACCTTGTTGAAGTTCACCAATGATGTTATCAGTGGGGTGGGAAGAATGAATTCGAAGCTGAGGAATCGGATTAGGCACAATGATCGAATCCAGATTAGAAGGAGCGGCTTCTGAATGTTCAATAGCAACTGAGTGATCAGTAGCACAACTTTCATGGTCAACCGGTAAGATGATATCAGTTTCAGTTACACGATTGGATTCAGTAGCCATCTGATCAGCGTCGGAGGGAATATCATCATAGACAATATTTTCAGGTGGTACAGCTCTAGAAGTTGAAGTAGATACTTCAGAAGAAAGATCTAAACCATGAAGTAAAGATACCACCTGATCTTCTTCACTAAATTTGGGAAGATTAAAAGAATCTACCAACTTGTCATACTCAAACAGGGATTCCGGTCCCTTGCCCTTTGGAGAATCAGTATACATCATGAACCTTACTTCAAAATGTTCCTCAATTCTCCCAGTAGACTTGTTGAAAACTCTTTTGTTTGGCGAGTTCACAGAATATCCCAAAAATAAACCATCGACCGCCTTTTCATCAAATTTGCCTACGGAGTCCTTGGTAATTAAGATGGTGCAAGGACACCCAAAAGGCTCAAGAAACTTCAAGTTTGGTTTGCGATTATTCAGCAATTCATAACAAGTTTTGTTTCGCTTTTTAACCATGGAGACCCGATTTAACACATAGCAGGCAGTGTTAACAGCTTCTGCCCAAAAAGTAGTTGGCAGATGCGCATCAGACAGCATGGTTCTTGCTGTTTCAATGATTGTCCTATTCTTTCTTTCAGCGACACCATTTTGCTGAGGAGTACGAGCAGCACTGAATTGATGGAAGATTCCTTTTCGAAGACAATACATTTCCAAGGTTTTGTTCTTGAATTCTGTTCCATTATCGCTGCGAAGTTTCTTGATTTTCAGGTTACACAGATTTTCCAGACGATCGAACAAGTAGGTTAAAGTATCAGCTGTTTCATCCTTTCCAGCCAAGAAATATACCCAAGAGAACCTTGAATAATCATCAGTAACGACCAGACAATATGACTTCCCTCCTATACTTTTCTTGTTCACAGGACCAAACAAATCCATGTGAAGCAATTCCAAAGGAGATTCAATAGAGTTCACCTGCTTAGACTTATGGAACTTCTTGTGTTGTTTCCCTTTAAGACAGGAAATGCATTCATCATTTATTACAAATGATCTTTTAGGCACACCTAACACAAGATCATTATTGACAAGATAATTCATTCTGCGAAAATGAATATGTCCCATGCGTCTGTGCCAAAGCAGTGAATCTTTAGAAGATGCTTTTGATAGCAAACAAGTATGCTCCTTGGTAGTAACTGTTTGCATATCCAAAATGTACGAATTGCGTACACGGGGTGCTCTCAGTAGCACCCATTCCTCGGGAATAACAAATCCCGGTTTCAAAATCAAACATTCAACATCTGTAAATGCTGTAGTAAACTTCTTGTCGCACACTTGAGAAACACTGATCAGATTGTGTTGCAGTTCCTCGACATAGTTTACTTTATCAAAGCTTACTTTTCCATTTGTAAGAGTGCCTTGTCCCGTGATGTTACCACCTGTATCTCCAGCAAAAGCAACATGTCCTCCACGATATGGTTTAACGTTTGACAAAAGAGACATGTCACCTGTCATGTGCCGTGAGCAGCCACTATCCACATACCATTTACTGCTTTGTACATGATCTGACTGCTACAGCACAACATGAGGAGAAAGTTAGTTAGAAATGGAGACCCAGGCCTTTACAGACTTGGGTACTCCGGAGACCTCATCAATAATAACTACATCAGTTAAAACTTTGTTTTTCAGGAGATCAGAAGTATTTCCTGATGCAGTATTACCTGATGATGGGTCATTTGATGACTCTTTTGGTCTCCAAACATTCACTGGACCAATATGGGGTCGCTTATTAACAATGTTAGGCTGTTTAACCGGTGGTTTACTGGGCCTAGCAGCATTAACTTTCGAGATAGACGGTTGAGCAAGTGTACTTTTCTTTGAAAATGATTTTACAGTTGAATTTTTGGAAACACCTCTTGATAACATTTTTCTCGAAAGCAACGGACATTGATTAATCAAGTGACCTTGTTTCTTGCAGTAGAAACATGATCGTCTCTCCTTAAAGGTTTGGTCGTCTCTCCCTAAGAATTTAGGTGATACAGACATCTTTGAAGTGAATGTCTCAGAATGTGAAACAGAGGATTTGACAGAATTCTTGATTGATTTATAACCAGTATTCTTAGAATCATTCCTTTTAAGTTCAGCCTTAGCCTTAGTACTACTTTGTGAAGAATTATCGTTTGTCTTAGAAGTAATAAAGTGGTTATCAGGCTTAGAGTAGTTCTTTTCACATTGAGACACACACTTACAAGGAATATCTCCAACTTCGACCCTCTTTTCAGTAGTTTTTGAGGGAGCAGACTGAAAACTACCGAAGGAGGTTAACTGGACAAATCCTGATGAGGTGAACTTAACAGGTTCGAAAGGCTTCACTGGTTTAGCCTTGACCAACTTAGTTTTCTTTCTATCATGTTTGACCTCTATGTTAGCTTGATAAACTTCAGGCGACTTAGGAACAGGTAAACTAACAGATTCAACTAAGGGCGTCTCTACTTGCTTGATAGCAGGTTCATTAACCGTCTGTTCAACAGGCTTTGTATCTACTAAGATAGTAGGCACAAAATCTTTAATTTCATCCTTAGACGGTCTACACAAGTTTACATCTAAAGATGGAGGCGGTTGATTATGATAACCCAGACCGGATTTATCTTTAGTGTTAGACCTACCCGTCTGCAGGATTTCAGTAAAGACCATGGATGAAGTATTGATGTTCTTGAGTTTTCGTTTGTAATCAACAACTTCGGCTTGGGAGGCAGCCAATTCCCTTTTTAAATGAGCAATCATTTTTAGGTAACTATCAATTTCATCTTGATTACTAAAAATTAGAGCTTTCAGCTCCTTTTTATCTTCAATTAATTGATTAATGTTACTTTCAAAGTGTTTCTCATTATTTTTCAAAACTTTGTTTGCCTCTATCAAATTCAAGATATCAGACTTCAGGTTGTTATTATGTTCCATAAGCCCATTCACTTTACCAGTTAAACTTATACAGGAATCACAAGAAAATGACGCAAATTTTACCTCATTGTTGATGGCCATGAAGCATTGTTCTTGAGTTTCATGAGCAGAAAAGTCATAAGCATCACCATCTTCAATCAACAATGCAGCCTTAGCAGTAGAGTTCTCAATCTGTTTTGGAGCAACAGATGGCTTTGTGAAACCAGTGGCCGGCTGTCGTCCTTTCTCGCATTCTCTGGCGAAATGACCAAGATTCTGACACTTATAGCATTTGATTTTGCTTTTATCGAATCCCATTGGTGTTCGGTCAGAAGCGTCTTCAAGAGATCTTTTTCCAGTTCTTCTCAGATAGTTCTTGGCTCTGCGAGTAAGCATAGCCATATTCCATCTAATATCTATTCTTTCTAACTCATCTGGATCAACTTGATTGAAATCTTCATCAGTCAGTTCTAGAGTACTGATTCTTTTAGAAAGAAAATCTTCGTATGATGACAGAAAAGCAGTGAACATTGCAGCATGCTCATCTGTGGTGGCTGAAGAAGGAACTGACGATGATGAACAAGGTTTACTTGAAGAAGTAGTATAAGTTGGGAGGGATGAAAAAGTTCCTACAGCAGGATTACTGTAAGAAGAAGAAGATCTCTGGGAATTAACTTCAGATGAAATGAAGGCGACTCCACTATTACTTGATTCTGATGTACGAGCAGTGGATCTTGTTTCCTTCTTTTGAATATCTAAGGCACCAGCTTCAAGCTTTCCAACAAGATCATCTAAGGACAATTGCATTAGACAGAAGTAATCAAAGACACAAGATCATCCAACAAGATCATCTAAGGACAATCTGCACAGCATGTCTCTGACAGTCTCATTCTTCTGGATATAGAAGTAATCAAACTGAGTTTTGACTAATTCCAGTTTGCTCTCGATGAACTCTGAATTACCACCAAATCTCTTCTCAATAGCCATCCAAAGATCATACGCGATTGTTTGAGGAAACATATCCAAGACGTCAGTTGGAAGTGACATAGTAATAGCAGAGTGAGTTTTTCGTTCAATTTCCCATGCTCTTCGTTCTTCGGGAGTGTAAGAACGAATAGGTTTGGGTGGAGGAATGCCCATGTGTTCTCCAAGAGCAACCGGAGCTTCATATCTTTCAAGAAGAGCCAATTCCATGACAGGATCAGTGAATAACACAAAAGATATAAATCGTTGTTTCCAAGCTCGGTATTCCATTCCTGGCGCAAAGTAAGGGGGTTTATTTGCACTACCGATTGTAGCATTATGTTGTAGAACTGCATCAACACTTTGAAGAGACATGTTGAAAATCTGCAAGAAAAGTTAGAAAATATTCCACAAACAAGCTGAAATTTTGTCTAAGTCTGGGAAAATGCGACACAGTGGTTGTGTCGCAGAAGGTCAATACGACACAAGAGAAGTGTCGCAGAGCTTAATTAGACAGAAGACAAAAATGCGACACAACAGTAATGTCGTATGTTATGTCGCAGCTTGTGTCGCAGACCAGTTAAGGTCAAAGAAGATTGTGTCGTAGGCTTATGTCGCACGTTATGTCGCACACTATGTCGTAGACAAGTTAATGTCGTATAGATGTGTCGTATGAACAGTGGTACGACACAATGCTTGTGTCGCAAAGACGCGCGTGCAGACTGCCTAGAGCCCACAAAAATTTCAACTTTCAACACAAAAAATAATAAACAAGTAACCCATACTTTGCATCAGTTCTGAATACTAATTTTTTAAGCAAAAACTTACCAACTTTTGGTAAACCAAATTCCAAGGTTTGACAAACACAAATACTTGTGAATCAAACACCTAAATAAGCTCAAATATGCCCTTTTTCACCAAGAACACCAAGAACACACAAAATAAAAATATCACTTTTTGGATTAAAATCTTGCAAAAACTAACTCGCAACCACAACTCAAGAGAATGTGGCTCTGATACCAATTGTAGGTTCCAACTATTCGGACCAACACGAGTAGCTTGCTTGTATGTAAATGCGGAAGTTAAACACAACAAGTTATGCAAGATTGAAGCTAGATATCACCACAAACACAAAGATGTATGTGTATATATATTATCAACAAGTAAACATACACTTTGACAAAACACACAAGAAGCAAAATAACCCTATCTATGACTTTTTCTCTCTAGACAGTGAGTTATGTGTGTGTGAAGTGGCTATTCAACAGAAACTGGCGAGTTTCTATTTATAGTCCAATTTAAGCTTTCTGCGACACAACCCTTGTGTCGCATAGACTGATTCTGCGACACAACCCTTGTGTCGCTTTGACGGATTCTGCGACACAATACTTATGTCGCACAGAGTGAATCTGCAACATAATCCTTGTGTCGCAAGATTACAAAACTTGTAATTAAACTATATCTTATCTATACAATGCGTAATTACAATAATGACACAATTACAGACTGAGACCAACTGACAGACACATCTAGATGTACCAACACATTTTTTATGAAAAGTCATCATCCCATATTATGAGCTAATGAAATCATAACAAATACTACTTTCCATTATCTGATTTATTATTATCTTTTATTCGCTTTATTTAAGTGAACCAAAACCCCCAACGCACTCTTATAAAAATCTGTACTAGAAAAGAAAGATTAATTGGATCACCTCCGTTTCAATTCAGTTTCTCTTTAAGAATGACTCTAGGTCTTACTTACCATCTACTAGCCTTTGGTTCAGTAGTAATAAGTCACACTTAGACCCCAGCATTTACAAATTTAAAACACCCACCGATAGGCGTTGTAATCACTCGCATTCGCGACGATTTGACACCCATCAATAACAAATGTTTTAGAGAGAACTTTCAGAACATTTTTGACTCGACCATTTATCCAGACACTCGGCATCAAATAAACTGATCCCTATCATGCTATTATACTTCATGTTCTTGTTTGATTGTTGCTTTAGGGTTTGCATGCTAGTATCACTTGTGCTTTTGGAAAAATGATTAGGTTTTCTGATATGAATTAATTGCATACACCAGTTTAACATGCTTAATATAATTATGATGATTTATATTAAATAATGATGAACAATTGAACTAGCTATTAGACCGGACCATCCCAACTTGTTCCGGTGGGATACCCATGTTCATGTTTTTGTTTATTCAACAATTCATGTCATGATTTGGATATCTCAAATGTCTGAGATTGGGGAATAAACTCAAGGGTGGTTGTTGGTTAAATTGGTCACTACATTTGGGACAACTTCCGGTGTAGTGTACTCTCCATAGCTGTCATCCATGTAACATGTTATTTATCTAATTGCGGACAACTCTACGTTGGATAGATAATAGGCTAGGAGTTGTGGCTCATTAGGAAATATATGACCAATTCCAAGAAATGCAACAAGGAATCTCAAATGTAGCAACAAAAATACCGTAAAATAGCTGAATACCTGGTATAGCATGGGAATCACCTCTTGTGTAGTACATATACGTGGAAGCCATGGAAAGGTTGTACGTAGAATACTTTGTTATCATTGGATGTTCTGAGTGCGTTTGTTGAATCCTGTGCCCATCATCTTAACTAATGCCCTAACGAAAAAAACTACCCCTAAATAGCATATACGATTGTCATAAGTAAACACACACGTTTAATCAGTAGTTCTCGTAGATACCTCACCACCTCATCACCTTTACTTTACTTTAGTTTTAAATTACATAGTTAGAAAACAAAACAAAACCTCTATCAACTCTTGAAAACCAGCTACATTACGAAAGATAAATGAAATCCTTAATCCCATTCCCGTCATACCTATCGCTATACTCACCCATAGCTTTAGTTTACTTAGGCCCAGTAAATATAAAATATAAAACCCACTGATCGGCACCCAGTATCGTTTGGTCAGTCCTTCAATGACCAAGATGGTTCTCCCCCTTCACATGGAGAGGATTTTGCAACCTGACCTATCAGGCCCGCACCACATGCTTTTGGGTAACATCCCAATGAAACCATACTTTTGGGTAACATCCTGACGAAACCATACTTTTGGGTAACATCCCGACAAAACTATACTTTTGGGTAACATCCCAACGAAACCATACTTTTGGGTAACATCCAACGAAGCTATACTTTTGGGTAACATCCCGATGAAGCTATACTTTTGGGTAACATCCCAACGAAACCATACTTTTGGGTTACATCCCAACGAAGCTATACTTTGGGGTAACATCTCAACGAAGCAATACTTTTGGGTAACATCCTATCAAAATCATACTTTTGTGGTAACGTCTCTACAAAAGTATATTTTGGATAACATTCCAACGCTACGAAACTTATTTGACTTTTATGTCTCGACTTACAAAGAACTTGGTATAACAAACTAAACTTATAAAACTTGTGAATTCACTCAATAATTTTGTTGACTTTTTACTATATTTTTCAGGGAATTAACGCTCATGTAGACTGCATGCATCTTGGAAGTAAGCTACCCATGATGAATTAGGATGCCACATTTTGGAAAGAACGAGATTTCATTTATATAATTAATACACTTTATCCATACTTACGAAATCTCTTTTTAAATTATGTATTCACTAAATGAAAGTATTTTAAAATACTATTTCTACAACTTTGATAACTTGTAGCTTTTGTAACTATTATTATTAATGGCATCTTAGCTACTATTGTGCAATAATCATACGCTTTGATATGTGTGAATGTCTAATGTTGACATCATGACCCCCACCGCAATTACTGATCGCTTCCGCTAAACACACAATAAACATGTATTACCGTTTTGAGGGGTGTGATACCTCATAACACCAACGATAATAAATATAAACATAGCTTCAATCTACAATTACTAACCAAACCTGAAAAACATGAAAAATGAGGGTCAACTACAAAAATAGTTGGTGAGTTCACAGGTTTTGAAATATAATGTATGCCATTTAAAAGTTTTCAAGCCACATTGAAAGATTTACGTTGCTATGTAAATAGTTGTTTATACGCATTTTAAAGTTCATTCAAGAATCGATGAGTATAGCTTGAGTCCACAACCAAATCTACTGGCCCGAATCAACAACCTAAGGTAATGTCCTATCAGGAAAATTTTGAATTGGTGGTATGCACTCACATGCGTGTGTGAATGGGAAGGTGGCCGCCTCCAAAATAGTATTATCCATATCAACTATCGGCTCAATATTGAGTTAATGGTTGTGTGTAAGAAACCGGGGACTTAAGATGCTATAGCGTCACAAGCATACAATAAGAGCGTATAAATAGTATATGTAGACATTCAGGATAAGTATTAGCAATAATATAACATGCTTTTCACACAAAAAAGTTTTGGATGTATTCCGTACGTTAAATGAGTTCGACTCCTATCCACGACCTACGAACACGAAGGTTCTAATTAGGTTCTTATCTAATTTTATTTCTTTTGAATTGCTTAGCCAATTAATTATATATAAAGTGCCAAAAGATTATTTTGTGTAAAATTCATAATTAGTCTTGTAATCATATTTTTATAAACACATTAATATTAACTCCTAAAATTACCAAACTTTGTTTACATAACATAAAAATGGACATAACTTATCTGTAAAAATTTGAGATTTTTAGATTGGTAATTATTTATTATTAATTTATGTCTAATATATGATGGAAATTCGAAATATATAGCAAACGGTCATGGAAAATTATATTTTTTTTTACCACATCAGTGACTATCAATTATTAGACTTGTGTTAGAAATATAAGGTGTTTAGAGCACTGAAACTTGGTTTTCCAATATATCATGATTACAAGCACAATTATCAACATAAATACCCAAAAGGCACTCAAATAATGCAATATCCAATGTGGTGTGTTATTTTCGTGTGAAAATACCACAGAAGAAGTTTCAACCAATTTGGAATTTGGAAACTAATTTTCATGATTTGTTTCTTTGTTTAAGCAATTTTTTTGTATTTTTTAAATAAAAAACATAAATGTATCAAAAATTCCAATATTATTTCCCATAGTTCTACTTACATTATAAAAACTGATAAAAATTGTATTCTTTTATTTACCACGTTTTAACCCATTTTTAAGATTATCTCAATATTAACAACACACAATTTGTTACATTTCTCATGATATTCAATGTTGTGTGTTGAAGAATTTTCTAAGTGCACAAGCATAAATTTTTACTATAAATATTTATATCCTATTGAGATCAACATGTTTAGAGACAAAAAGTATTTTTATTGTAATTTTTATGATACATATAAACACATGAACATGCAATAAAAAAGTATGGTTACAGAAAAACATTTTGCATGTCCTGTTTGGAGGTAGAATACTACATATATTTGAGTGAGACCACATAGGTTTGAAAGCTAACACCAAGGGTTAAATTCCAAAAGAAAATTCAAAATATTTGGTTAAGGATTCATTAGCTTATGACCCTCCAAAGTCGGACATAGAAATCGGGCAGATTGCATGTAGTGTGTGAGCTAAGATCACTGAGTCATAGAATACCATTCTAACTCATTGATTTAGGTCTTGATTAACATGATTTTACCATCATTTTTCCAGGGACCAAATAGTATTTTATTGCATTTACTTTAGTTATGATTTTTGAACAAAACAACAAACTTTCATTAAGTATAAGATGTAAGAAAAACGGTTTTGAAAGATTTGCAAGTACATGATGTATCTTTTGAACTTAACATGGGTTGGATCATGGATTATCTCTCCTTTTATACACAAGAAAGTGTAAAAATGATAATCTACAAACATCAAGCTTGAAATGGAAGATTCTAACCATAGATGGGCATAGAATCCGAATTTTTGAAAAAAAAAATGAATCTTAGAGACTAATAATAAAGGAAAGGTAAGAAGGTGTTGTTGATTACCTTTATGTTCTTGTTTAAGCTTCTTAACACATATGAAATCCTTGATTTGAAGTGGTTGTAGACTGATTTTTGAGAGGCGTTAGGAGGGAAGGAGCGCGTGTTCTTGAGAAAATGAGAGAGAGAGAGATAGAGATAGAGAGAGAGAGAGAGAGAGTGTTTTTAGGAGAGTGTAAGAGTGAAATGCATGAGAAATGATGGTGTAAGGTCCCCTAGGTCTGGATCGATAATGAGGTTATCTAAGGTATTGATATCAAGTAAAAAGTCACGTTTTTACTATCGATATTTCTCTCATTATGGAACAATACTTGGCAAATAAGCTCAGATAATATTCAAATCAATGAAACTTTGCCAAGAAGGTCAAAACATAGTTGCACGAGAAAAATCAAGCAAAACGGATGAAAAATGAAGATTCCACACACGTTTGAAGATTCAAGGCCTCAAAGATAAGAATTAGAGACAAAGAACTCATCACTGAGATTTCTCTTATCCAAGATATTCCTTTTCAAAATACGAATCTAATAGAAGAAGAATCAACAAAAACGGATGAAGAATGAAGATTCTACGTACGCCGGAAGATTCAAATGATTCAAACGAGACATTCAAAGATCAGAGACATATTTTTGGGATTTCTTTTCATTAATGTCTTCATTTTTGAAACACGAATCCAAAGCAAAAAGAATCAACACAAACAGATGCATAACAAAGGTGATACGCATGAATCTAGAAACGAGGCGAAAGACGGCGAACATGGGCGGGCAGGTGGCAGCCGCCGCCGGCCACCATGTTGTCGCCGCCGGCCACCATGGTGGTGGCGCCGGCTGGCTACCCCCATCCCCCGTGCGCTTTTTCATCCTTGCCCGTACTCGCAGGGTACACGTGCTAGACCTTTACGCGCTTTAGGGTACATGTGCTAGCAACTTTTCCACCTTTTGCTAACATGTGCCCCAAGTTGCTAAGATGCACCCATTTTCTCCTATAAATAGGAGGCTCCATGATTCATTTCAACACACACTCTCACACACTTACATACACCCCTCACAAATCTCATTCTCTTGTATTTTATAGTTTTTCTCATTTTAGAATTATTGTAATTAATCTACGGATTAATATAGGAGCTAGAATGAACGATAGGGATTCAGAGATAAACCTCTGTACGTGTGAAAGAGTTGTCAATCATAATAATACGTTGCTACACATTTATTTCTGGGTGATATCTAAATCTTTATCATACTTATTTTATTTCGTATTTTAAATATGTATTGTTACTTGGTATGTGATTTACTTGTTGCCATGAATTGCGAGTAGTTTATTATTGTGATTGTTGATGATGTAGATAATTATATGTAGGGATGATATTATATAATTAGTGCACGATAATCGTAAAGTGATATGATGGCCCCTATTCGACTGTTTATTCGATATAGTAATGGAAATGCTTTCGAGCAAAGTACAAATGTATGAAAGTCATAAACGACCGAAGGTAGTTATATCACTGGAATCAGCTCTGGTTTAACAGTTGGAATTCCAAAAGGATAATACAACTTCACAACTAACTGGTACATCCTATGAAAGTCAACGCACTGTAAAGTAATGTTCGTAAAATACGTTCAGACAAAATAGGAATTAGTAACCCTTGTACTGTTTAGACCTTATGAACTTAAGTTTAATCTATGGAGTACCCTTTCTGGTTATCCATGTGACTACAACCTAGTAATTAGGACCTGATCAACCTTAATTATGGTAAGTAGTTATCTGTGCCCATGACATGCAATAAGTAAGACACAGTGAAACCACTCGTTGTATATATTAGGTTTACATTTCCGCATTGCTTTACTTTTAATTAGTTTAGAGTGTCATTTTCACAGTCAATTACTCTTGACCGCATGTTGGACATAAGAAGCCATGGAACTACCATGTAGTCCCGATAGGACTACTCTTTAAATGGTCACCTTGTGACAACTGCCTATTCTCGAATGGACTACAATGTAAACGGTTACCTAGTAACCGCGACCTAATCATACCTTGAACAAACGATACAGTCAGAATTTGACTAGAATGATAAACTATGACACGGTCACGGATTGACTGCTTTTCAACCTCGTCATAGACATGGTATGTCTATTATCTACTCGATGAACCTCTCGTACATACATTTCTCCCCAGAACCCACGCGATCACAACCTCACACGAAATTTAGGGATGAAATTTTCTTAAAAGGGGGAGAATGTAACACCTGGTCAAAAAGTCAATTTTCGCGCCCAATTTAAATATAAATTACTCGTATTTAGTTACGTATTAATACTAAATACTTAAAAATTTATATATAAATTGTATATATATATAAACATACGTAATTACTGTAATCAAACGTAAACAAAGTGTTCAAAAATGTAAGTCGTTTTAATTTAAACACATCCTGGTAATCTAAAACCGCGCGAAAACAATCTATTAAATTTTTGTTTCAAAATAGAATTTTTATAAAATACTTCAACTCGAAAACATTTCAAATTAATATAAACGAATTTTAAAATTTAAAATACTATTTTAAATTACGATCGGGAACAAAAACACTGGCATTTTGTACTGTGGTTGGAGACTACAGTCCCCATAGTGGGGAATCTGAGAATGGATAAAACCACCTCCACCTTCCCTTTTTCTTTCATTTCTATTTTATAAAAACACACACACCACACATCTCTCTCTAAAACTCTCTCAATCTCTTCCTCTCCATCCACACCAACCACCACCGCCGACCACCGCCACCACCGACGACCACCACCACCGCCATCATCATCATCATCAACAAGCATTCATCATCACCACCACCTCCATCTTCATCATCAAGAACACTATCATCATCCAAACCCTTGAATCTTCAAATCGTAAGGATTTCTTCAATTTTCTTGTTATTCCTTGTTAAAAACACTCAATATATCATGTAATAACATTATATCAACAAGATTCGGCCTAAAAATGGGTTAGATCTTGGTTTTGGGTGAAAAATCATCGAACAGTCCGTTATGTCGCAGGGGACCAAAAACAGTGCTGCGATATAGCCTATGTCGCAGGTTATGTCGCAGGATGGATGTCGCTGCTTATGTCGCATCACTGCGACACAAATCCTTGTGTCGCACTAAAATCACCGATGTCGCATGTAGCAACATAAAGCCTTATGTCGCATTAAATTTCGGATGTCGCACTTGGCGACACAAACCCTTGTGTCACAGAACCCTTTTAGCGACACAATCTTTGTGTCGCAAAACACAGAACCTTGAAAACACATGATTTTCACTAAGTGTCGAAACTAAGATTTTTCCACTCAATTTTATTCCAAAACACAGCTCGACCCCAGCCAGGGGCTCTACCCCCTTGGACCCCGCCAGGGGTTGCCACCCCTTGGACCCTGCTACCAGGGGCGCTGCCCCCGGACCCCGTTACACAGTTTTCAAACCTGAGCGATGAACGAATATTTGCACAACTCGCTTAGACAAATTTATTTGTCTCTTACTTATATAACCTCGCGTGTTTAGGACACTAGGAGGTTACACATCGGATGAAACGCGTATCTTAGGATCACTGACAACTCACAGGTGAGTTCATAGCCCAACTCTTTCAACTGTTTTACTGTTTTCGGGGTGACACGCATGCTCAATTACTGTTTTCAAATTATAATAATAAACCTTTATAATTCACACTTAATCAAATTACTGTTATGTAATACAAATGTGTAATACTTAGAAATTACACCCGTAATAACGCTATTGAATAAAACCACTAATTAACCTAGTTAGGTTATAATTATACTTTGATCATATTGTCGCGAGACAATATCATGGAATACAATAGAACTAGTTAGTTCTACCCACATTAGAAAACATCTAGATTTTTACAGGATTAGTCTTCCTTTTAGGAACTAAAACTGCTCATATATATTCTAGGACTTTTAAATTGGAATTTGAACTCAAGTAAACAACAACCGAGGATCTCAATATACTTGCTAGGCCGAGGCTAGGAGTATACATTAGAAATATACGTTAGTATAGATTTCATATACTAATACCAAAACAACTAGGTGATGATTAATCATACCTAGGCTTATTGTAACACAACAACATAGTTAAGTGATGTATATACATACTTAAATACAATAAATCAATTTCATGTGCTACATGATACTCTATCTGAGGTATTTGTTAAATCGACTTATATATATATATATATATATATATATACATACACACATGCTTGTACTTCATCTCGAGCACTTGGTGCCACCTACAATTTAGTTATGTATATAGGTATACATGCACGCATACGAACACAATCAAACTAGTTGCACATGTCGTTGTACTGTCGGCTCAATTACTCAAGTTGGGCATGTCGTAGTACTGCCGTCTCAATTTCAAACTTTGCTTGCGAGCATTTCGGTCGATGCCAGTTGGGCACACAACGATGCAACGGTAAAGTGGGCACAAAACGATGCCACGGTATTGCAGTGGGCACAAGTTCGATATCGCAGTAAAGCGATACAATCGATGGATGGGTGAGAGCTTATGCTCGTGATCCACACTCATTCACGGATGGGCGAGCTTATGCTCGTGATCCGCAACATGTTAACGGGTCGGTGGAGTTTCCACGCGAGGCTGTTAGCTCAATCATGTCCGGGTTAGCACACACTAACTGGTCAAACAGACACACAATAAACACTAAATCATAGTTTTGCGGGACTACAATCAACTGTTGCTGGATGCAACACAATAAACATTCGATCATAGTTCTGCGGGACTACAATATTTACTTTTGCTGGACATAACATATTTTGCCACGCGGGCATCTTAACGCTTTACTACAACATAAGTAACATTATTACTTGTTATCATATGACGCGGTCATAGAATTAACCGATTCATACTTAGGCCTGTATTGCCTAATGTCTATAGACTCAATTATACCTGATAGGTATCGAGACATGGTAAGCCACAATCTTTATGTACTTAGGTACACATCACCACTACTTGGGTTTGAAATACCCCGTTAGATGTATACACACACTGGTATTACAACATTATAACAAAACAAATCAAAATCATGGATTTTGAAACCATCTTTCAAAACATACAAAATATATACTTTATGTTACAATTATAAATCCTATGAACTCACCAGCTTTATAGCTGACGTAATTTAGCATGTGTTCTCAGGTGCCCAGCAGGATTAGGATTGCTACAAGCCTTGCTAGCTCGAATCGCATGTTTTCAAACAACTGAATTTCTCTGTATAAATCTTGCATTACAAAGTATGTATTGAAATTATTTTGTGAACTCGCAACTTGTATATAGTTTTATTATGAAAATGTATAACTATTTTCAAACGTCTCATTTAGAGTCCTTCATTATGTACCGTTGTGCTGTGATATTTGATTTGGTAACACCCGACCCGATCACTTCCGCAACCCAAAATTTAGGGTGTTACAATAAGACTCCACCTTCTGGTTTAACTAAAGCCTCTCCGAATAAGGCTGAAGATAAAGCAATGGTTTCAGTTGCCTTAATGCTGATTGAAACTCCGTGGGATAATAGCTGGCCAGATGCTGTTGAGGATGAGGAAGAAGAAAAAACGGCTCTAATGGCTGAAGTTCATGAGGTAGATGATGAACCTCTATCTTGTGTTTCATGCGTTAAACTAACAAACATGTTTAACAGGTGTAGAGAGGACAATATATAACACCCCTCCTTTTAAAACCATTTAAATATACTATATCGGAAGCGCAAGTCTAAATAACTATTAATAATTTACATCATTTAGTCAACATATAAAATCCAACTAATTTAAATCATAGTTCATCAACATGGGTGTTATTTCAAAACCAAAAGATAACATTTATTATGCAAATCAAATATCAAATACCAGAGTAACGCCTAGTTGTCAAACATTCCTTCCAGTCCAACTTCTTGCCCACCCATATTATATCAATAACCTGCAAGAAGTGTTTATGTGGGGAATAGCATAACGCTAAGTGAGTGAATAAATAATCAACAATCCAACTTAGCATAACAACCTTGTGTACAGTAATTAACCTTAAACACATAAGTACACAATACAACTTTTCAACAATGCATAGTTCAACAACATCACAACTCAATAATGAGGATCAGTGGCTTTTGAGAAACCCTACTGCTGCGGTGACTCTCAAAGAACACTTACCCAACCATATCCGTATGGCCATAACGGACGAGACCGATGGCTAATGGTTATTATACTCAAACACAGGTTCTATACACAAAGAACGAAGCAAAACCTTGTGTAATTCACACAATAACCAACTAGCCCAACCAACCAATTCAACTTGTTGACCTCATTAACAACTGATGCTCGAAGGCCAAATACATCAAGTGATCACATATCCACATATTCATCATATCACACATCAGACGAATCAGTATATCAACAATATTATTACTAACAACCATAATCATCATGGAAAACTATCACAGTAATAATACGTTACTTGTTGTAACCAAACCTATTACAACTAAATCACACTGAGAATTAAAGATCCACTCACCGAATACCTCAGTCATCCACTTAGTGGTCTAATGTCACTGAGTCTTCTCCACATCTGAAAATACAACATAATAACACAAGTCAGTCACTTGTTTCAATATCTATATAACATCATTCCAATAAATTTAGACCAACAAATCCAAATTACTCAATTCCTATGAATTAACACAATCATCACAATCATCAATATTCAATCCATACTTATATGGATTCATTTCATAGTTTTCAATAACATATTTAACATCTAGCAAATGATAATACCACATGATACAACATGATATTTAACTCAATTATTCAATTTCTTAAATATCACTTAATCATGATCATAATTCAACTCTAACATGATCATTAACAATACTTGTCAATTATACATCATTTACTTAAACTTAGAAGCTTTTATCCTTGAACTACACATTAAGTTCATGACTTGCTTCATAATCATAATTCAACATTTTCAACTCTAGGTTAAGTTGTAACTACAAATCATGAATTAAACATTTTCAACTCTAGGTTAAGTTGTAACTACAAATCATGAATTAAACATCAACTAACAATTTTAACATAACTACAAACTTTTATTCATGAATTATCAACTAAACCCATAACTTTATATATAATCATACATTAAATTTTTTCATTTCTAAGCTAGGGTTTAGATTATAATCATCAACTAACAACTATTCAAGCATTACAAGCTTCACTTTCAAGTTAATCATACTAATTCAATCAAATACACAAAAACCCAATTTCTAGGTTATCTAATTCAAGAAATTGAGACTTACAAGATGATTAGAAGGATTAGAGGATGATAATCCATGTTCTTGAAGCTTGAATTCGAACTTGGAAGCTTCAATTTAATGTTTCCTCATTATTATGATAATTGAGTTAGGGTTTCATAGGTTTAGATACGTACGTAGATGCGTATGTATGTAGATAGGTGAAATAAAAACTTACCTATACTCTTGGTAGTATAATATAAGTCATTTAATTTTGTCGCCCGTACTTATCATTTTCTAGAACTTAAAAACCATTTACGAAGAAACATTATTTTTTTTTACCGTCAACTAAATTAAATTAAAATAGTTAATAGTTTATTAGTCACAATAAATTATTTGACTCTTTCCCCCATTTATTTTCAAATAACACAACGAATCTATTTTCAGACACATTAAATAATAATTCACCGTCAAAAAATATTAAAATACTACCAGACCTGAGGTATGGGTGTTATACAATTAACGCCTTAACGATAATATCACACAATTAACTAAAAGTAATGACATGTTAAGAGAAAGTTATAAGGCATCTGAGAAGAAATTAAATGCTATTTTTGAGGAAAGAAAGAACTGAAGGCCAAAATTTTCGAACAACAAGATGAAATAGGAAGTTATGTTGATATGCTAACTTTTGTAAAGAAAGATCTTGTTGATTCCCAAGCTGAAGTTCTTATTTTAAATCGTAAACTGTCAAATTTTTCAACGTCCTCTCTAATCTTCGATGAAATCCTTCAGAAACAAAGGACTGATACTAAAAGTAAGGCAGAGCTTGGTTATCACCATGTCCCACCTCCAATAGATTATCTTCCTATGCCTGAACAGGGAGTCATGAATGATTTTGTGCCTACTTTCACTAAAGTAGACATAAAGCATGTTAAGCCATCAGTTAGTGTAAAGATAAGTAAGCCTGACCATGTTATGCCTGAAATTGGTAAGAATGAGTGTTTAAAACCTGCAACTAGTATGCCTGAGCCAGTTAAGGCATCAACTAGTGAGCCTGATAAATTGAAGGCTCAAACGGTTAAGAAGGGTGAGTCTGTCAAGACTTTTGGTGTCAGGGCTGAGTCTTTTAAGCCTACTTTACATGAGTATGTTAAGAAACTAGAGTTCAAAGCTGAGCTTGTTAAGCCTATTGTTGTTGAAAAGCCTGAAAAAGTTAAGGCTAAGTCTATTCCTCCAACCAGTTTGAAGGAGGAAATTGAGATTGAGGATATAACCGATGAAGAATACGGTTATCAAAAGAAGAAGACAGTAACCAACGAAAATCATATCTTCACCAATGAAGGTTATGATGAAATTTTGAAAATGAAAGGTAAAGCCAAGGCTGAACCTACAAAGAAGATTTTGAAACTAATTAACCAAAAGTCTACTTAAAAATTGTCTAAAACTTCTTCTCAAGGTTCAACCTCTGCTTGTACACCTAAGTGTGCCTGCTCAGGAAATGTATCTTTTGGTCGTGCTCAAAGGTTTATACCTCAATCTCAAACTTCTGCTGAGCAAAACAACAAGAAACAAGGTCATCTGTTAAATGTCTGTCCATTGCTTGCTAAGAAGCACAGTGGAAGGGGAGTTGCAAGAACCTCAAAATTTCAAAATCATTCTCATAAATCTATGAGAGGTTCTGCATCTCCACCACATGCTCCTAAGATTTTTATATTGAGCCAACCAAAGTCAGTGATGATAAGCTCAAAGTTTTTAACAAGCAACAACCCAAACCTTAAAAGTTCTGGAAGATCAAAGAGTCATGTTCTGACTCTTCATTTGACAATGATACATCAGGCAACATTTCTGACTTGCTGAAAAATAAAATCTTGACTGATGTACTCATTGTGGATGATGCTATTGGGTTACCCAAGCCTTTAAAGACTTAGGTCTCCCTTACTAATTAATTCTTGTGTTTGTGATGTCGCAGCAATGTGAAGCAGTTAATAGCAGTAAATGGTATATCAACAGTGGTTGCTCGTGACATGTGACATGTGAATTATCTCTGCTATCTGAAGTTAAAGATTATAATGGGGGATATATTTCCTTTTGCCGGTGATAAGGGAGGTGTTATTACTAGGCATGGTACACTCACTAATAGGCAAGTGAGTTTTGAGAAAGTCAACTTTGTGGAACAGCTCAACCACAATCTGCTCAGTGTTTCTCAAGTGTGCGACAAAGAGTGCTACTGAGTGCTACTGACGACATTTACCGAAACCGAGTGTTGTATTGTAAAACCAAGATATGTTATTCCTGATGAATGAGTGCTACTGAGGGCACCAAGGCAAAAAGACATGTATATTTTGGATATGAGGACTGTTGAAACAACTCAACATACGTGTCTACTCTCAAGAGCTCCTGAAAAAGAATCACTACTTTGGCATAGACGTATGTGTCGATCCCAGTGAGGATCTTAATATGTATTACTTTGATTAATTATTAATAAGCTTGCGGAATAGTTTATTAATAACTTGAAGAACAAACTTGAACACAGAATATTAATCAAAAGCTTCAATATTATTATCAACAATACGAACACACAATTGTGTTAGGGTTTACAACCTTGAAGCTAATAACTAGAAATTCGTCTGATCTTCTAGAGTTTTACAGAATCTCTATTTATATCACATAGAGTCCTTTACATAATTAAACTATTATGGAAATTCTATCTATTCCATAATTCTCTCTAACCGACTACTAACAGTGGTTGAGCTATACACTAACAGGGGTAGTACTCGTATATTACCAACAGTGGTTAAGTACTTAATACAAAATACAAACTTATGTCAACAGTGGCACTGTTAGACTAATTCTAACTGACAGTGGCACTGTCAATACAAAACTAACTAACAGTGGTAGACTTCTTCTAGCAGTGGCACAGTACTTGTCTTCTGAGCAAATCTGGCAGTGGCTCAGGACTCAACAATCTCCCCCTAAACTTGATCATTCTCAGCAATGAATCAAGTTTCTTCATCTTTCTTTTCATCTTTAGGAGCTTGATTCTGTTTTCTCTTTTTCTCCTCCTCTCTTAATCTTTCCAACTCCATTCTTTTATGAAACTGATTGAACACCATGTATAAAGCATTGAATGCACCTTCTGAAATCACTGTAGTTCTTAGTTGAGATGCAAGCACATTTCTTAAAATCTGAGTCCCCAGAACATATTGTCTTTCATCAAGCATGTAAATTGTGATTCCATCTCTAAACAAAATCATGTGAACTCCAGCTCTAACAAAGTGTCTCCAGGTATTCACATGCTCAATGCAGTTTAAGTACAAATTAGTGAATGGTTCAGGCTCAAACAGCATATTCAAACATCTTCCCAAATCTCTTTCCATTATCACCAGTGAAGCCTGCCTGTTTCTTTGACTGTTTAGCTCATACAGATCTAGAATGTCTAACCTATTCATATTCTTGAGCACATCAGCTACAGATGTCAAGAATTGCTCATTCCCATCCTCTCTGACAATCTTGATCCGTTCTTTAACAACATCAGCAACTTTTGATTTCTGTCCTTCCCATTCAACTATTCTTGATGATCTATCATGATTGATATGAATATTTTCTTTGCTATCCTTCACCTCTTTGATATATTTTCTCAATTTTGCTGCATCTTTCTCCAAATCAGGAACTACACTATCACAAGCAAGAACTCCATCCCATCTGATCTTTAGATTTCTATCAGAAAGCCTTTTTAATTCTCTTTCTTCAGCTTCTGCTTTCTCTTGCTCTTTCTTTTCAATTTTATCTTGTTCCTCTTTTTTCACCTGCTCAGAAATCCTCTTTCTATCTTCAGACAACTTTTTCTCAATGAATTTGTCTTGCATGAGCTTTTTCTCAAAATCTACCTTTCCCTCATTCTGATGTCTTTCATAGGCTTTCTCCAACCTCTCTACATCCCATCCTTCTAGTATACTTCTTGGTGCATATCTTCCACCAAGAATTATGAGTAATTCCTTTTTCCTTTGAGCAGCAGTTGGTGGTTTGTTTCTTTTCTTTTCAAGCTCAGCTTGTCTTTTCCTTCTTGCCTTTTCTTCATTAGCTTGTTTTAGCTTGGCAAACCCTGGATTCAAACCATCATTACCATCCTTTTTGTTGATCATATCATGAATCTTTTGTGCAGACAACCCTTTACCAATTACAGCCATATCATTGAGCATCTTTGCAGCCTTCTGAGATAAGGTTACCACACTCATATCTTCCAGTACAACATCAACATCAGGACCTTCTGGTCTCTTGGACTCAACTGCCATTCTTAACATTCTCTCATCATGCTCCTCCTGAGCTCTCCTGGCCTCATCTAAATCAATTTGAGACTCTACAACCTTCTTAATCTTTCTTTCTTCTTTCAATTTTCCCTTACCTTTTTCCTTTGAATCAATCTTTGGAAGATCAGACTTAGGTTTGGGTGATGATGAAGGTTCTTCAATAATGACAGGGGGTAGGATAGATCTTGCTGTAGTTGTGGTGACAGTGGTTGTTATGACAGTTGTGGGAATACTTGAAGTATTGACAGGGGTTGATGTAACAGTGGTTGACTCTGTGATAACAGGGGTAGGTAATATAACAGTGGTTGCTGCTGAAGTACCAACAGGGGTAGATACCTCAACAGTGGTAGAAACCAAACTGCTAATAGTGGTCATAGGTTGAGATGTAACAGGAGTATTTTTCTTGACAGAGGTAGACTTTCTGAATGGAATTGATTTCTTTCTATTATAATTCTTCACTCTTACCTCCTCTTCAGCTTCAGGTTTAGACTCTAAACACTCCCCCTCAACCTCTACATTTCCACCTTCCATCTCTGTTTCAACAGATTTATCAATCACCATCCTATCACTAAAGCTCACTCTTTTGCCCATATCAATATTTTCTCCCATAACATCCCAGAAATACAAATTAGCCACAGCCTCAAAAGGTAATCCTTTGTTTAATGGAAAAACATTCAAAGCTGGACCTCTTTGTGCATTATCATCTGCAACATTCACATTCTCACTTTCAGAACCACTTGTTTGCACATTCTCACCCACATATACCACCATTCTTCTATCAAGCTCAGCATTCACCATTTCATCATCCATGCCTTCATTAACCACATAATCTGAAACATTCAATTCATCCTCAACATTTTCATTAATCTCAGATGTATCCATGAAGCTAATACCACCTGCACCTCCATCATTATCATCATTATTCCCATCAGAACCATCATTATCATCTCCATTATCTTCAGGCACATTATCTTTCTCTTGATCTTTATCTTTTCTCTCCCCCTTGCCTGAAGATTTCTGTAACTCTGCAGCAGGCTGTAAGACCTGTAAAACAACATCCTCCACCACAGCCAATCTGGTTTTCAAATCATTGATTTCCTCCTGCTGCTTCTTAATCAATTCATCCTGGGCAGCCAACTTGAGTTGTTGCTCCCTTCTCAACTCTCTTTCCCTCTCAAATTTTGTCCAAATCAACCTGACATCATGTACCAGATCATCAATCGTCAATTCCTTAGTTATATGACTAGTCTCATCAACATTGGAGTGTGACTTCCTAGATGAATCATTGACTACATCTGGCACTTGCCCTGCAAGATTTTCAGATGCCCCTTGATTCGTGGTACTGGGACCTTCATTTGAATCATTACCCATAGGTTCATCAAACAAAGTTGCCTCTGGTTGGGTCTTATTGATGTTACCACTGTCCTGCCCTGCCAGTGGGCTAGAGACAGTACAACCTACCTGTTACGTCAAGCCCATGATCGTATGGCACAACTTCAACGAGAATGTGAAGAAATGAACCATACTCTAGACATGGTTCATCAACAAGTGATCGATGATAGAGGCGCATATGACCTCTTGCAAGAAAGGTTAGAAGAATGTGAACAACGTTCACGGGAGGCTGAAGAGTACACTCGTGTACTGGAGCAGCGGTTAACTTTGGCTGAAGATGGCACTCGACAAACCAGCAGACTTGCTGAAACCGTTACCCGTCTTGTTAGTGCAATATCCCAACTAAACCTACATCAGGATTAGTATAATGTCTATTTGTAATCTATTATGCTATCGTAGGACTCTTGTAATTCGACCGGTGGTACCATCCTTGACATCTTTTGTAAAACATCTATGGTTGTAATGTGACACCCCTCGAATTCGAATGCAATTACAAACGTTAAACACTTGCATTATTAGGCTAATTCCCTACTTGAGTGAATTCATAACTACTTTTAGAGGTAAGTCTAGCAAAGCCCAACTAGTTAATACGTGTAGTATTACATTTCGTAATTAGTTGTAATTACGTAATTAGTTGTAATTAGTTGTAATTAGTTGTAATTGGAACAAACGCGACAAAAATATGCGACTGTTGATGGACATAATTTTAAATAAAATTTTAAAACTAAATTAAATTAACTTTACAAAATTATTTGATTAAAAATATCTTAACGTTTAAACAATTGGGAAAACGAAGACCACACGGAGCGCAACCACGGAGGCAGAAAAAGGAGACAAAACTCCCTCCCACCTCCCCTTTTCTTTCATTTCTCTCATCTCTTTCTCTCTCTTATTTCTTCTTTTTCTCTAATCTCTCTCTAAAAATACACCACCACCAGCTTAAACCACCCAAAAACTGCCACCAAACCACTGTAAATCACTTGGTCCATTTAGAGAAAAACGATCACGGAGTCGAGCTCTACACAACCATGTTTTCGGATTTCAAAACCGACACGCGTAAGTTTCTGACATTTTCCGCACTCTTAGATTTTGATGTTTTCTTTAAATTTTCGTGTTTATAATACTTAATACATCATGTACTAGTGTTCCCATCAACTGATTATGTCCAAAAATGACTCAAAAATGCATTTTTAAAACTTAAGGTACGAACAGCTCGTCCTGCAAGTTGAGATCCCAGATCTCAAGTTCGTCCTGCGAGGCGAACCGAGATCTCGACTCGCGAAGTCAACCTGAGAACCGAAACGACTTGCGAGTTGACCAGCGAACCGACTACGAGTTGAGACCTGCAGGTCGAGACTTGCGAGCCGAATTTTTCCCTGCGAACCCAACTCGGCTCGCAGCCTACCTTGTCTGGCGAACCCAATCTCGGTTCGCATCGCTAACTCAGTTCGCACAGCAATTTCTGTCCGTGGCCAAACTTAGTCGATTTTTCCGAATTTACAATTCCAGATGCGATTTTTAATAAAGCAATGTAGTATAAATAAAAATACAGACACAAACTCAGCTCTGCCCCTTGGACCCCGCCAGGGGTTGCCACCCCTTGGACCCGGCTACCAGGGGCGCTGCCCCCGGACCTCCGTACATAACTTCATACTTTATGAAACACAATGAAACGAATATAAAAATGTTTTCAAAGATTATTATTACAAACTGATACCAACAAGTCATATACATTTCTAAAACTACAAACTCAAATGACAAACAAACACTTTGGACATAATCTAGTTGTGTGGACACTAGCATGGATGGTCGACATAGACATCTACATACTTATTAAATCTCATACTTATAGGGCATTAGGAGATTTCGGATTACACTCGGGCTTTAGGATTTGCTAGCACTCGAACATACTTAACTCAACAGGTGAGTTCACAGCCCCTACTTTTACTGTTTTAACTACTTTTGAATATGGGTGGAAAACATAGTCAACGCTTTTGCTACGTGAGCAAACTTTTATATAACTATTACGATATACATTGTGCTATATATTTGTGACTGCGGTCAAACGATTAAAACTATTATTTATGAAACGGGATGTCATACGAAAATTAAATTTGAATACACTGGAGAACGACCAGCCATGCACGCTTTTACAAACTGACTTTTATGGAACAACATTTTCATAAACATCTGAAAAGTCCCTACTTCTTGGGCACAAACACACAGAAAGTCCCTACGTCTTGGGCACACGCACAACAAGTCCCTACTTCTTGGGCACATTTATACAAGTCCCTACATCTTGGGCAAACAGAAAGTCCCTACGTCTTGGGCAAACAGAAAGTCCCTACTTCTTGGGCAAGGTGCCATCCTACGTCTTGAATGAAGGATCTACTTCTTGAGCAGATGGGTCCTACATCTTAGATGCCAGTCCTACTTCTTCTACACAACTTATATAAGTCCCTACGTCTTGGGCACATACATAGAAGTCCCTACTTCTTGGGCAAATACTGACGGGTCCTACTTATTGGACAAACGATTTAGTCCCTACTTCTTGGGCATAATTGGAAAGTCCCTACGTCTTGGGCAAACATTTTAAACACTACATCTTGGATAAACAATGTAAATCCCTACTTCTTGGGTAAACTAATAGGATACTGCTTTCCTACGAAACTTAAACTGTATTTTGGGTAACATCCCACGTAACTACATCTTTGGGCTACATCCCACTAAACGTACACATTGGATAACAATCTCCGAAACTTATTTGATCATGATGACGATAACTATTTGTGAACGCTTTGAAACGACCAACTATTATTGTAACATAAAACCTGTGAATTCACTCAACCTCGTTGTTGACTTTTTACTATGTTTTTCAGGGAATTAGTTGCGCATGTCAGAACCACCTGCACATACGGAACTAGGGCAACCCGTGAAGATTTAGGATGCCAACTTTGGAAACTTTTGGATTTCTTTTGTATAACTAAAGTGATTTTAGTCATATTTACGAAATCTACATTTGTAAACTTAATAACTTTTACATTTGTACGATTTGACCATCATTTCCTTCAAAGAAACAATCCTCTGCCACTGGATCATTTATCACATCTTCCTCAGGTATCGATGTATTTTCATTCATCATATTTTGCAGAAATGTAAGATCTACATACGAATAGTCAACAGCAATTGGTCTTGCCTGACCCTAAACCTCAACAAAGTAATCCAAAGAGATATTTTCATTAATTGCAGAAGGTTGTACATTTTCTGGTCCTGGGGGAGGCGTTACATTTGTTTCCAAGGCACGCTGACCTTCCTCCCCCGAAACAATAGTAACAGAATCCAACTCTAGCAACCTAGAATCTAACTCGAAGACCTGTAGCTTCAACTCATCTACCTGTGCAACTTTAAGCTCTAACTCTTTGATTTGAGACGCCTGAGCTGCAATGATTGCGTTCTGATCATCAAATCTTTTCGTCAAACTCTCCATCTGAGCAAGCAGCAGCTGTATCGATGGTAAATCAGTCTGTGGTGGAAGTGGTGGTTGCTGAGAAGTATGCTGAGTTGGTTCCTCAATAACAACCGTAGTCCGCTGGCGTCTTCGAAGAGGTAAGTCAGCATAAGAAGGTGAAGACCCGGTAGGACGTTTGCCTGGATTCCTCGGGACGTGGACCCTGCCAGCAGAAATCCATCTCAAGATACGCTTAAAGCGTCGAGGATCGGCAAGTTGAATTCCATCTAAAGCGGATTGTGGGGGCACGTCACCCTCAGAATCGGGTGGAGTGGGCCCACCATCATCAGAATCATCATCAATCCGGTCAACACGCTCAATATCATCTAAATCCTGAGCAATTTCGGTGTCAACCAGGTCATCCTCATTAACCGGAGGAATCACATCATCCTCAAAACCATCATCGATCGGCGCAACATAGTTCTCATTGACTATGTGCCCAAAAAGCTCACGGTCTGCCAAAATTTGCTCACCCTTTGGCGTGAGCTTGCAGTCATTGAAGACTCTAAGAAGCATCGGTGTCGGCACCAGAAGAGATCGCTGATCTGGAGCAATGTCAAGATTCAAATCATTTAACAATAACTGCACAAACCTTGGATACTGCAGCCATTTATCCTTACCAGCTCAGATATTCTCCACCATGTTGCCAAAAATGTAACCGCTGAAGTTGTACGGCTTATTGTAGACGAGGGCCAACATGAGAGATAATGTGAGATGACTAGCAACGTCATATCCTCCCTTCCTCGGAGATAAACAAACAATGACGATATGACATAAATATCTCCAGACCCGGCAGAGATATTGCTTGCGAAAATCAGTAAGCTGATTCGCTGGATAACCCATGCGCTATAGTCCCCCGTAGATAAACGTTGTAGGGAACAAAGTGGGCATCGTAGAGTTGTCAGCAAACTGGAGAACCCGTCTAATGGAATTCTCAGTGATCTCGATCTCTTCACCAAACATTGTTGAAACAATCCTTGGGACATCACCTTGAGTCCGTTTTAAGGCGTGATCGTAAAACTCTTCCACTTGATTCATATAAACCGGAGTAGAAGCAGTAATAGCGTGATAAATCCTCGAACGTCGAAGGAAGTCGATCATAGGCCTGAAAGGAGCCGAATTGGCGTGCGTAGACTCAAGAAATGCAGTGATGTTATGTCGGGTGTTGGTGCAGCGGTAATAGTTTTGTAGGTCAGCCATCTGTAAGCTAAAATACGAAACCAAAAATAACAAAAGTCGTTATAGAATTAGCACGAACACACATAACCTTAAAAACGAAATTCTGATTTAGGCGTCACTTAAGGTAAGTGACGCATAACAACTACCGACACTTGGGAAGTGTCATAGAGAACAGTGCACAAAATCAGAATTAAAATATAGCGTCACTTATGGTAAGTGACGCTATCATGCGTCACTGGTGTAAGTGACGTTGCCAGATCATGAGTCATTATATACGACACTTAAGAAGTGTCGGGTGAAAATCATGCAGCATTTAACAGAGTGACGGTGTCACAAGTGAGTCACTTAGGAAGTGACGGTATAAGTGACGTTATAGACAAAAGCGTCACTTAGACAGTCACTTAAGGGAGTGACGCATGAGTGGGCGTCACTAGGATGAGTGACGGACTTAGCAGATAATCTAAGTACATGCGTCACTAAGAGAGTCACTTCAGAAGTGACGCAATAATAAGCGTCACTGATGAAGTGACAGTATGGGTTTCAAATTACCAAGTTGTGTCACTTGAGATAAGTGACGCATGAAGTGACGCAACGATGAAGATCATCGTGTCACTGTTCATGCCCAGAAATAAAATTTGAGGGTTTTGAAAATCGAAGTTACCAAATCATACGCATGATAAAAACGAGTAAAACACACCTTTTAATATCTTAAAACATGAACGAATCAAGCCCCAAATCGAAAGATTTCAAAGAAACCCAAAACCCGTAACCCTAATTTGAAATTAAAACATGAATACAGCAAGATAGAGGTTAAAATTAATACCTAATGAGTCGTGTGAATGACAGGAACAAGAATATAATACGGGAATGCGCAACCAAGCTCTAGAAATCACGAACAGATCACAAAAATTCGCACAGAGTAAGTGACGCAAAGACACACTGAGTGACGGTATGTCAGAGCAAGTGTCGGTATAAGTGTGAGAAAAGTGGTGAGGTTGAGTGTTGTGGAACAGGGTATTTATTCAAAAACCCTAGTATGCGTCACTCAACCCGACACTTATGAAGTAGCTTAACCCGGCACTTACAACGTCACTAGTGTAAGTGACGCAATATTGTATGCGTCACTGGTAGCGTCACTTATGAAAGTGACGCAACATGTCACTTTTAGTGAAAAGTTTGCGATTTTATCGATTTTTGCGTTGTGATTTCGGTACTCAAATTTGAAAAGGTAAATATAACTTGGATAAAATCTAAAAGTAAACTAGGTTATAGAAAATACAAGAGCACATAAAAGAAAGCAAATTTACTGTTGATGCAAAATCAACATGTTTTGTTAATATCTTGTCTAGAACATTTAGCTTGAATTTGTATGTGAAATTGCATATGTTTTATGGTCTGCGACATTAGGCATGCGACATAAAGTCTATGTCGCAATGGGCTTGGGCCTGCGACATAAGGCTTATGTCGCAGGGTCCAGATTATAAATATGCAATTAGGTTTTCATTTGAAGGTGATCGATCATTTTGAGTGTGTGAGGAACGTTCCGAGTTCAGAGAGTTTGTATTGTGGAGCTTAATCGTTTGTTTTTGTTAATCAATAAACAGAAACATTATTTATATTCTTGTGTTCGATTCATTAAATGTTCAATACTTGTTTGTTTGATTTCCGCTCTTGCATTCAAGTTATACGATCTGATTAGGTCCGTACCGGGAACCTACATGTGGTATCAGAGCCGTGAATCAAGGATTTGACGGTTTCGGATCGTGTTTTGAACGTTTTCGGTTGATTCGTGAAGGTATTAATCGATTATAATCAGTTTCTAGGTTATTTGTGTTGATTATATTGAGTTTTGGGTTGATTTTTGGTGCAAGTTCATCTGCCGTTCGTCAATTTTCGTTAGGGTTTCGAAAATTTCGATTTTTAGGGTTGGAGCTGACAGCCGCGTTTTTGCGTCACTCGTCACTTGATATCGACACTTAGAGCATCACTTCCGTGTGTCACTTCTTAGCGTCACTTACCCCCTAGCGTCACTTCAGTACGTCACTTACCTGCGTCACTTACCCTCTAGCATCACTTCAGTGCGTCATTTTAGTGCGTCACTTAATAGCGTCACTTGTGATTTTTAGCGGCACTTATCTAGTGTCGCTCTAGATTCGAAAAAAAAAATAAATAAATAAAAAAAATTTTGGCGGGGAACTCCGAAAATTTTTGATGTTTCAATTTTGGCGGGAAACTCCGAAATTTTTTTGGCGGGAAAATTTTTTGCATTTTCAAAATTTTTCTATAGGCTTAAACGTATTCAATTTTAGCCTGAAAAAAGTTTCATTTTACCCAGTCATTTTTTACGTTTTCGGACGAAATTTTGACGGGAAAAACGTGAAAATTTTTGTAATTTCAAATTTTGTTTTTTAAGCTTAAAAGAGCTTAATTTTAGTGTCGGAAAAGTTTCGCATACTAGAAAAGTTTACGAAATTTTCGAATTCAATTTTGGAGGGAAAATTCGAATATGGACTTTTTGACCCAAACCATGAGAGACCGGTTGAAGTCTTTATTTAATGAGGATTTTGATCGTTGGAAGACCATCTTTGAAGATTTGATTACGTTGTATGATCCAAATTTATGGATTTTAATTACTGAGCCATATGAACCTCCAACAATTGCAGAATATGAATTTTTCCCAGAGATACCTACAAGTGTAAAAACGGAAAGCCAAATGTCCGACACGGAAAGGAAAATGTTTAGTTTGGAAAAGAAGACATTTGAAACAATACTAGCTTGTTTACCAAACGGAGTATCCTCACATTACAAAATAGAACCTACATCATTTCATTTGTGGGACTCTCTTAAATTTAGTTACGGAAGTAATACTTCGTTCAGTGTTATAAGTTATGAAGAAGGAATGAAACAAGAATTGATAAAGAAAGAAGAAGAAATCAAGGCCCTTCAATCTCAGATACTTATAATGGAGAATGAACACGAAGAAACACGATTAAAAATTATCGGAATTGAGAAGAAGGAAGAAGAGATTAAAAACCTTCAATCTCAACTGTTTAATATGGAAACTGAACGTGAAGCAATGCGATCAAAAATTGTCAAATTGGAAGAACAGGTTAAATTATTTGAAGTTAAGCAAAAGTTGGTAACCAAACTTCAACAACCGATTGTTGTCAAGTTAATAGAAGATAAGGAGCTTGCACTAAAAACTATTGAAGATCTTCGCAAGCAAATTGATAATATCTCTCAATCACCCAGATCGGTCAAGAATAAGAAGAAGATTTGCACTGATAAATCTTCCGAATTATTTCGTGCGAAAAAGATTTCTCAGTTTACAAATTATTCGTTGCATAAGAATAATAAGTATTCAGAGAAATCTCAATCAACCAGACAACGTAATCATCAAAAGGTTGATTGTCGTGATAATTCCGGTAACATTAAATGCAACAAAAGTTCGGCTTCGACATCTCTAAAGAAATCAAGAGATTTAAAACCAATACTACAACTGGAATCGATACGAACAAAGTCTTATGCTTATACTCGCGAGCAAATGTTTGCGTTTGCACCACCACGGTTTTCAAAGGCACCGAGGGTGCCATCGGATTATTACGTTGGTTTGAGAAAGTAGAGTCAGTCTTCCGCATATGCAACTGCCCGGAGGACTGCAAGGTCAAGTATTCCACCTGCACCTTTCTGGATGGTGCTCTGACTTGGTGGAATACCTATGCTCAGACTGTGGGCATCGATACTGCTTATCTGACTCCGTGGGAAGAGTTGAAACAGATGCTGAAGGACGAGTACTGTCCTAGAGACGAGATTCAGCAGCTAGAACATGAGTTCTGGCACCTCACCACCCAAGGCAATGACATTACCGGATACACTACCAGGTTTGACCAACTGGCACTGCTGTACCCATCTCTTGTTGATCCGGAATACAAGCGGATCGAGCGTTACATCTGGGGACTTCTCCCACGCACTCAGGGTTTGGTCACTGCTTCCAACCCCGCCACTATCCAAGCTTCCGTCCGAATGTCACATAACCTCATGGCACAGGTGGTCCGTCGAGGAACATCTGCTGCCAACAATCCGAACCAGTCAGGGGATAACAAACGCAAATGGTCTGGAAACAGAAACGACAACACCTCATCATCCTAGAAACCTGAAAGCATCAAGGCCGACTCTTCTGGGTCTGAACAAAAAAGGGGCTACTCTGGAAACAAGCCCTTCTGCTCTAAGCGCCGCCGTCATCATGATGGTCCTTGTAGTACCCAATGCTCGAACTGTCAGAGATTTGGGCACATGGCCAAGGACTGCAAATCTACCACCAACTCCAACACCAGTCAACCCAGAGCCTGCTTCTAGTGTGGTAATCTAGGGCATTTCGAGAATGAATGTCCCAAACTGAAGAACAAGAGCAGCAACACCGCTAAAGGTAGAGCTTTTGTTATGAACTCAAAGGATGCCCGCCAAGACCCGAATGTGGTCTCGGGTGTGTTCCTCATCAACAAGTTATCTGCTTCTATTCTATTTGACACTGGTGCTAATAGAAGTTTTATATCTGATGAATTCTGTTCACTACTTGACATCACACCTGTTGCATTAGATGCAAAATATGTCGTAGAGTTAGCTAACAGCAAACTCACTGAGACCGATAGTGTGATACCCAATTGCAGTTTAAAGCTCACCGATGAATTTTTTTCAATCGATCTTATACCCGTCAAGATCGGAAGATTCGATATCATCATCAACATAGATTGGCTGTCCAAGCATAATGCCGAGATCGTGTGCTATGATAAAATTTTCTGCATACCCCTCGCCTTCGGTGGTACTCTAGCCATACAAGGGGAGACCGGTGGAACGAGGTTGAACGTCATTTCATGTATGAAAACCCCCATATATCTGAGAAAGGGTTATCCAGCAATCCTCGCTCACATTATGGAGAAAAAGTCGAAGGAGAAGAGAGTTGAGGATGTGCCAATCGTTCGGGACTTCCCAGAAGTCTATCCTAAGGAATTACCTGGTCTTCCACCATTTAGATAGGTAGAGTTCTCCATCGATTTTGTGCCCGGAGCAGCACCCGTGGCACGAGCACCGTACCGTTTAGCTCCATCCGAACTTCAAGAGTTATCCTCTCAGTTACAGGAACTCATGGACAAAGGATTCATCCGACCAAGCTCTTCACCTTGGGAAGCTCCGGTCTTGTTTGTCAAAAAGAAAGACGGTTCTTTCCGCATGTGCATCGACTACAGGGAACTGAACAAGTTAACCATCAAGAACCGTTATCCACTACCACGCATCGATGATCTATTCGACCAACTTCAAGGGTCAAGTTTCTACTCCAAAATTGATTTACGATCCGGCTACCACCAGTTACGAGTTCGCGATATTGACATTCCGAAAACTACCTTCCAAACTCGTTACGGGCACTATGAGTTTCAAGTCATGCCCTTCGGTTTGACGAACGCACCGGCTGTATTCATGGACCTCATGAACCGAGTGTGTAAACCATATCTCGACAAGTTTTTCATAGTATTCATTGATGACATTCTAATCTTTTCGCACAACGAAGAAGAACACGCGCAACATCTTAAGATCATTCTAAAACTTCTCAAACACGAAGAGTTATACGCCAAATTCTCTAAGTGTAAATTGTGGATACGAACCGTTCAATTCCTTGGAGACGTTGTAGATAGTCAAGGAATTCATGTTGAACCGTCAAAGATCAAGGATATCAAATGTTGGCAAGCGCTGACAACGCTGACCGAAGTACGCCAATTCTTGGGTCTCCCTGGTTATTATCGACGTTTCATCCAAAACTTTTCAAAAATAGCCCAGCCTCTCACGATCCTCACTCAAAAAGAAAAGAAATTCGATTGGACTGACAGACAAGAGTCAGCTTTACAACTCCTGAAAAAAATTATGCAGCACACCTATTCTATCTCTACCAGAAGGCACCGATGACGTCGTGGTATATTGCGATGCTTCGCATCAAGGTCTCGGTTGCGTGCTTATGCAATGAGACAAAGTCATCGCCTACGCCTCCCGACAACTAAAAATTCATGAAAAGACTTATACCACTCATGACCTTGAACTAGGAGCTGTAGTGTTTGCACTCAAAATCTGGAGACACTACCTCTATGGTACTAAGTGCACGATCTTTACCGACCACAAAAGTCTCCAACACATTCTCCATCAGAAAGATCTCAACATGAGGCAACATTGCTAGGTTGACTTGCTTACTGATTACGACTGTGAGATCAAATATCACCCTGGCAAGGCAAATGTTGTTGCCGATGCCCTCAGCTAAAAGGAATGACCGAAACAACTTCGAGTCCGAGCCCTCAACATTACAATCCACAACGATCTTATCACTCAAATCCTCGCCGCTCAAATCGAAGCCTTATAACCTGAAAATATCAAAAATGAAGCGTTGCGAAACATGGAGAAACAATTCGAAACCAAACCCAACGGGGTTAAATACTTCGCAAACCGAATCTGGTTACCGTGTTTCGGGAATCTTCGAGAATTAGTAATGGACGAAGCCCGCAAATCCAAATACTCCATACATCCTGGATCCGACAAGATGTATCATGGCATCAAGGAATTATACTGGTGGCCAAACATGAAAGTCGAGATCGCCACCTATGTCAATAAATGCCTTACATGCTCAAAAGTCAAAATCAAACACCAGAAACCTTCCGGCTTACTTCAACAACCGGACATATCTCAATGGAAATGGGAACAAATTACCATGGACTTCATCACCAAGCTCCCAAAGGAGTCAAGCGGTTGCGATATCATTTGGGTAATCATTGATCGTCGCACCAAATCCGCCCATTTTCTCGCCATCAAAGAAATCGATAAAATGGAACGCCTCACCCGAATCTACTTGAAAGAAATTGTATCCCTACATGGCGTTTCTATCTCGATTATCTCCGACAGGGATAGTCGTTTCACCTGACACTTTTGGCAATCATTACAGAAATCTTTAGGTACTCGCCTCGATATGAACCATCCAAACACTAGAAGACATGCTACGAGCATGCGTAGTTGACTTCGCTGCAAATTGGGAACACCATTTGCCCTTGCATGAATTCTCATACAACAACAGCTACCATGCCAGTATCGGAGCTACACCATTCAAGGCACTTTACGGTCATAAGTGCCGGTCACCCATCTGTTGGACCGAAGTGGGAGACAGCCAACTCACCGGTCCAGAAATCATTCATGAAACCATCCAGAAAATCATTGGTATCCAACAACGGCTGAAAGCCGCACGTGATCGTCAGAAAAGTTATGCTGACGTGAGACGCAAACAACTCGTGTTCCAGGTTGGAGACCGAGTATTACTCAAAGTATCGCCTTGGAAAGGCATCATCCATTTCGGTAAACGCGGGAAACTAAACCCCAGATACATAGGACCTTTTGAAATCCTGGAAAGGATCGGTCCAGTCGCCTATCGATTGCAACTATCTGATGAGCTCAGTAGTGTGCATCCTACCTTCCACATTTCTAACTTAAAGAAATGCCTATCCGATGAAGTCGCAAATATCTGAGAAAGGGTTATCCGGCAATCCTCGCTTACATTATGGAGAAGAAGTCAGAGGAGAAGAGGCTTGAGGATGTGCCAATCGTTCGGGACTTTCCAGAAGTTTTTCCTGAGGAATTACCTGGCCTTCCACCGTTTAGGAAGGTAGAGTTCTCCATCGATCTTGTGCCCGGAGCAGCACCCGCGGCACGAGCACCATACCGTTTAGCTCCATCCGAACTTCAAGAGTTATCCTCTATGTTACAGGAACTCCTAGACAAAGGATTCATCCGACCAAGCTCTTCACCTTGGGGAGCTCCGGTCTTGTTTGTCAAAAAGAATGACGGTTCTTTCCGCATGTGCATCGACTACAGGGAATTGAACAAGTTAACCATCAAGAACCGTTATCCACTACCACGCATCGATGATCTATTCGACCAACTCCCAGGGTCAAGTTTCTATTCCAAAATTGACTTTCGATCCGATTACCACCAGTTACGAGTTCGCGATGTTGACATTCCAAAAACTGCTTTTCGAACTCGTTACGGGCACTATGAGTTTGAAGTCATGCCCTTCGGTTTGATAAACGCACCGGCTGTATTCATGGACCTCATGAACCGAGTGTGTAGACCATATCTCAACAAGTTTTTCATAGTATTCATTGATGACATTCGAATCTATTCGCGCAACGAAGAAGAACACGCGCGACATCTTAAGATCATTCTAGAACTTCTCAAACACGAAGAGTTATACACCAAATTCTCTAAGTGTGAATTCTGGATACGAACCATTCAATTCCTTGGACACGTTGTAGATAGTCAAGGAATTCATGTCGATCCGTCAAAGATCGAGGCTATCAAATGTTGGCAAGCGTCGACAATGCCGACCGAGGTACGCCAATTCTTGGGTCTCGCTGGTTATTATCGACGTTTCATCGAAAACTTTTCAAAAATAGCCTAGCCTCTCACGATCCTCACTCAAAAAGAAAAGAAGTTCGATTGGACTGACTGACAAGAGTCAGCTTTCCAACTCCTGAAATGAAAGTTATGCAGCGCACATATTCTATCTCTACTCTAAGGCACCGATGACTTCGTGGTATATTGCGATGCTTCGCATCAAGGTCTCAGTTGTGTGCTTATGCAACGAGACAAAGTCATTGCCTATGCCTCCCGACAACTCAAAATCCTCACCGCTCAACTCGAAGCCTTGAAACCTGAAAATATCAAAAATGAAGCTTTGCGAAACATGGAGAAACAATTCAAAACCAAACACAACGGGGTTCAATATTTCGCAAACCGAATCTGGTTACCGTGTTTCGGGAATCTCCGAGACTTAGTAATGGACGAAGCCCACAAATCTAAATACTCCATACATCCTGGATACGACAAGATGTATCATGGCATCAAGGAATTATACTGGTGGCCAACCATGAAAGCTGTAATCGCCACCTACGTCAGTAAGTGTCTCACGTGCTCAAAAGTCAAAATCGAGCACAAGAAACCTTCTGGCTTACTTCAACAACCAGACATACCCCAATGGAAATGGGAACAAATTACCATGGATTTCATCACCAAGCTCCCAAAGATGTCAAGCGGTTGCGATACCATTTGGGTAATCGTTGATCGTCTCACCAAATCCGCCCATTTTCTCGCCATCAAGAAAATCGATAAAATGGAACGCCTCACTCGAATCTACTTGAAAGAAATTGTATCCCGACACGGCGTCTCTATCTCGATTATCCCCGACAGGGATAGTCGTTTCACCTTACACTTTTGGCAATCATTACAGAAATCTTTGGGTACTCGGCTCGATATGAGTACCGCTTATCATCCACAAACCAACGGCGAAAGTGAACGAACCATCCAAACACTGGAAGACATGCTTCGAGCATGCGTAGTTAACTTCGGTGTAAATTGGGAACACCATTTTCCCTTTTATGAATTCTCATACAACAACTGCTAACACGCCAGTATTGGAGCTGCACCATTCGAGCCACTTTACGGTCGTAAGTGCCGATCACCCATCTGTTGGGCCGAAGTGGGAGACAGCCAACTCACCGGTCCAGAAATCATTCATGAAACCACCGAGAAAATCGTTGGTATCCAACAATGGCTGAAAGCCGCACGTGATCATCAGAAAAGCTATGCTGACGTGAGACGCAAACCACTCGAATTCTAGGTTAGAGACCGAGTATTACTCAAGGTATCACCTTGGAAAGGCGTCATCCGGTTTGGTAAACGCGGGAAACTGAACCCCAGATACATTGTACCTTTTGAAATCCTCGAGAGGGTCGGTTCGGTGGCATACCGATTGCAACTACCTGAAGAGCTCAGTAGTGTGCATCCTCCCTTCCACATTTCTAACTTAAAGAAATGCCTATCAGACGAAACACTCATAATACCACTCGTGGAAATACAAATCGACGATAAACTTCATTTCGTTGAAACACCAGTGGAGATCATGGATCGCGAAATCAAACAACTTAAACAAAGCTGTATTCTTATCGTCAAAGTCCGGTGGAATTCGCGGCGTGGTCCGGAATTCACTTGGGAACGAGAGGATCAGATGCGACTCAAATATCCACAACTTTTCTCCAACTCCCCTCACACGACTACTCATACTTAAATTTCGGGACGAAATTCTCCTAAAAGGGGAGAATGTAACACCCGCCAAATTAGGGCTAGTCATTAGGTCCTAATCGTTTTCGTATTACATGTAATTGGTACCGTGTTAGGCTAATTTGTGTATCAAATAATATATTGTTGAATATATACTATTGCGCGATTTGGTTAAATCGAGCACGTTTCAAATCGAAGGTAATTCGGTTCAAGTAAATGCAGACGTTGGTGATCAATTTTATTAAATAATATAAAATTTTATAATAACACGACTATATCCCAAATATTATTTTGATAATATTTCATATTCATTTCGTATAATTAACAACTTACGCTATTAAAACGTAAACGCGCAAACAAAACCAAATAAACTAAAGTTATGATTTATAATCCAAGTATTAAGTATTTTGATAAAATACTTCAACATAAATATCGAGTAATTAATTGCTCTTTAAAAATATACAATTAAATGTTATAAATAATTATTAAACATTTAAACGATCGAGAAAACGAAAACTGCACGGAACATAACTGCACGGGAACGAAAATGGGTGAATTCCACCTCCGTGGACACCACCTAGCCGGCCCCTCTCCCTTCCCCCTCTTTTTCCCTCCTCTTCCATCTTCTTTCTCATTTTCTTAACTCCCTTTCTCTCTCTTCCTTCTTTTTCTCTCTAAATCATCATCCACCACCATCACCTTAATCTCACTAAAAACACCACCAAACGACCTCGATCTTCACCACCCGTTTGGAGAAAAAGAACCGCCTTGCAACGATCTACGTTTCTATCTTTCCGAATCCTCCGCGCAACGATTTGTAAGTTTCCGACAAAACCCGAAACCTTTCGATTTCGAGTATTTTTAGGTTCTAGTTGTTCCTTTAAGCTTAGAATGTCGCTATAAGGGTTGGGTAAAAGAATCATACCAAACGGAAACCCGAAAAGTCATTTTTGGCACAAAAATCCATCAACAGCCTTAAGTGTCGCAACGAAGGTGCAGCATAGTGTCACTTCATACGTCACTTAAGTGACGCATTGAGTGTCGCTAAAAGCCCTAATCATGAGTCACTTGCATAAGTGCCGCATAAAACCCCTTTTTCCCGACACTTACCGCCATCACTTGTTTAGTGACGCCTAGAAGCCTTAACCGACACTTATACCCGACACTAATGGAGTGCCACCACCTTATGCGTCCCTTACCTAAGTGATGCACTTAACTCAGAATTTCCAATTTTATGCGACACTTCCTAAGTGTCGCCCAAGCCACTAAGTGACGCCTCACTATGCGTCACTTCCATAAGTGACGTCATAAGTGACGCCCTTACCCAGATTCTGCTATTTCATGCGTCACTTCCTAAGTGACGCCTAAGACCCTAAGTGTCGCTATAATTGTTGCATGAAACAGAACCCCGATTTTTACTAAGTTTCGAGACCTAAAATTTTATCACTTGATTTTACCCAAATTCAAATCTTAGATGCGTTTTTCTCTATAACAAATCTTAGATGCGTTTTTCTCGACCCCAGCCAGGGGCCAACCCCTTGGACCCCGCCAGGGGTTGCCACCCCTGGGACCCCGCTAACCAGGGGCGCTGCCCCCGGACGCCTGTCACCTAAAGTTTGTAAATACTTTTTAAGTATAACACTTCGACATAATAATAATATTATTGCAAATAATCACCAACGGGGCGTACACGTTTTCAAAACTCGAACATACCAATCAAATCAAATCATTGGACATTACTAGTTGGATGAACAACTAGCATAGGTTATCTTTTAAGATAGCTACTTATTTTATTCAACCTTGCGCGTTATAAACGCCCGGCAGGTTACAGTCTTCGGACACGCCATTTTACTTCACCACATTTGCTTCATTGCAACTCTTCAGGCTCAGGTGAGTCTCATAGCCCTGACTTTTACTGTTTTTACTCCCAGGGTGGGAACACATGCTCTAACTGTTTTACACGTGAACACGAGTACAAAACTCGCTATATTCTGCATGAGCTGTTTTCTAATCACTTTTAAGTCCTCTACGATCATAGTTCTGGTAATACTTTATGTAGCGCGAATGTTAGTGTATGGTACCATATAGGACTGACCATCCTCGTCCGGGTCAACAAGCACTGACTGGTTAAAGGGACGCATTAACTTTTGTTCATACGAGTGTGGATTAGACACTCGCCCGGAGGCACCCACGATCAGGCACTTTATTGTGATCCTGACACCCACATTAAGCGCAGACTATGATCTCATGGCAGACGTATACATTATTTGATTCATTTCAAACAATGATTACTAAATCTTGTGGTTCACACTTACTTTATTACTACGCAAACCTGAGAGCTCACCAACTTTTAGTTGACTTTTTAGTATGTATTCTCAGGTACACAGCAGTAGTAGGACTGCTCAGGATTAGCTAGCTTGAGTCGCATGCAGATCTCAGGAGATTCATATGCATTTCTACATTTTGTAAAATAGATATGCCTTAGAATCTCTTACATTTTGGCTCACGAGCTTTTGTAACAGTTATAACATTGTAAAACTTTTGAATTATCAATGTAATATTTAAAACGACGCATATAGATTCGTTCCTTATACCTTATGTGTTTTGATTATTGATTAGTAGTACCCGAAGGCTTGCTTCCGCTAAACAGTAAATTTGGGGGTGTTACAGGCAGGTTGGCACAGTTCTGGCATGCATGAACTTGGTGGTCGTGCTGGGATGGTTTCTTCATTTCGCTGATCTGCTTCGTCAGGTGTTCGATCTTCTCTGTCAAGGACTTGATAGCTTCGGTATGGAATGGGTTTGGTGCAGCAAGTGGTGCTGATGAGGAATGCTCACTAGAATTCCAGTCGTGATGGTGCATCGTCATATTTTTGATCAGGTTCCAAGCTTCTTCATCCGTGAGTTGCATGAAGTTTCCTTGAGCAGCAGCATCAAGGGTGGTGCGATGGTTTGGAGCAAGACCATTGTAAAACGTGCATAACTAGCTAGTTTTCTCAATCAGGTGGTTAGGGCATTTGTTCAATAGACTCTTGTATCTCTCCCATGCTGTGTAGATAGACTCGTCATGAGCTTGGTGGAAGTTCATGATGTCATTCTTGTACTTGGTTTGCTTAGCCGGAAAAAAGTACTTAGTTAGGAACTTTGTAGCCATATCCATCCAGGAGGTGATAGAGCTGGTCTATAGTCCCTTAAACCAAGTCAAAGCATGGTGAGTAAGCGAATAGGGGAGTAGGTATAAACGGACTATATCCTGATCAACCCCGTTCTGCTTGTAAGAGTTTGTAGTCTGAATGAATCGGTTAATGTAGGCGTTGGGATCGTCATGGGGTAATCCATGGAATTGACAGGATTCCATGATTAACTGAACGATATGATGTTTAAGCTCAAAGGATGCACCGTCAATAACAGGATAGCTGATGGGTCCACCTCAACCTTGAATTGATAGTTTGGTGCTGTCGGTGAGCGTGACACGAGCAGCCATCGGTTGTGAGTTGCGGTAGCGTTTCTCCTTGGGGATCGTTCGGATGATCATCTCAGGATCAGGTACAAAAGTGAGAAGTTTGAATCCGGATGATCAGGTCAAATATCGTTGAGTGTTGTGGGAAGGAATTTTCGGTTGGAACAAGGGAAAAGAAAAACTAAACTACGGGATACTAGAAAGAAAAGTTCATCTGGAACGTCTTCAGATCTTACGGCTTACTCCCCGGTAGCGGCGCCAAAAGACTTGATGCGCCTAGATTAGTCGGTCCGAAAGCTCACCTTTTTATGGGTGAACCGTCCTTGTCGTCAGAGGACTGGACTGACCAAAACTTGGCGTCAGTGGTCGATAAATTTATAAGTGTGGGGCCTAAGTATACCTAGTTACTATGGGAGTATAGCAACAATGATGACCTAGGATTATTCTATGAGTCAGTGTATTATGGATCGTGGATGAAAGAGGCGTACTATCTATCTAGTGAGGGTTTTAAAGAGTAGTTGGGGGTTTGTTTTTGGGTTATTATACTTAGGCAGAAAATTTTAAATAGAGCAAATAAAATATAAGTAGATAGCAGATAATCTAGAGGGGGTGTTTGCTATGATTTCGGTAGCCTATTGATTGGAATGATGTATGAGTTATGAAAACGTTTTCTAAAGGTTTGTATCTTACTTATTTCAGGTATATGTGGAGTAAGCACTAGTCCCCTACTGATTGAGTTTTCGATCAGTATGTCACTGAGTGACTAGGCTATCCTTATTCTGATCGGAGTAGTTTATCCAGCCCACAACACTAACTGATGAAGGTATAGTGACCCTTATCTGGGATGGATCCCTAGGTGCATGAATAAGGCGACAAACCAACTCGATGTTTGACCTTTCTTAACCCCACAATAATACTTTAATCTAAGTAAAATATTTAAGTACAGAATTATTACTTACCGATTTAACTGTTAATCCACAAAGCTTAGTAACTGTGGCTTTTCCTCGGCTTCCACGTCTTGACTACACCGGAGGTGTTTCCGACACTACACCAAGTAATCAGCCGACTTACGGTACCTTACGTTGCTTCATAAAGGCTAACCCAGACTACTTAACTAAGTTGGTATTTAAAGCACAATATTATCCATCTATGATATAAACCAGCCCTTACTTTTAATTCCCATTAAATCCCTGACATCAGTGTAATATTTACGTTCATTACAGAAAACCATATTTCCACAAGCACAATGTACTTTGCATTCAGATAAGAAAGCAGTATTTCCACGGCTCTGGTGTACGTAGCGTTCATTTAGAAAACCTTACTTCCATAGCCACAGTGTACTTTGCGTTCAGTAAAGAAAGCGGTATTTCCACGGCAACGATGTACTTAGTGTTCATTTAGAAAGCAATGTTTACACTATTCATAAATCATACCATGTTAGACACTGATAACTAAGTACCGTTGGATAGGGTTCACGATGTCCTATCATTAAGTCCGTAATCACGTTTACTGGTTGAAAGGCATTTAGTTTATGAGGTTTAAAATCATAGATAGAAAGTAAATCAAAGCACTAAGTTTTCATAACATCATTCCAATCAATTACGACTAACTACGTCATAGCAAACACACAATATCACTACTCGCTAATCATGGTAATCAATCCTAAATCTAGCATGATAACAGCAATAACAATCATCATAATAAACAGATAAATGATATATATAACCGTAATAAGAGCGTAGATGAAATACAACTTGAACATTACACGAGCAAAACTCCTAGTATGCGCCAAGCGATATTACAATATTGCCCCTCTATTAGCTCGATATTAACCGAAACTAACTAGCCACTAATCTAACTACTAATTAAAACCTAATCTAGAGAGAGAGTAATGAGAGAAAGTGTAAGTGTGTTGAATCTTATTGGATGTGTTGTTGTGTGTGTTGAAATGAGAATTTGAGCTTAGTATTTATAGGCAATTGTAACACCCCCAAAATTCGTCGATTGAGTTAGCGGAAGCATTTAGTTAAGTATGGGGAGTGCCACAATATACTGAACATGCATACGTATCAGAGCATATGATTACAACAGAACAAATATATTAAGATGCCAAAGTATTAGTTACAAAGTTTACGATTTCTCGAACCATACAAATTAAAAGTATTAAGTTTACAAAAGTAGATTTCATAAATATGACTAAAACAGATTAGTTATATAAAAGAAATCCAGTTGTCAAAAGTTGGCATCCTAGTTTCATCGTGGGTCGCCTAGAATCCGTATGTGCAGGCGGTCCTTACGTGTGCTGCTAATTCCCTGAAAAACATAGTAAAAAGTCAACAACGAGGTTGAGTGAATTCACAGGTTTTATGTTTGCAATAGTTGAATCAAGTTTGTAAGCACAATTGTTAAAACCAATACGTTCACAAATAGTTATTGCCATAATAGTCAAGTAATTGTTTTGTGGAATGTTATCCAAATACAGTTAAAGTTACCCAAACAGTACCGGTCGTTCTCCGGTCAAAAGACGCACTGGTCGTTCTCCCGTCCAATAAAACAGATTACCGGTCATTCTCCGGTCTAGATACGCACGGGTCGTTCTCCCGTCCAAACACTGCTGGTCATTCTCCAGCGAAATACGCACCGGTCGTTCTCCGGTCCAGAATACGCACGGGTCGTTCTCCCGTCCACTTGGCCAGTCGTTCTCTGGCACTAAAATACGTAGCTGGTCGTTCTCCAGCATTTTTATAAAAGTACCGGTCGTTCTCCGGTATACCAAACAAAGTTTAACACGACATTCGTATGAAATGTTGTATCATAAATTCCAGTTTTTGTGTATGAGTTTAACAGTTCAAGCACTCTAATCGTGGGAGCAAACAAGTATGATAAACAATCATATGAGTAAAAGCAGTTATGGCAATAAGTAAAACAGTTGACTATGTTTTCCACCCCTGTTCAAAAGCAGTTCAAACAGTAAAAGTAGGGGCTGTGAACTCACCTGTTGAGTTAAGTAATGTGCGAGTGCTAGCAAAGCCTAAAGCCCAAGTATAGTCCGAAATCTCCTAACGCCCTAAACGTATGAGATTTGATAAGTATGTGGATGTCTTAGTTTTACCATCCATGCTGGTGTCCACGCAACTAGATTATGTCCAAGTATTCGTTTATCGTTTAGTTTTGTAGTTTTGAAAACATGTACGGCCCGTTGGTCACGATGTGTAATAATAATTCTCAAAAACATTATTATCATGTTTCGATTCATTTGCATACTCATAAAAATATGTGTTAACCATTCTTACATTGGTTTAATATCATATTAATTAATTATCATCATTTGGTACCCATTTTAAGTAAATTTCAAAGTGCTGAAAAATGTTGACCAAAGTTGACCGCGAGTTGAGATTTCTAGCGAGTCGAGTTGAGATTTCTCGCGAGTTGAGTTGAGATTGCCTCGCGAGTTGAGATTGTCTTGCGAGTTGAGATTTCTCGCGAGTCGAGTTGAGATTTCTCGCGAGTCGAGTTGAGATTTCTCGCGAGTCGAGTTGAGATTTCTCGCGAGTCGAGTTGAGATTGCTCTGCGAGTTGAGATTGAATCTCAACTCGCGAAACTCGCTGTTCGTGATTTTTATGCAATTTTTGACTTTTAAAGCATTTTTAATGGTGTTTTTGGACATAATAAGTTAATATGACACTAATACATGGTACATTAAGTATTATAAACATGAGATATTACAGAAAATAGCAAAATCTAAGAGTTTGCGGGATTGTCGGGTTCTTACAAAGTTGTCGCATACGAAATCCGAGAAGATGGATGTGTAGGTCTTGTTGTCGTGGTCGTTTTTCTCTAAATGAGTTATGTGATTTGAGGTGTTTTTGTAGTAGTTTTTGTGGTTTTTGTTTGGTTTTTAGAGAGAAGATGGAGAAAGTGATAGAGGTAGAGAGAGAGAGGTGAAGTGAGAAATGAAAAGAAGGTGAGGTGGGGGTGAGGGTAGTGGGCTGGTTTTGGGAGCCAAAAAGGGAGGGGACTTTGTCCCAAATTTGTGGTATTTAACCCGTGTTCGTTTACCCGATCGTTAAATGTTAAAATGTTTTTAAACGATGGGTTTTTAAATATGTTTTCGATCATACTTTTAGTTGTAATAATTTATTTAAAATACTTTAATTGAGTAATAAAATTATATCTTTGTTTTATTTTAGTTTTACAAATGGGTTTCGAGTTGTTTCAGTTGTACGAAATAAATGTTATTTGCAACAAAATACATTGTAAATATCATCAATATAATATTTAATAAATAAATAATGTTATGTAATGATTTCATATTATCCAATAATTTGTTCACTAACGGTCGTATATTTTTTGTATTTGTTCTGAATGTTTTGTACGCAATTATACTAATTACGAAATAAGTAATACTACGCGTATTAACTAGTCGGGCTTTGCTAGACTTACCTCTAAAAGTAGTTGTGAATTCACTCAAGTAGGGAATTAGCCTAATAATGCAAATGTTTAAAGCTCGTAATTACGTTTAAATTTGCGAGTTGTTACAGCAACGCACAGCTGTATCCGTAGACCGTATCCTGAACCTCAAATACACAACCGTATTGCACAACCGTATAAAAATCTGATTTTTATCACCCAAATGCACCAATACGGCTTTCCTGGAGCAAATACGGGTGGACACCAACCGTATACAGGTGTTCTGGGCTGTATACGGGTGGACACAGACCGTATACTGTCTACATAGGACGTATACAGCCTGTGCCCAGCACTATACGGTCTGGGTTAGCCGTATACGGCTGTGGACAGCCGTATCCTGGCCCTTCAGTTCTTCGTTTCTTCGTTCGATCGTATCTTCTTCGTCATTTATCCGTTTTGAGTGATTCTTGCGTCCACCGCCTGTTAGGGCAGGACCTTCCACCCCTGCCCGCAGAGTTCAGGCACCCACATACATCTATCACTACGGGACTCCTCCGGGTTCAGACTATTGGTACTGGCTGATGCAGATGCAGGTCCGATGTTATAAGGCAATAAGACAGTAGACAACAGGGATACCCGTGAGCCCACTTCATGACTTACCATGTGGATTGGGCCGAGCAACACCACACATATACCCCCCTGCAGTTCCTACTCCAGCACCTCACCCATATCCAGCCCGTGGCCATGATCTACCCCCTCGGACTGTGCCTCCTAGACCACAGCCACGTCCAGCACAAACTCCCATCACAAGACAGCCTGTTCCATCAGTCGTTGGGTCAGTCAAGGTTCACACTTCAAGAGGCAGCAGGACATCCAGAGTCTCCGCTCGAACCATCAATGTTCAGAGTCACAGGATTGCCAGACATACCATCCTTACAGTTGTTTTGCCTGATCCAGTATCTTCTCACAGGCAGACAGACCTATTCAAAGGGCACACCCAACAGGAATCACCTATGTACCCACTTGACAGTTTCGACATGCCTGCAGGACCTTTTGTAGATCAGCTGATACAAAATGGAGTTCTAACGATCGGTACACCAGAAGCAGGAGCTGACCATGATGCATCAGACAAAGGCACTCACTGTCAGTAAGATGATTCTTCATCAGACGAGACCTCTCCTGGACCTATCATGTCTACCGCAGCAGCTTCACTACTAGTCGAGCACTAGATTGCCATTTCCTTCTAACTTCTTTCTACTTTCTAGTAGACTATATTACCATTAGTTGTGTTGATGTACTATGGGTACATAGACATCACCTCTATCTATTTATTATTTTATTATGCTATCACTTTACTTTTCTTATTAGAAGCTATTATTTGATTGTTGAATGGAATATTTATTTGATCCAACCACTATTTATCGAAGACTAAAGCAAAGGAAGCCGTGGACCTCGCCATGAAGGACGCCGATAGTACGCACAACAAATCGGTAACCCGTCCCAAAACTCCCCATCTATTTAAAGCTTCAATTATCTAATCCGATATCTCCAAAACTACGTGTGGGATCCCCAAAACCACATAACACTTACGGTTATAAGTTGAATCTCTAAGTGTGGGATACTTGGACAAGAGGTACTCAACAAATAAGATTCGAACATTAGGGACAATGTTCCTCTAAGTGTGGGATATAAGGTAGCAACCGCAAGTTTGACCTCTTGTCCGTAAAACAAAAAATATTTTCATTAAAAGCCTAAAAATAGAGAAATTTTAAATTTTTGGATTCAAAAGCAACATTTTTTGAACTTCTATTTCCTGAAAATATACAGTAAGAAACGAGTTCTCAAAGAAACAAAACTGTTTTAGAATGAGACACGGACAAAAAGGGCAACACATGACTAGGCAAACATTGATCAAAACATTCGATTCGTGAGGTTTGAGCCCATCTTAAAAATGCTTCACTTTTCGTTTCATGTGTGTGCCGATGTATGCATTTGAATTAGAACTTGTTCTTGCAATACATTTCGAGATCACATCAATGAGTGTCATACATGGCATAGGTGCAATCTGTCTCGATACTTTCTAAGGAATCTACACACCTTCCAAACACCAAACATCCACTCTTCAACCAAAACCTTCTTTACATCTTCCAAACACCAGACATCCACTCACAATTCGCACCCAACCAAAACCTCCCTTTATTTATCCCGAACCTATGAAAGTCACATCTTCCAACATTTCTCAAAGACACTCTCAATTTCTCAAATTTCTTCAAGAAAAGCCAACAAAACCTCACAACCCAACACTCAAAGAAACCTTTCGGGCCAGAATAACACATAATCATCGATAAGTCCGGCATAGCAAAAAGAAAAATGAGAAAAAGAAAGAAAACAAAGAAACATTATGCCGGCGCTACCAAGAAAAAGGCCAGAAAAAGGAAACTAATATCCGAAAAGGGTTGCACTATGAAGTCTTTTTAAAATTCTGAGATTCCAAAAAGAGACCTCCTAAAAGAAAGAACTTTAGCTTCGAAAAAAAATATATCAAAAAAACCCATCACACTCCCCTTCACAATTTCCTCAAAACCAAAAACCCGATTCCTTCTAAGATATCTTGAAAGATTAATGCCATTCTCATCCAAAGTGATGGAGATTTGATTCTTGATCAAGCCTATGACGAGAATGCTGCATGACTGACTATCCGAGCGATTGACACTAGCAAGTAGGAAACCCTAAATACTTGAGTGATTTGAGTGACCCACTGTAAGGATTGCCTAGTCATGATCACCATCTGAGTTGCTCGAAGAAGGTATCAAATTCTAAACTCTTATTTTCTCATGAAAATCTCTTTCATAAATGGAATATTTTATTCTCTGGAAATGACATTCCTAAGAAAAATTGCAATTAGAATCCTTCTAAAAGGCTTTCTGAATGAGTTTGATTGAGGACAAGAAAAGTTCTTAGTGTGGGATACTTGATATCGCGTAAAAAGTCACATTTTTACTACCGATATCTCTCTCATTCTGGAACGATTCTTGGCATTTAAACTCAAATAACACTCAAATCAATGAGAATCTGCCAAGAAGATCAAAATAAGGTTGCACGAGAAAAATCAATCAAAATGGACGAAAAATAAAGATTCCACGCACGTTTGAAGATTCAAGGCATCAAAACAAGATTTAAAGACTAAAGTGCCCATCATCAACATCCATCTTATTCAAGATATTCGTTTTCAAAATACGAGTCTAACAGAAGAAGAATCAACAAAAACGGATAAAGAATGAACATTCTACGCCCGCCGGAAGATTCAAATGATTCGTACGCAATATCTAGAGATAGGAAACTCATCTCGGGGATTTCTTTATATCAAAATCTTCTTTTTTGAATTGCGAATGCAACGCAAAAATAATCAACGTAAACGGATGCATAATGAAGAAAATACACACGAGTTAAGAAACGTAGCAAAAGACGGCGAACCAGGGCGGGTGGCAACCAGCCGCCACCGGCCAACCACCAGCCGCCGCCGGCATACAGGTGGGCGGCGCCAGCCTCCCCTCCCCCATCTTGTTTCCGCTTTTTGGTCCTTTTGTGTACCCGGTGCCACACCTTTACGCGATTGTACGTACCCGGTGCCACACCTTTACGCGATTGTACGTACCTAGTGCACCATCTTTTCCACCTTTTGCTAAACTGGTCCTCAAGTTGCTAATGTAAGCCGTATTTCACCTATAAATAGGAAGGCTTTGGTTCATTTGAAAAGACACTCTTTCAATACAACTTACAAATATTACACACTTTCTTTAGAAAATCTCTTGTATTCTTTAGTCTTTCTCATTCTAGGATTATTGTAATTAATCTATGGATTAATATAGAAGCTAGGGCGAACGCTAGGGATTCGGAGATCAATCTCTGTACGTGCAAAAGAGTTGTCAATTATAATAATACACTGCTACGCATTTATTTCCGGGTGATATCTAAACTTTTATTTCACTTGTCTCATTTCATATTTTAATATGTATTATTGCCTGGTATGTGATTTATTTGTTGCCATGAATTGCGAGTAGTTTATTATTGTGATTATTGATGATGTATATAATTATAAGTAGGGATGACATTATATAATTAGTGCACGACAATCGTAAAGTGATATGATGGCCCCTATTCGACTGTTTATTCGATATAGTACTGGAAATGCTTTCGAGCAAAGTACAAATGTATGGAAGTCATAAACGACCGAAGGTAGTCATATCACTGGAATCAACTCTGGTTTAACAGTTGAAATTCCAAAAGGATAATACAACTTCACAACTAACTGGTATATCCTACGAAAGTCAATGCATCACAAAGTAATGTTCGTAAAATACGTTCAGACAAAATAGGAATTAATAATCCTTGTACTGTTAAGACCTTATGAACTTAAGTTTAATCTATGGAGCACCCTTTCTGGTTATCCTCTTGACTGCAACCTAGTAATTAGGACCTGATCAACCTTAATTATGGTAAGTAGTTATATGTGCCCATGACATGCAATGACTAAGACACAGTGAAACCACTCGTTGTATATACTAGGTTTACATTTCTGCACTGCTTTACATTTAATTAGTTTAGAGTGTCATTTTCACTGTTAATTACTCTTGACCGCATGTTGGACGTAAGAAGCCTTGGAATTTCCATGTAAAGTACACGGTCTAATTACTGAAAGGCATGGTCTGCATATGAAACACGTTTTTAACAAACTGCGAATTATCCAGGGATGTATAACTGTTTGAAAAGGAGAGATTTAAGTCATAAGTCAAAGAAACCGGAATCTAATCAATTATAAATAAGACTTAGGAATGAAAGTGAAAGTCCAAGTGACTTAGGATACTTAAACCTCTAGGTCTTATAAAATCGGCAGTCTAAACATACAAAGTTATTAATCCGCATGCTAATAGAATAGTAAACTGTCTTAGGGGTTAAGAAGACCTATGAGACGATACGCCACTGATTCATGCACCTCGGTATAAAACCAAAATAGGTTGCTTATCTCTCAACCAGATAGGTATTGGAAGTTGACGTATTGCTCCGATTAGAATCATGATAACCTAGTTCCTAGTGACATGCCAATGGGAAATTTAGTTGGTAGGGTTCTAGAGTTTACACCTAATAGTTTACTTATTATATTAAGTTTTGTCCCTATTTAGTCTGTCATCCCGAAACATTAATGATTGAAATCTCAGCAATCACATCTCTATCTTTATCTGCTTTCCTGTACTTTAATTCCCTGCAACTTACTTTCCTGCATTTTAATTACTTGTCTTTAGTTTAAAAACCCCCCAAACCTACCTACTTTGTTCCATCATAAATACTTCCCTACCAAAAGTGCTAACTTTAATCACCACACGTTTGGATTCATAGAATGATCTTAGGTTATACTTACCGCTTACTAACCAGAGTAGGTAGTACATATAATTTAAGCCCCGCTAAATATAAATTTTAAAACCGCTGGTGGCACCCGATTAGTTACCATCAATGACACAGACGCTTTCGGGTGTCATCAATCCTCTTACAAGAGCTTATTAACAAACAAAATAAATAATTAAGAAAAACAACGGGTTTTCTCCCGAAAGTGCTTTTGTTTATCACGTCGGTAAGCTCAACACTTTGCTCCATAACTTAATTGAAATTCATCTCCAAATCCCTTTTGGAGTCCCTTGCGTCAACATAATTGTAACACCCCGCAATTTCGACATAATTATAAACGTTAATTGCACACATTTTTAGGCTAATTCCCTAACTTAGAGTGAATTCACAACACATTTTAGAGATAAGTCTAGCAAAGCCTAACTAGTTAATACGCGTAGTATTACTTATTCGTAAATAGTTGTTATTATGTACAAAGCGATTTAAACAACGCGACAAAAATATACGACTGTTGGTGAATAAAATTAATTAATAATACGACTGTTGGTGAAACAAATTCGAGACATTTCTGTAAAAAAACAAAATTTTAATTTTACAACTTAGTTAAATTACTTTTATAAAGATATCTCAACTAAAATATATTCTAAAAATGTATTTAAAATTTACCAATTTAAAATAAACTAATTGTTAACGATCGGGTAAACGAACACGGACTAAATAACACAAATTTGGGACGAAATCCCCTCAATTCTCTCTCTAAAAACTCACCAAAATCCACCAAAAATATTCATCTCCTTCATCATTTTCGGAGTGCATCATCATCAAAACTGACATCATCATCATCTTCATCAAAGGATCTACCTCAAGAACACCATTTTCATCACCATCTTCATCACTCACCTAACTTTCGGATTTCACTCGATTTGGTATGAAAAATCACTTTTCTTTCACTTTTCCTTTGTTATTATAGTGTACAATCATGTTACAAGTCATTATATGAAAGATCTAAACGTTTTTGGGTTGAAAAATTAAGATTTTCGTCGAACGGCTCATTATGTCGCATAGGACCGAAAACAGTAGTGCGACACAAGCTTTTGTGTCGCAGTACCATTTCTACATTGCACTATGCGACACAACGTCTTATGTCACATAATTCACCCTATGTCGCATACTTGCGACACAACTACTTATGTAGCAGAATTTGTGACACAAATACTTACATCGCATTAAATTGCGGATGTTGCAAGAATGTGACACAAACCTTTGTGTCGCATAAAACAGAAACTTTACAAATGTTTTTGCACTAAGTGTTAAACTTAACCGGGAGCGTATACTTACATATGATACGATATACGAACTATACAAACATTACAAACACACTTATTTTAAGGAAATTGTGATTTCGAACTATTACCAATGAGTCGTATACACTTTCAAACCTTCAAACATAAACATCGAACAAACAATTGGACATAAATTGTTTGTACGAACACTAGCATGGATGGTTAAACTTAGACCTCCAGATACTTATTAAATCTCATACGTTTAGGGCGTTAGGAGATTTCGACTAGATTTCTTGGGCTTTAGTCTTTGCTAGCACTCGAACATACTTAACTCAATAGGTGAGTTCACAACCCCTACTTTTACTGTTTTAACTGGTTTTGAACACGGGTGGAAAACATAGTCAACGCTTTTGCTATGTGAGCAAACTTTTATATAACTGTTGTGATATACATTGTGCTATATATTTGTGACTGCGGTCAAACGATTATAACTATTACTTATGAAATGGGATTTCATACGAAAACTAAATTGGAATACACTGGAGAACGACCAGCCACACACGCTTTTACAAACTGACTTTTATGGAACAACATTTTCATAAACATCTGAAAAGTCCCTACTTCTTGGTCACAAACACACAGAAAGTCCCTATGTCTTGGCACCCACACAGAAAGTCCCTACGTCTTGGGCACTCACACAACAAGTCCCTACTTCTTGGGCACATTTAAACAAGTCCCTACGTCTTGGGCAAACAGAAAGTCCCTACTTCTTGGGGAAGGTGCCGTCCTACGTCTTGGATGAGGGCTCTACTTCTTGAGCAGACGGGTCCTACGTCTTGGCTGCCAGTCCTACTTCTTGGACACAACTTATACAAGTCCCTACTTCTTGGGCAACGATTTAGGTCCTACTTCTTGGACGCACTTCAAAAGTCCCTACGTCTTGGGCAAACGTTTTAAATCCCTACTTATTGGGTAAACTAATAGTATACTGCTTTCCTATGACACGTGAATTGTATTTTGGGTGACATCCCACAACAGCTACTTTTAGGTAACATCCCACCACAATTACATTTGAATCAGCATTCTAAACGAAACTATTTGACATTTAGGCCAACAAGCCTACTCAAACCTGGTTCAACTATTTCAAACATAAAACCTGTGAATTCACTCAACCTCGTTGTTGACTTTTACTATGTTTTTCAGGGATCTAGCTGCATGTAAGACATCCTACACACATGGAACATAGGCAACCCATGAAGGAGTAGGATGCCAACTTTTGACAACTGGATTTCTTTTATATAACTAAGCTTTTTAGTCATATTTATGAAATCTACTTTTGTAACCTAATTACTTTTCAACTTATACGATTCGATGAATCGTAAACTTTGTAACCATTACATTTGGCATCTTAATATATTATGTTCTATTGTAATCATAAGCTCTGATACGTATGCATGTATTGTCTATTGTGGCACTCCCCATACTTAACTAAATGCTTCCGCTAAACTCAAATCAACGAACTTTGGGGGTGTTACAATAATACTTCAATCGACTGCCATTCACCTTGAACGTCATCCCAGAATGACCTTTCAGGTCAACAGCACCAAAAGGATAAACCTTTTCAATAATGAAAGGTCCTATCCAACGAGTCTTTAACTTCCCAGGAAATAAATGCAGACGAGAACTGTATAAAAGCACCTTGTCACCTCATTCAAATGAATTATTTGATTTAAGGCATGAATCATGTCATTTCTTGGTGCGCTCCTTATACAGCTTTGCGTTGTCATAAGCATTTATCCTCAACTCCTCTAACTCCTGTAATTGTGCCAAACGCTCCTTTCCTGCCGCATGATCATCAAGGTTGCATTGTTTCAATGCCCAGTACGCCTTGTGTTCCAATTCAAAAGGTAGGTGACATGCTTTCCCATACACCAGCCGATAAGGAGTAGTACCAATGGAAGTCTTAAAAGCAGTCCTTGCAGCCTATAATGCACCATCCAACTTATTTGACCAATCCTTCAGATTTCCATCAATTAAACGTTCTAAAATACGTTTCAACCCGTGATTAGTCACTTTAACTTGTCCACTAGTCTGTGGATGATAAGCAGTAGAAAACTTGTGATTGAATCCATACTTCTTCAAAACTTTCTCCAATTGCGCATTTACAAAATGCATTCCACGATCACTAATCAACCCCTTAGGTGTTCCAAATCGCGAAAACAATTGTTTAAGGAATTTTATCACTACTATCGCGTCATTAGTAGGTAATGCTTTTGCTTCTGCCCACTTTGAAACATAATCTACAGCCACTATGATGTATTTGTTTTCATTGCTTGGTGGAAATGGTCCCATAAAGTCGATTCCCCATAAATCGAAATCTCTTTAACCATAATAGGATTTTGTGGCATCTCATCTCTTTTAGAGATCCTTCCAGTTTGTTGGCAAGCATCGCATTCCTTTACAAACTTATATGCATCCTTATAGACAGTTGGCCAGTAGAATCCTGCTTCAAACACGTTCCTTGCTGTGTACGATGGCCCATGATGTCCTCTCGTGGGACCGTTGTGACACTGGCTTAGAATATTCATGCATTCTTCTCCATGAACGCATCTCCTCACCATTCCATCAGCACACTCCCTAAACAAAAATGGGTCTTCCCAAAATTAATGTCGTAAGGCCAAGAGAAATCTCTTTCTTTCGTTATACTTCATCTCAGTAGGAAGAATTTTAACTAAGAAGTTGGCGTAATTAGCAAACCATGGAAGCTCACTAATGATAACCTTCATTAAACTCTCATCGGGAAATGTATCCTTAATTTCCGATACATCTAACTTTTCTAACTCCGGATTTTCCAACCTGGAAAGGTGATCAGCGGCTAAATTCTCAGCTCCCTTCTTATCACGAATCTCTAGTCGAATTCTTGCAACAAAAGAATCCACCTTAGCAATCTTGGCTTTGCATCTTGCTTGCTAAATAAATACCTCAACGCTGAATGATCTGTAAACACTACAGTCTTTGATAGAGTCAAATAAGATCGAAACTTATCAAAGGCAAACACAACTGCAAGCAATTCTTTTTCGGTTATAGTTGTAACACCCCCAAATTTAATGTTTTGCGGAAGCTTAATTTGGGTGTTACTAATCAATAATCAAAGCACACAGATTTATAGCATACGACTCTATATGCGTCATTTTAACAAAATATATTGATATTAAAAGGTTTACAACAGTTTGAACCCGTACATAGTTCGTGTTCGTAATATGAGAGATTTAAGTACATAATTAGTTATACAAAATCTAATAATGCAATGAAATCTCTGAAGTTTGCATGGAGACTCGAGCTAATATGCATCCTGATGGGCAGTCCAAATCTACGGCTGAGTACCTGTGATACATGCTAAAATGGGTCAGCTAACGCTGGTGAGCTCACAGGTTTAGATATCAAATAATAGTGTGTGAACCGCAAGATTATACTGATAGTGTATACAACCATGAACGCATAGTCTGAGCTTAACTCAAGGGTCGGGTCCCATATAGAGAATTCCGAGCAAGGTGCCTCCACGAGTGCCTAATCTACACTCGTTTTCCCAAATATTAGTACGTCCGTTGCAGAGGTTAGTGCGACTAACCCGGACGAGGTGGGTCAATCCTATATGGTACCATATACTAATATTCACGCTACTTTCGTATTACCAGACTATACTGACGGAGGACTTTGATTTGATTAGTTGAAAACAACTCATGTAGTATATTGAAATATGTACTCACGTTCACGTGTTAAAAACAGAGCAATGTATCACACCCCTAGTAAAACAGTAAGAAAAAGGGGCCATGAGACTCACTTGAGCCTGAAGAGTTTATCTTAATAAACTGAGATTGATTAGCCAATAATCGAAGTCCAAAGACTTGTAACCTGAGGGTGTCCACGACACGCGATGGTTATAAACATGTGAAGGCATCTAATAAGACAACCTTGTAGTAGTTTGTCCAACTAGAATGTCCAAATGATTTCAATTTGGTTGATTGTCTAAGTGTTTGAAAATGTGTACGGCCCATTGGTGATTGTTTGTAATAATAATCTCAACTATTATTATTATGATTTCGAAGTGTTATGCTTGAAAAACATATCTTACAGTGTCTTAGGAGTCATATTGTATAAATGTTTGAGGTTGTATAAGTTTGACACTTGGTGTAAAAAGTATTTACAAGTTCCTGGATGACGGGGGTCCGGGGGCAGCGCCCCTGGTAGCGGGGTCCAAGGGGCGGCATCCCCTGGCGGGGTCCAAGGGGCAGAGCCCCTGGCTGGGGTCGAGATGGACTTGAATTGCTTTGGTGAAAAACGCATCTGGACTTGAATTTGGGTGAAATCGAGTGATAAAATTTTAGGTCTCGACACTTAGTAAAATTTGTGTTTCCTTGGTTCTGTTTCATGCGACATAGCGTGCGACATACGGCTTTGTGTCGCTAAGTGCGACATAGTATGTTGTGTCGCAGGTCATATCTGCGACATAAGGACTTGTGTCGCTAAGGGCGACATCCGCAATTTAATGCGACGTAGGGCGTTGTGTCACTATATGCGACGTCCGTAATTTCTGCGACATAACTATTTGTGTCGCTATATGCGTCATCCGTGATTAGTGTGACATAGTGGCTTATGTCGATATATATGAGACATAAGGTCTGATTTAGCGACATAAAGGCTTATGTCGCAGGTGGCCTGGAGCCTCTGCGACATAACGCGCTGTTGGCCGGAAAATGAGCCGAAAAGGTGTTTTCCGGCCTCCGTTTGACCTGAGACTTTTACCCAACCCATATTTGGACATTTTAAGCTTAAAGAAACAACTAGAACTTAAAAACACTTGAAATCGAAAGCTTTCGGGTTTTTGTCAAAAACTTACAAAGTGGTGAATCGAGAATCCGAAAAGATGGAAATGTAGATCGTGACGCGGTGGGTCTTTTTCTTCAAACGGGCGAGATGATTCGAGGTGGTTTAGTGGTGTTATTTAGTGATTGTTTGTGGTTGTGGTATGGTTGTTTCGAACGAAGGAAAGAAAAGAAAAGAGAGAGAGTTTTGAGAGGAGGATGATGTTGAAATGAGGGAAAGGGTGGGTTCCCCCCCCCCCCCCCTTGGTGGCTGATTTCGGTGGGGGCCCACTGGAGTGTGTGTCTCCACTTTTTAACTCTGTGTATTCGCACTCCGTGCGGCGTTCGTTTAAACGTCAAATAATTATTTTATAAGTTTAAATATATGTTTTAAAATACAAATATTTATTCAATATTTTTGTTGAAGTATTTTACCAAATACTTAATAACTTAAATGATTTCGTTTGTTTGTGTGTTAAATGTCTAAGTCGCGTTGACGTTTATTATATGATACGAAATGTAGTTGAAATATTATCAAAATAAAATTTTGTGTATGATATCGTTATTAAATAATTTTATATCATTTAATAAAATTGATCACCAACGTCCGTATTTACTTGAACCCTAATTACATTCGATTTGAAACTTGTATGATTTAATCAAATCGCATATTCGTATATATTCAATAATATATATATATATATATATATATTTATATATATTTCGATACATTAATTAGCTTAAAACCAACTAATTACATGTATTAACAACTGATTAGGTACTAATCACTAGTCCTAATTTGGCGGGTGTTACAGTAGTGTAGTTCTCTTGCGCGTTTGTCAAGGTCTTACTAGCAAAGTAAATCGGTTGAAACTTCTTATCAACCCTTTACCCTAACACTGCTCCTACAACATAATCACTAGCATCGCACATTAGTTCAAAGGGAAGATCCCAATTTGGACTAATCATGATGGGTGCAGATACTAACTTCTCTCTCAACAGATTGAATGCATCAAGACATCCTTTGAAAAACTCAAACTTGGCTTCCTTCACCAACAGTATATTCATCGGATGAGCTATCTTGGAAAAATCCTTAATAAAACATCGATACAATTCTGCGTGTCCCAAGAAACTACGAATACCCTTGACATTTGTGGGAGGAGGCAACTTTGCTATTGCCTCGGCTTTAGCCTTATCCACCTCGATTCCAACGCTCGAAATCTTATGTCCTAATACAATCACTTCACGGACCATAAAATGACATTTCTCCCGGTTCAACACAAGATTCAAACTCTCACACCTCTGTAGCATTTTCTCCAAATTAACCAAACACTCGTCAAACGAACTCCCAAAGTGTCGCACCCCCAAATTCGGGTTGCGGAAGCGAATCGGGTCGGGGCGCGACTAATCAATATACACAACACATAAGATATAATGAACGACCACTATATGCGTCATTTTGCATTGATATTGATAAAACCAAAGTTTACATCAAAATGTTGTTTACATTAGCCCGGTTTAAAATTGAGAGATTTAAGTAGATAATTAACCTATACAAAATATAATAATGCGGCTAAATCTCTGATTGTTTGCATGCTGACTCAAGCTAATAGTTCTTGATTGAGCAGTCCAACCTACTGCTGAACACCTATGATACATGCTAAAATTGGTCAGCGAAACACTGGTGAGCTCATAGGTTTGTATGTCATCACATATTTGTATGAACCGCAAGATTTAATTGAATATAAAATGCAATTAAGCAAAATAAAAGTTATACAGCCATGAGCACATAGTCTGAGCTTAACTTGAGCGTCAGGTCCAATTAAGTAAACCTAACTGAGTTGCCTCCTACGAGTGCCTAATCTACACTCGTCTTCCCAAATGCTAATACGTTTGTTTGACCAGTTAGTGCGTGCTAACCCGGACGAGGATTGTCAATCCTATATGATATCATATACTAACATTCACGCTACAGATGTATTACCAAACTATGTTGTGGAGGGCTTTGAAATGATTAGTGAAAACAACTCATGTAGTATTTGATTTGTATTGTACTTACGTTCATATTGTAAAATAAAACGAGCAATGTAATCACACCCCTGATTGAAAAGTAGTAAAATAGGGGCCATGAGACTCACCAGAGCCTTGAGTGTTTAAATTAATAAAGTTGAATTGATTAGCGGTGGATTGATGTCCGAAGACTTGTAACCTGAGGGTGTCCAAGACACACAATGGTTATGACATGAGTAGGCATCTCGAAAGACTGCCCTTGTAGTTGTTCGTCTAACTTAGAATATCCAATTACTACGATTTGGTTGATTGAATTATCCAAATTACTACGATATGGTTGTTTGACTTGTGTTTTGAAAACGTGTACGGCCGTCGGTGAATTGGTTGTATAAATAATCTCACTATTACTTTCATGATTTTGAAGTGTTATACTTAAAAGTAAGTTCCAATGTGTTTTAGAAGTCATGTCGCATTCGTGTTTGATGTTATACAAGTTTAGCACTTTGTGTGAAAGTTTAGATGTAACACTGTTACTTATGACCCTAGGGTAAGGGCGAAGCCCGTTAATGACGGGGGTCCGGGGACAGCGCCCCTGGTAGCGGGGTCCAAGGGGCGGCAGCTATATGCGACATAGGGTATATGCGACATCCGTGATTAGTGTGACATAGTGGCTTATGTCGCTATATGCGACATAAGGTCTGATTTAGCGACATAAATGCTTATGTCGCAGGTGGCCTGGAGCCTCTGCGACATAACGCGTTGTTGGCCGGAAAATGAGCCGAAAAGGTGTTTTCCGGCCTCCATTTGACCTGTGACTTTTACCCAACCCATATTTGGACATTTTAAGCTTAAAGAAACAACTAGAACTTAAAAACACTTGAAATCGAAAGGTTTCGGGTTTTTTCGGAAACTTACAAAGTGGTGAATCAAGATTTCGGAAAGGTAGAAGTGTAGATTGTGACGTGATGATTCTTTTTCTCCAAATGGGCTTCGAGATTTAAGGGCGTTTAGGGTGTTAATTTTGAGAATTAAGGTGATGGTTTGTGATGGTGGTGGAGATGGAAGTAAAAGAGAGAAAAGAAGAAAGAAAAGAGAAAAGAGAGTGGGGAAAGAAAGTAGGGTGGGGAGGTGGTGACCTCACCCCTTTTGGCCGGTTTAGGGGGGCCCACCTAGGTGTGGGTCTCCACTTTTTAACTCCGTATATTCGCGCTCCGTGCGGTGTTCGTCTCTTGTGTCGTTTAAACGTTAAATAATTATCTTATACGTTTAATTATAAGTTTTAAAATACGGATATTTATTCAAAATTATATTTGAAGTATTTCATCAAATACTTAATAATTGGGTTATAAATTGTAACTTTAACTTTATTTCGGTTGTTCGCGCGTTTAACATTTTATCACGTTGACTTTGTTTGTACGATACGAAATAGTTATGAAATATTATTAAAATAATATTTGTGATATAATGGTGTCTTTAAATAATGTTACATTATTTAGTGAAAATGTTCACCAATGTCCGTATTTAATTGAACCGAAATTCGATTTGAAACTTGTACGATTTAATCAAATCGCATAGTTGTATATATTCCTCAATATATATTTCGATACATTAATTAGCCTAATACAAAACTAATTACATGTATTAAAATTTGATTAGGCACTAATTACTAGTCCTAATTTGACGGGTGTCACACAAAGACGGAGAAATCATCCATAAATATTTCCATCATATCTTCAATCATGTCATGAAAGATTGCCATCATGCACCTTTGGAATGTTGCGGGTGCATTGCACAACCCGAATGGCATTCTTCTGTACGCAAATGTTCCAAATGGACAGGTGAATGTGGTCTTATCTTGACGGTTAGCATCTATCGGAATCTGAAAATATCTGTAAAAACCGTCTAGAAAACAGTAATATTCTTTTCCGGTAGACGCTCGAGCATTTGATCAATGAAAGGTAGGGAAAAGTGATCCTTGCGCGTAGCATCGTTCAACTTCCTGTAGTCAATGCACACTCTCCACCCAGTGACTGTCCTTGTGGGGATCAATTCATTCTTCTCATTTGCTACCACCGTCATACCTCCCTTCTTGGGTACAACGTGAATGGGGATAACCCGTGGACTATCAGAGATGGGATATATTAACCCAGAGTCTAGTAACTTAATAATTTCTTTTCGCACCACATCCATGACCTTCATGTTTAACCGCCTCAAAAGTTGCACCACAGGCTTGAAACTAAACTCCATAAGAATCTTGTGAGTGGAATATGAGGGGCTTATTCCTTTAATATCGCTAATCGTCCATGCGATAGACTACTTGTGTTCCTTAAGCACCTTTAATAAACTTTCCTTTTATGTAGGTGAAAGAGTTACCGAAATGATTACAGGCAGATCCAATTTCCCTTGCAAGTATGCATACTCCAAATAAGCTGGTGTCACACCCCGCCTCGGCGGAAGGTTGCGAGATGCGACTATCATGAGATCACAACACAAGAATTACAATGAACGACCTCTACATGAGTCGTTTTAAACATACTTCATAAAAGTTTAAATTGTCTTACAGACTTAGACCATTTGTCTTTAAAAAGTTTACAAACAATTCCCATAAGTTACAAAATAGTTAGGAGTTTAAAAATTTAAGATCAAAAGCAATGCTCGTCCATGCAAATGTAGTTCCTAACTTCAAAATGGGTATGCCATCTTCACAAATAGCAAGCATCTTAATTACCTGAGAATAACATGTAAAAATGGGTCAACATAAAGTTGGTGAGCTCATAGGTTTTAATAGTTGTAAAACATTACCGTGGATCACGAGATTTCAAGTTATATTGCCATTCAACAATATAGTAAAAATTGTATTACTATTGCCATAAGCTCATGAATTGAAACCTTAACATTTAGTGCCTCGCAAGTGTCCTATCCAAACACAAGTAGTTCTCAAATGACAATGCACCCGTTTGACTTATAGTCATGTTGGCGCTACCAACCCGGATGGGGGCGTCAACCCAAATAGATCTATTCATGACATTCACGTTTAAGTCCTTAACTAACAATTCATGATAAAGGCCTACATAATGGATAGTGTCAACTCATGCAATACATAACAGTTTAGTTTGTGTCCACAAAGAAAAGAACATGTATTCTCACCCCAAAAACATTTCAAAGCATTTAAAAAGAAGTAGGGGCCATGAGACTCACCTTAGTGAGAGAGCGGAAAGTTGCAAGTACTTGTTTAGGTCTTGGTGGGGTTTATGCTTCCTAGATCACATAAAATGTTTAAGTTTAGTCATATCGTATATATGTATTAATTCTAATTTTTGTAAAGTTTCATCACCCATAGTTTTAGTTTAAGTGTCACGTTTTATTTAACCATTTTTGGGTACATTTACACCTTTTCAAGTGATCTTTAGTAAGAAATCCAACAAAATTCCAGAAAGTTTCCAGACCAGACCCGTAAATTGGCTTACTGAGAAAAATGCGTGCATTTCTGGAAAAAGTGTAAAACATGAAAGTTGTAGGTCTTTTCAATACGCAAATTTCAAAAAAAACGCATCTTCTAACTCTTCCTAGAACTCAAGTTATGACCATTTTAGTAACCTGTGTTTTTCTGGACAGATTGTGTTCCTTTGTGTATAAATTTATAGAAACGTATTTTAAACTTATATTTGAACATAATCTTGTTAGATAAGCTTAATAACATTAAAATCAGTAATAAAATGGTAGTCTTAGGTTAAGTATTCATGGAGTTATGACCTTGCAAAGTGAGGTATACGAATCTGCCATAACATGCGCAATAGTTTCGTATGGGCTGTTTGGAGGTCGAATACTCCATGTTTTTGAGTGAGACCACTTGGGTTTGAAAGCTAATACATAATAGTAATTTCAGTAGTAAAATGGTGGTATTTTGTTAAGTATACACAGATTTATGACCCCACAAAGTGAGATATAGAAATCTGGACAGATTGCATGGGTATGTGTGGGTTAGGATTTCAAGTCATAGACCACCATCCTAACACATAGGCACTAATCATTGTTTAGCCCTTTTTCCCACATGCAATTTCCATCATTTTTCTACAGATTTTGAGTATATTACAAGCATGATATTCTTGAAAGATTTTGTAGATATGTAATAAGTAAAATTTACATCTTTCAACTTGATATAGGTTTGATCATGGATTATCACTTATCTTTAACACACGATTATGTGCAAGTGATAATCTACAAACATCAAGTCATTTTTGTAGGCTTAGACATACTTTTCATTACTTCAAATAAAAAGAGAATGGAGATGAAGATGAGTAATATAATGCATGTTTACATCTATTTTGTAGGCATAGCCATACATAAGAATCACAACAACACAAAATATAAAGATGCATGTATACATATAAGATCGTAGGCATAGCCATTCATAAGATATTAACAAAAATGAAATATAAAGTGCATATATACATATGTAGATTTGTAGGCATAGCCTTACATAAAATCTTACATATGTATATAGTAAGATAAAAGATGTATATACATAGATATAGATATATTATTATAAGTCTTGTATTATTCATCCATGGGTGATGATTATTGTATAGAAATTGAAGGAAGTAAAGAAGAGAAAATTGTGTATCTTCTTACCAACGAATCTAAGACTAAAGTAGGTTGTTTTTGAGTGAATTTAGGGTTGTTTGAGTGGTGATTTGTGGTGGTTTTTTTGATGGTGAAGTATGGCAGATTTTTGGGAGAGAAATGGAAGAAAAGTGGTGTGAGGAAGAGAGAATTGGATGTGTGTGTGTGAAAAGTGAGAAAGGGATGGGTGTAGGTTGCTTAAATAGAAGAAAAGAGAGGGGGGGGGGGGGAGTGAAGCGGTGGCCGGCCTTGGGGGGGGGGGGGGGGGAAGTGAAGAGTTTTGGTGGTGATTGGTGGAGAGGTGGTGGTGATAAATGTGTAATTTATTATTTTAATTAATTAAATTAGTTTTATTTAATTAAATAGAAATTAAAATCAGATTTTTAATTATAATTTAATTAAATTCTTAAATAATTTAATTATAAGTATTTATTTAATTATTATGTTGTATTTCATGCAAAGGTGGTGGTTTGTTACTTTCATGCAAGTAAGTGTACTTATCACTATATTATTGTTTCACACATACTTATATATATATATATAAGTATATATATATATATATATATATATATATATTAGGGTTTACTAAATGAATTAATAAACATAAACGTAAGCACTTTGTCACATTTATATGCATCCACGGATAAACGCTTGTTTAGTGTCGGGTTGTAACGATAAGGCGCCTAAATTCAATGTTATTTTATTATAGGCGTTAATTCACTAAAATTATAGTTTAACTAAAAAAAAATAAAAATTTCCTCTAAGTTTATTACCTGAGCGGAGTTGAATCATAGATTTTTACCGGTTGTCACAGCTGGTAACTCCTTCAACTCTAACTTCGGTGGTTCTTCAAATGAGGATTTAACTGCAAAAACATCCGATCTTGAACATGGAATACCATGCATGGTAATACTTTAAGTGCACAAGGAACTAAGTATGTGCCTAGGAGGTTTTCTACTCACTCTCCTCATAGGCCTAAGACTACAGATCATCAACAACCTCAAACTCCTGTGAAAGTTACCAAGACTCCCGATGGTATTAGTTATGGTTACTTTAATGAAGTTTTGATTGTAGATGATCAGGGACAAACCAAGACCGTAATGACTTGGGTCCCTCTTGAAAACTAATTGTGTACAATTTGTTATGTGTAGGAGCAAACTGTGAACAATGATAGATGGTGGTATGTAGACAGTGGATGCTCAAGGCACATGACAGGAGAACGAAGTCTACTAAAGGACTTCAAAGAAGGTCTCAAGCAAAAAATTAATTTTGCAGGAGACAAATGAGGAGTAATTACTTAGAAAGGAAAAGCTTCAAATGGAACTTTGACTCTAGAGGATGTGAATTATGTTGAAGAACTAACTCATAACCTAGTGAGTGTTTCCCAAGTCTGCGATAAAAGTCATCCAGTTCATTTTAATGAAAAGGAGGCTTTAGTTCTGAAGCCAGGTGTCACACCCCCAAAATCGGTAATCGTGTTTATTAATGGTTTTTAGCGGAAGCTTTAGTTAAATAGCGGAAGCATTTTAATAATCGTTAAAACAATGGGGGTGCTGATGTTACAATAGTGCATTCACTGTATCAGAGCATATGATCATACAGAACATATATATTTAAGATGCCAAAGTTAAAGTTATTACAAAAGGGTACGACTCATAAAGTCGTACAAGTAGTGGTGTTGTAGAACAACTTAAGTTTACAAAATATAAGTTTATAAAAGAGGGATTTCGTAAGTATAACCAAAGGAATTGGTAATACAAAGGAAATCCAAGTGTCCCAAAAGTGGCATCATAAATAGTCTGGGTTGCCTACGTCCTTTATGCATGCACAAGTACCTGAGTCCTAATTCCCTGAAAAACATAGTAAACCGTCAACATTGAATGTTGAGTGAATTCACAGGTTTAGTATAAGCGTAGTTAAACCAAGTTTTGTATAAATCATTCATGTACCCAAACATAATGTCTATATGTATAGCAGAAAACACAAGTATTCTTATTAAAGAAAACATTTCCTATTTTATTGTAAGAATATCATTCTTACTACAATTCAGTCGATGTGTTAGGAAATACAAGTTTAATCAAAAACATCTCCTAATAAATATTTGCAGGAAACACAGGTTTAACAATCAAGTAAACATTTTCCCTTAAAAGTTATTTTGTAGGAAAACCAAGTTTAGCCAATCAAGGTAAACGTTTCCTCAAAGTAATCGTGTGTAGGAACACCAATCCTATTAGTTGTCACAGGGAATACCCTTCCCAAATCAAGTTGTAGTTTAGTTGTTTAGTTTATGTGGGAAATATAGACTATGATCCCTCTAAGGTGAGCGACACCTTTAAAATTAAAGTAACGATACCTAGCACTATAACCAATCCATGACTAGTTGATGTTGTTGCCTCAGTAACATGGTAAGTATACACTCCTCGTTACGACTGCCGTCGATGTGGTTGGAATGACCAGCGAGTTAAATCCTGGGAGGGTTGTCAAATCGATAGTACTATCTGTATACTCAGTGGCTAGAGTCACCTAGCTAATGGTCATAGGTTGCAAGCACCGGGACTTATGTGCACTACAACTACCTCGCATAAACCTAGGATCGTACCAAGATTCGTTATCTTATTCCCAAATAGTTATGAAAAACGTTTCATATAATTAATAGTTGAGTATAAAGCATAAAGAATTTATATAAATTAGTTTGATATAAAAGCATGTCAAGCAATTAGATAAAATAAGTTGCATGTAATAACACATAGTTCTATGTTTTCCACCCCTGGTTTTAAAGACATTTAAAACAAGTAAAAGGTAGGGGCTGTGAACTTACAGGTAGCAAGTCTTCAGCTAGTAACACACAGTAGTCCGAATGCGTCCCTCAAATACCTAGACGCCAATAAATATACTTTATATAAGTACACGTACTATTTGTTACATTTAAGTATTTGTACAATTTTAGTTGGTTGGTGATACTTTTGTTAAACAACGTATGCGTGTGTAAGTATATACCTATATATACTTATAAGTTGGATAAATATATATATTCGTATATATATCAATTGTCGTTGTCGTATATATATATATACACACACACTATTTGTTTAGTAAAGTCACGTATATATGTATATATAATTTACCGTTGTCGTTTATCATTTATGTTTTAAAAATAATCTCGTTCAATCGTATATATATATATATATATATATATATATATATATATATATATATAATACACACTTGTACTTTTCGTATCTATATATAGATAAAATGGTAAGTTGTCATTCGCCAATATATATTTCAAATGATCGTCGTTTCATTTAACTCGTCCTATATATATATATACCGATTTAAGTTTGCGTTTTGAAACTACGCGGCCTTTTGGGCTTGGCCCAAAAATGAGGCCCAATAGAGGTGGTCCAATCGTTGTGGCCCAATTACATTAACTAACTTATTTTCGCTCGTTTACAAAATACTAATTTTTGGTCCATTATATAATTGACTCGTTTGGCCCAAAAAGTTATATCATTAATTATCCGTGTTGAAATAATGTCCCGCGGTCGTGTACAATTTTGTACCTAACTTTGTATCATTAAGTTTCATAACTTTTATCACTTTTTTATTTTGTATCACCAACTTTATTGTATTTAGTTTGTCAAGTTGATATGTTCATTTAGTACAGTAATTATATAATAATAACTACTATTTTACTACTACGACACGTATCACATAATAAGTTTTGTTAACTTATCACACAAAGATAGTTTTGAATTCACTAATCAGGGAATTACTCTAGGTAATGCATGAAATTAGGTAAAGATTAATACCCTAAATGGAGGATTGTCACATTCTCACCCCGTTAGCGATATCTCATCCGGAGATTTTAGTTGAATTTTTCATGACTGGCGTTTGTTCAAACAGGTGAGGGTCTTTCTTTCGTATCTCATCCTCGCGTTCCCAACTAAACTCCGGGCCATGTTTCGAGTTCCAATGAATCTTGTCAAGTTTGATTCGTTTGTGTCGGAGTTTCTACGTTTTCGTATCGGTTACTTCGATAGGTTCCTCCACAAAGTTAAGTTTTGAGTTAATAAAACTTCGTCAGGAGGGATGATAAGTGTTTCATCGGAAAGACACTTCTTCAAGTTACACACATGAAAAGTGTCATGAATGCTACTAAGCTCTTGTGGCAACCTTAGTTTGTAAGCGACGGGACCAATCCTCGCAAGGATTTCAAAAGGTCCAACATATCACGGGTTAAGTTTTCCTCGTTTGCCAAATCGTGCTACCCCTTTCCAGGGTGATACTTTGAGTAGGACCTTGTCTCCTACTTGAAACTCAAGAGGTTTATGACGGTTATTGGCGTAACTCTTTTGTCTGTCTCTCGCCGCTTTCAGTCGGTTGAGTACTTGAGATATCTTGTCCGTGGTTTCCTGGACAAGCTCTGGTCCGGAGAGTTGTCTATCACCCAACTCTGCCCAACAGAGTGGTGATCGGCATTTGCGTCCATACAGTGCTTCGAATGGAGCCATCTGTATGCTGGTGTGATAACTGTTGTTATGGGAGAATTCGGCTAATGGGAGGTGAGTATCCCAGTTTCCTCAAAAGTCAATCACACACACTCTCAATAAGTCCTGAAGCGAGATGTGTATCTGCTATCAATATCAGATATAATGGACAATGGTACACTGTGTCGAGAAACGATCTCTTTGATATAGATCTTCGTCAGTTTCTCTAATTTGTCAGTCTCTTTGATAGCAATGAAATGAGTTGATTTCGTCAATCGATCGACAATCACCCATATGGAATCAACTCTAGTTGATATCTTTGGTAGTTTTGTGATGAAGTCCATCGTTATGTGCTCCCATTTCCATTTTGGCATTTCTGGTTGTTGCAAAAGTCCTGAAGGTTTTTGATACTCAACCTTGACCTTTGAACAAGTTAGACACTTGCTGACATAAGTAGCAATGTCTCTCTTCATATTAGGCCACCAATAGAAACCTTTCATGTCTTGGTACATCTTATCTGTACCAGGATGAATCGAGTAGTTGGACCTTTGAGCTTTGTCCAAAATCAGTTTGCGTAGTTCATCGTCGCATGGTACCCAAATTCGATTCATGAAATATAAAAATCCATTTTCTTTGGTTTCGAGCTGTTTCTCCTATCCCTTCAGGGATTCGCCTTTCATGCGCCCGGTGGTGAAAGCTATTTGTTGTGCGTTACGAATTTGAGTAATGAGATTCGAGTAGATTGTCAATACTAAAGCTCGAACTCTGCGAGGTTTAACGTTCTCTTTACGACTCAGGGCATCCGCTACTACATTAGCCTTGCCCGGATGGTACTTAATCTCACAGTCGTAATCGTTCAGCAATTCGACCCAACGTCTTTGTCTCATGTTGAGCTATTTCTGGTCGAATATGTGTTGTAGACTCTTATGGTCGGTGAAAATTGTACACTTTGTACCATATAGGTAGTGTCTCCAGATCTTGAGTGCAAAAACGACTGCTCCCAAATCTAAGTCATAAGTTGTATCATTCTTCTCGTGAATCTTTAATTGACGAGATGCATAAGCAATAACTTTGTCGTTTTGCGTGAGGACACAACCTAATCCTTGATGTGAGGCATCACAGTAAACGATGAAGTTCCCTGTTCCCTCAGGTAAAGATAAGATTGGTGCGGTGCTCAACTTTTGTTACAATAGTTGGAAGGCGTTTTCTTGTTTTTCGCCCCATTCGAATTTCTTATCCTTTTGGGTTAAGGTGGTGAGTGACTGGGCTATTTTGGAAAAGTTTTCGATAAATCACCGGTAATAGCTAGCCAAACCAAGAAATTGTTGAATTTCGGTTGGGGTCCTTGGAGCTTCCCAGTTTTTGATCGCCTCTATTTTGGATGGGTCCACATGAATTCCTTTATCATTTATCACGTGACCAAGGAAATGAACCTCTCTAATCCAAAATTCACATTTGGAGAACTTAGCATACAGCTTTTCGTTCTCGAGTAGTTGGAGGATAAGTTTCAAGTGTTGTTCGTGATCCTCTTTCGTTTTCGAGTAAATCGGGATGTCATTAATGAACACAATGACAAACTTATCAAGATAAGGTTTGCACACTCGGTTCATGAGATCCATGAATACTGCAGGCGCGTTAGTCAATCCAAATGGCATGACTAGGAACTCATAATGACCATAACGAGTCATGAACGCGGTCTTCGGTACGTCCTCTTCTTGAACCTTCAGTTGATGGTAACCAGAATGAAGATCGATCTTCGAGTAGTAACTCGATCCTTGTAACTGATCAAACAGATCGTTTATGCGAGGTAACGGATATCGGTTCTTGATAGTTACCTTGTTCAACTCTCGGTAGTCGATGCACAACCGCATGGATCCATCATTCTTCTTGACAAACAAAACCGGAGCTCCCCAAGGTGAAAAGCTCGTTCGGATGAATCCTAAGTCTAAGAGCTCCTGCAACTGTGTAGACAGTTCTTGCATTTCTGATGGAGCTAGACGATAAGGTGAGCGAGCAATTGGTGTAGCTCCGGGCACCAGATCGATGTGAAACTTGACTTGTCACGGAGGTGGTAATCCTGGAAGATCATCAGGAAACACCCCCGGATAGTCTCCCACTACAGGTATATTACTTAAACTTTGCTCCTCGGGTCTCTTTTCTACAACATGTGCCAAAAATGCTGGATATCCCTTTCGGAGATATTTACAGGCTTTCAAGCAATTAATCGTTTTGACGGTACTCTTCCTCTTATCTCCTTGTATCACCAAAGTTTCTCCAGTCAGCAATGGTAGACGTACCATTTTATCAAAACAAACAATCTCTGCACGATTCTTCGACAGCCAGTCCATACCGACTACGATGTCAAAGCTTCCCAACTCAACCGGTAGTTTATCTATTTTGAAAGGATGACCCTCCAATGTTAGAGTACATCCTGGTACTATTTCTCCTGATTCAATCAACCTACCATCGGCTAGTTCTAAAGTGTACTTGTTGCCTAGTTTACGGGATTTAATGTCTAATAGTGGTCTAAATTCCGTAGACACAAAACTCAAATCGGCGCCTGAATCAAATAACACAGAGGCATATTGGTTGTTAACTAGAAATGTACAAGTGATAGTGTTGGGGTCCTGGCGTGCCTCTTGTGCTCCAATGACAAATGCACGACCTCGAGCTAGTTGGTTGTTGGTGGTACCACGGTTGTTGTTGTCGTTGCGATTGTTGTTGTTCGGGTTTGCATTGCGGTTCTGATTGTTTTGGTTGCCACGGTTAAGTTTAGGGCACTTGTTTTGGAAATGACCTTGCTCGCCAGATACGAAACATCCATTAGTTGGTCGATCCCTATTGGTTTGAGTAGTGGGGTTCGATCTACAGTATTGGGCCAGAAGGCCCCAGCGTTTGCAATTCCCACAAAAAGTACAATCACCATCATGGTGACGTTCACACTTGCCACACTTGGGCTTGTTTCCCAAGAAGGTCTTTTGTTCAGCAGTAGTAGCAAGGTAAGCTTTCGTGGTTCCAGTCTGTTTCTTATTCTGTTGACCCTGACGGTCATTCCACTTACGTTTTCCCTTTCTAGCATCAGCACTGCTGGATTCAACCTTTCCCGAAGCAGCTTTCTTAGTAAGGGTTCCCATTCTGACTGCTTCATCTGTCAACCATTCTGCTAGTTCTACAGCACTCTTAAAGGTGGCAGGATTAGACGAAGTCACCAAGCTTCGAATCTGCGGTACCAACCCCAGATATACCTTTCAGTGCGCTTGTACTCAGGTGTGACCATGTGTGGTACAAGGCGTGCCAGTTCTTGAAATCTGGTTGTATATCCTGTGATATCAGTACCAACCATAGCAATGTCCCAGAGCTTAGTCTCAATCTTCTGCAGCTCACTGCGTGGACAAAATTCTTCCATGACCATAGCTTTCAAAGTTTCCCAGGTCATTGAGTGGGCGGTTGTGCGTCCAAGTGCTTGAACTTGGCCATTCCACCATGTCAGTGCCTTATCATAAAATGTGCATGTAGCATACTTTACCATGCAGTCACGAGCACAGTTGCTAATATCTAGTACAGACTCCATTTTCTCTATCCAATGAATGATTCCAATGGCACCCTCAGTACCATGAAAGTGGCTCGGTTTGCAAGCTAGGAATGTTTTGTACGAACATCCTTTTTGGGTACTCTCAGGGTTACCGCCAGATAAAACAGGTTCGGTATTTCTGCTACCGCTAACCCTGTCGCTACGGTTTCGGTCAGTATCATACTGAGCAAGTGCTTCAGTAATCCTTCGGTTGACCATTTGTTCAGTCGTCTCCTCAACAGCAGGAGGTGGTGAAGGGTTTTTCGGACGTTCCGGGTATTCCTACGCTTAGGCAGCATGATTCAGTCCTAATCACACACAAGAAACACTCGTAAGATACCCTAATCAAATCATCACTCATAAAGTATGTGATAAATATAGATATAGTATGATGATCAATCACCAATTGATATCACTCATAGTGTACACAGTGACGTAAACTAAACATAAGTTATATATCATATATATGTCAAAAGGTTTTACATAAGTTTTATACAAGGATTTGATTTACAATACAGAGAAAATACACCCATCTGATCAATCATGATCTACAAAATATGATGGATTTAACCTATACATCCATCTAGTCAAAAATTTTGCCCTACTACATCATAGCTATAATCCTAATACATCATAGATACCGTCCTAACATGGTGCGTCTAATGGAAATACGCTAAAAACATCCCTACAACCATCCTAACAGCTGCCATCAGTACACAAACTCCAACTGCAGAACCTACTACCCCCAAACGTCTCTCGAGCCTAATCAGACATGCTCTAGTCGCATCAGCTGACTCTCGGTCTATCTCAATGTGCATCTCAGAAGTGGCAAGACGTCCATAGATAGTAAGCACATCACCGTCCAGTCGAGAGGCATCACTGTGCAGCTCTCCGATAGTATCCTGTGTACCATAATGAAATCCAAGAAGGGTACGGATAACCGCAACAACAGTGGGGACAGTGAGCTCTAGAGGCTCCTCAGTCAGATGTAAAGGTGTTGATGAGTGAGATGACTCCCCAGTTTCAAAAGTGGAAGGAATCCTCTCCAGTGTCCTCTAGTGGCGTAGTATACGCGGCATCCAGTCGAGGTGCGGAACTCTAGTCCTCTGCAATGATTGCTGATCACAAGGTATCTCTCTCTCCTCAATCATCGGCTCCTTGTCACGAGTTGCCAAGGATCCTACAGGAGGGGATCTAATGTTCACCCTAGCAGTCCTACACAATCCAGGCCCACGTGAAGACTCTCCAAGATGACGAGTCACCATGAAAGTAGATCCTAGCATACGAGTAGTGGGATCAGTGGGTGGTGATGGTGGAGTGCCTATAGTGCCATCTGAAGTAGCTCTAGGAAATGTGGGTGGGTACACCTCCTCAGAAAGGTCATCACTAGCATAGTCAGGCTCCTCCTCTGACTCTGAGATGTAGATCGGAAACTGCCTAGACATAACTATGACAAAAGCAATTGTGTGTGTTGTGTTAGACGTATGCAAATGTATGAATGCATGAGTGTGTTAGCCAAGGCTAGAGTCTAGGACTCTAAGGTTTTCAGTCACTTAAAGAATCTAGTTCGCTATAACCAATGGCTCTGATACCAAGTCTGTCACACCCCCAAAATCGGTAATCGTGTTTATTAATGGTTTTTAGCGAAAGCTTTAGTTAAATAGCGGAAGCATTTTAATAATCGTTAAAACAATGGGGGTGCTGACGTTACAATAGTGCATTCACTGTATCAGAGCATATAATCATACAGAACATATATATTTAAGATGCCAAAGTTAAAGTTATTACAAAAGGGTACGACTCATAAAGTCGTACAAGTAGTGGTGTTGTCGAACAACTTAAGTTTATAAAATATAAGTTTATAAAAGATGGATTTCGTAAGTATAACCAAAGGAATTGGTAATACAAAGGAAATCCAAGTGTCCCAAAAAAGGCATCAAAAATAGTCTGGGTTGCCTACGTCCTTTATGCATGCACAAGTACCTGAGTCCTAATTCCCTGAAAAACATAGTTGATGTTGTTGCCTCAGTAACATGGTAAGTATACACTCCTCGTTACGACTGCCGTCGATGTGGTTGGAATGACCAACGAGTTAAATCTTGAGAGGGTTGTCAAATCGATAGTACTATCTGTATACTCAGTGGCTAGAGTCACCTAGCTAATGGTTATAGGTTGCAAGCACTGGGACTTATGTGCACTACAACTACCTCGCGTAAACCTAGGATCGTACCAAGATTCGTTGTCTTATTCCCAAATAGTTATGAAAAACGTTTCATATAATTAATAGTTGAGTATAAAGCATAAAGCATTTATATAAATTAGTTTGATATAAAAGCATGTCAAGCAATTATATATATAAGTTGCATGTAATAGCACATAGTTCTATATTTTCCACCCCTGGTTTTAAACACATTTAAAACATGTAAAAGGTAGGGGCTGTGAACTTACAGGTAGCAAGTCTTCAGCTAGTAACACACAGTAGTCCGAATGCGTCCCTCAAATACCTAGACGCCAATAAATATACTTTATATAAGTACACGGACTATTTGTTATATTTAAGTATTTGTACAATTTTAGTTGGTTGGTGATACTTGTGTTAAACAACGTATACGTGTGTAAGTATATACCTATATATACTTGTAAGTTGGATAAATATATATATTCGTATATATATATCAATTGTCGTTGTCGTATATATATATATATATATACACACACTATTTGTTTAGTAAAGTCACGTATATATGTATATATAATTTACCGTTGTCGTTTATCATTTATGTTTTAAAAATAATCTCGTTCAATCGTATATATATATATATATATATATATATATATATATATATATATATATATATAATACACACTTGTACTTTTCGTATCTATATATAGATAAAATGGTAAGTTGTCGTTCGCCAATATATATTTCAAATGATCGTCGTTTCATTTAACTCGTCCTATATATATATATATATACCGATTTAAGTTTGCGTTTTGAAACTACGCGGCCTTTTGGGCTTGGCCTAATTAGTTTGGCCCAAAAATGAGGCCCAATAGAGGTGGTCCAATCGTTGTGGCCCAATTACATTAACTAACTTATTTTCTCTCGTTTACAAAATACTAATTTTTGGTCCATTATATAATTGACCCGTATGGCCCAAAAAGTTATATCATTAATTATCCGTGTTGAAATAATTGCCGCGGTCGTGTACAATTTTGTACCTAACTTTGTATCATTAAGTTTGATAACTTTTATCACTTTTTAATATTCGTATTTCGTACTCGTTAATATGTTTTTACTACGAAATATATATCGACGGTGTATTAATTAATAGCATCGAAATAAGTCAGTACACGGAGAGCCTAGCCGATCGGGTATCAGCTTAGCAAACCGTTCGGCTAAACCAACACATAGCCGATCGGCTAAGTTTGATGAGCCGATCGGCTTACTAAAACCAGCCGATCGGATGGTTAAAACTAACCGATCGGTTTGGTTCCCTTGCCCGGTTCAGCCTCTGTTCGTCCCTGTTCGTGGTCTGTGATGTACATATGTATGTTTCGGTGTTTGATTCCATGTTGTTGTACATTACTAATCACTATAATATAGCATACAAACACTACTATAACATGTTTACATACCATACTAACATTATACAATCAAAGTTATATGGAAATATATGTATGAAATATATAGTTTTTGAAGCTCTCAATGGTATGATTATGATGATAAGTTGATGATGATGATGGACGATCGATGATGATGATGAAAAAGGGATGATTATGTTATCATTTTGATGTTTGATTGTTTGATGATTTGAAGGAATGATTGTGATGAAGATGGAGGTTTGAGCCCCTGCTCTTTTCTTCCTACTACTTGCTCGACACATACACAAAACCACAGATTGTTGAATTATTGGTGTTAGGTGTTGTGATACTGAGTATGGGAGTATATAGAAATGAGTTGGTTTAAAATTTTCAAATGGAGGTAAGGTGATATACAGAGGATGGTCGAACAGATACTGAGTATGGGAGTATATAGAAACCCGTTAATTCCGTGTACGGGTCCAATTATTTGTACCCCGTGTCCCACTCAATTATTCGTTTGTTTAAATTTTATTTCAAACCTTATAATTGATAAATACAAAAATGAAATACTTTTTATTTAAAATGAATAATAAAATTATTCACAGTATTGGGACTGTACTGTTAAATTGCGTGCCAGATTTCAGTTGAATTTAGAAATTATATTTTGAGGTAATGTTCCAAATACTAAAACAGGATTAGACAAAATATTCCTTTTAGCATTTTTGACCTTTAGGCATGTTTTATAATTGTTTCTGTTCGTGTATGATGCGATCAGTACGTTTAAGATAAAACGTATAATATAGTATATTATCTCAACGATATAAGTTAATAATATTTGTAATTAATAATTTTCGAATTATTAATTATTTTGTATCACCAACTTTGTTGTATTTTGTTTGTCAAGTTGATACGTTCATTTAGTACAGTAATTATATAATAATAACTACTATTTTACTACTATGACACGTATCACATAATAAGTTTTGTTAACTTATCGCACAAAGATAGTTTTGAATTCACTAATCAGGGAATTACTCTAGGTAATACATGAAATTAGGTAAAGATTAATACCCTAAATGGAGGATTGTCACACCAGGCTTCACAATTCCTGAAGAATGAATATTGATGAGGGCACCAAGGAAGAAGGACATCTATGCTATCATGGGTGTTTCTAACTCTTCAATGGTGTCGACATGTTTGCTATCCAAGGCTTTAGAAGCAGACGCACTTTTATGGCATAGGAGAATGACACATCTGAACTTTTGAAAAATGAACTACATAACCAAGAATGGATTAGTTCTAGGTGTACCACAAAAACATTTCGAGTCTGAAGACAAATGTGTTCCTTGCCTAAAAGGAAAGCAGCACAAGAAACCACACAGGTCTAAGATTGAAAACTCAATCTCCTCGCCATTTGAATTGCTACACATGGACCTCTTTGGCCCTATAAGCAAGAGAAATCTAGGTGGCAAGTGGTACTGTTTAGTTATCACAGATGATTATTCTAGATTCTCATGGGTATTCTTTTTGGGATCTAAGGATGAAACTCCTGGAATTTTAATGGAGTTCTTAGATCTAGTAGAGAATGTCTATAAAATGAGAGTAAAGCGTATTCGTAGTGATAACGGAACGGAATTCAAGAACTCAACATTGAATATCTATTACTTAAGCAAAGGGATATAACATCAATTCAGTGCACCGTATGAGACTCAACAGAACGGTGTTGCTGAAAGGAAAAATCGAACGTTGATTGAAGCTGCTAGAACAATGCTTGCATATTCAAAGCTTCCGGTCATCTTTTGGGCAGAATCGGTGAATACAACATGTCATGTTCTAAATAGGGTTCTTACGGTCAAAAATCGTAACAAGACTTGTTATGTATTATTGACCAATAAGAAACCTAATCTGAAGGGATTTGAACCCTTTGGAGTTGCATGTACGATATTGAAAACATGAAATCAAGCTAAATTTGGAGAAAAGGCCGACGAAGGATTTTTTCTAGGTTATGTACCCAATTCGCCTAATAAAAGAGTTTTCAATAGAGTCACGGGACGACTGGAAATAGCTTATAACATTGAAGTTACGAGCTATGGACCTGCTGTACATAAGGGATTAGATTAGCAATTTGACTATTCAGATCTCTTTCAGTCATTTAAAGATTCGGACAATGGTCCTTCTCTAATATCGAGTGTTTCGAAATCTGGAATCAGGGCAACTGATGACTCAAATGAAGCTTCTTCAAGTGGGTCACAACAACCTTCAAAGGATAAATATCAAGAAACATAAGATTCTGAGGATGATCTTCAAATAAAGTTTGATGATATACTTACTCCTCTGAAACACTTAAGGTTATCTTCAGCTCGTTCAGAAGATATGCCTTCATTAGAAGAGATTGGTACTAACTTAGGAGATGAGTTAATAGTTGACCCTATACCAGTTATAAGAATGAGTAAGAATCATCCCGTTGAAAACATCATCGGTGATATTAATACTCCTGTTCAAACTAGGACTCAATTTTAAGCTAGTACATCTGAAAATTTAGAAAGCTTGTATACTGCTATGAAAGAGATGGGGATTCCTAATCAATGTTTATATTCATGCTTTATCTCACAAGTTGAGCCTAAAAATGTGCAAATGGCACTAAAAGAAAGCTCGTGGGTCGAAGCTATGCAGGAAGAACTGTTACAGTTCTCATAACTACAAGTATGGGAGTTGGTTGACCTTCCAAAGGGAGAGTATCCAATTGGAACTAGATGGGTATTTAAGTGTAAGAGAGATGACCGGAGAGTCATTACTCGCAATAAAGTCCGTCTAGTGGTTCAAGGGTTTAATCAACAAGAGGGTATAGATTACAATGAAGTGTTTGCACAAGTTGCTAGGCTTGAAGCAATTAGGGTATTCTTAGCATTTGCCTCATTCAAAGAAATAAAAGTTTATCAGTTGGATGTTAAGAGTGCCTTCTTGTATGGCAAAGTAGAAGAATTGGTGTATGTTTCACAACCGCTAGGGTTCACTGATCCTGACTATCCAGATAGAGTATATCGCTTAAATAAGGCTCTATATGGATTACATCAAGCACCTAGGGCATGGTATGGAACACTATCAACGTATCTACTTGAGAATGGATTTACAAGAGGATCAATTGATAGTACACTGTTGTAAGCGACTAGGATCTACAGCTGATCGAATTCTTGCAATTGAGCGGAAATCCATCACAAGTGTAAAACGTGAATCAAAGTATAAATTGTATTCGAAATGTAAAGATGTAAATAAAAGTTGAGAACTTTTATTTCATGTCACAAAGTATACAAAATCAGCTTGATTATCTATCTAATCTCTCTCTCTCAAACTCTTTCTAGATATGGAAGTGAAAGGGTTACAATTGAAGAGTCTCTCCAAAACTCACTCAAAAACCTATTTCAAAATGACCTAAGGAAGTCTATTTATACTATTCTGATGGTATCAGAATATGGAACAGTTAGATTTTTTGAAGATTGAATGCTTGAAGATTATTCTCTCTCTCAACAAGTTTATCATCAATCAAGCTAAAGTCGAAGACTTATACAAGCTATTGTCAAGGGGGAGTTTGTTAGAACATGTTGTTCTAACATTTTGTGACAATAGTTTGTATATTGTTTTAGCATAGATTAATTGAATAAATGACCTATTGTATTGCGACTATAGCCATACGACAATAGTATTGCGACAAAGCTATTGTCGGATGGTTAGTCAAAGCTATTGACTAAGTTTGACTTCATTAAGTCTTATGGTTGCATGTATGTTTGGAGGTCTATAAATAGACTTCCTTAGGTCATTTTGAAATAGGTTTTTGAGTGAGTTTTGGAGAGACTCTTCAATTGTAACACTTTCACTTCCATATCTAGAAAGAGTTTGAGAGAGAGATTAGAGAGATAATCAAGCTGATTTTGTATAAAAAAAAAAAAAAAAAAAAAAAAAAATTCTAACTGTTCCATATTCTGATACCATCAGAATAGATCATAACTCCCCCTGAACAGTAGATTTTATCTTCCTTGGTCTTGTATCAATCAAGTAGCAACAACTTTTGGAACCCACCTGAGCATAGTTCCAACAGGCTTAGATAGCCCTGACAGCCATCGATAAGTTGTGTCTACATAATCCAAGGAAATCGAATTCCATCTAGATAAGAAACACGGTGTTTCATATCTAAATTGTTGACAAGGAATCGATTGTGAAGAAGTTCGCCTTTGGGAGACAGGAACAAAATCTTTTGATTGCTTAAACACCTTACGATTATATCGTGACAGTGCTAATGCAAACATCTGTGCCCGTGTGTATGCACAAGATTTTGTTTGTCTTGATTCTGAAGAAGGTTGTATCGGTGCTGAAGAAGCTCTTTTTGTCTTCTTTTGATGTTCTGAAACCGATTTGTTAACATTCTTGACCTTTACAGAATCCAAACAATCAACCTTTTTGGAAGTTAATTGTGATTTCTTAGAATACTTCTTATTCTTTTGCAAAGAATAATTAGTAAACTGAGAAATCTTTTTCTCATACGAAGATTTACTTGTGTAAATCTTTTTCACAACCTTTGCAGGTTGTACAACCTTTTCAGGTTGTTTTGCAAAGTGAGAGTTTTGAGAGAATTGACCACGAAGATCTTGAATAGTCTTCAAAGCATGACTATGATCTTCTTGTAGCTTGATTAGCTCCGTTTGTTGACTCTGAAGTTCTAGAATCTGTTCTTCCATTCTAGCAATCTTTAAACGCATTTCATCGCGTTCAGTTTCCATGATTAGAACTTTAGATTGCAAGGCTTTAAGCTCATCATCTTTCTGTATTGATTCATCCTTAATTCTGTCATCAACATTTGACAATTTCAACAAATCTTCTCCCCCAAACCTTTTTGACAAAGAAATCCATAAATCATAGGAGGTTTCGGCTTCTGAGAAAGCACGAAACACTTCTTCTGATAAACAACTTTTAATTGTTTCAAAGGCTTTCTTGTCTCTGTTAAATTCTTTGCGTTCCTGTTCATCCATTAATTTCACCGATTTAAATGGAACAATACCAAAGTACGTCCCTTTTGCTTTTGGCCTCTCATATCGGTTGATAATGGGAATCCACAAATCAGGATTGCTGAACACAATAAATTCTTCAAATCTAGTCTTCCAACTAGTATAATCATTATTACATAAGAATCTTGGAGGTAGGGGATTTCCATTGTAGTCAAGCTCAAACTTTGAAGATGCCATCTTCACCTCTCTTGAATTTTCCCACCAAATTTTGTTAAAAATGTCCAAAATTACTTGGATAAAATGTAATTTTTCCCAAGCTAAAAATGAACAATTTAATCTTAATAACAAAATTTTGTAATAAGAAATTTTTTTTTACAAATTTCCCTCCAAAATCGCGTTCAAAAACGTCCAAAAACGCTCAAAAACGCCCGGGTAAAATTTTTTTTTTTTTTTTACGACAATACTCTTGTTGCGAGAATAAGAAATCCGAGAATAATATTCCGAGAATATGAATTCCGTGAATAATATTCAAAGTTATCCGAGAATGATACTTCAAAATAATCCAAGAATATTATCCGTGAATTATACTTCAAAGAATTCCAAAAATCCGAGAATATTCAATCCGATAATCTGAGAATAATTCCGAGAATACTCAGTCCGAGAATAGTAAATCCGTCAATATCTTCAACCCGTGAATATTAAATCCGTGAATATCAAATCCGTGAATATCGAACAATTCGTGAATCTTGCAAACACTACTGTTCATCCGACAATTACTTATTCACGGAATGCAATTATAGAATTCACGGAGAAAAACACTACTATTCATCCGACAATTACTTATTCATGGAATGCAATTATAGAATTCACGGAGAAAAACACTACTGTTCATCCGACAATTACTTATTCACGGAATGCAAATCACGGAATAGATTATCCACTATTGTCGGAAATGTTATTCACGGAAGGAGCGTCCAGATTACGAAAAAATTCCAAAAATCATTCAAAATTAACTCAAATCGGCTGATTTTGACGTTAATCAATTCGGAAATGAAATTCCGACCTTCATATGCTATCAATTTGACCAAAACAAGTCAAATTGACATGTCCGTACAAAATCCGTACACTTCGTATGAAAACCAATCGAAAAACTCAATATATCTTCAAATTAATTTGTGATAACACAGAATTAATTGCTGCGTGATGATCGAGTGATGTTTTCTGATCAATCCGAATCAAAATCACAAGCTAATTCAAAGTAAAATGAAATCCGTAACTTGCGAACACAAAATCCGAAGCTAAAAACCAATACGAACACGTTTTTCACATATTCGAAGAGCTGTTCCCGCTCTGATACCACTTGTAAGCGACTAGGATCTACAGCTGATCGAATTCTTGCAATTGAGCGAAAATCAATCACAAGTGTAAAACGTGAATCAAAGTATAAATCATATTCGAAATGTAAAGATGTAAATAAAAGTTGAGAACTTTTATTTCATGTCACAAAGTATACAAAATCAGCTTGATTATCTCTCTAATCTCTCTCTCAAACTCTTTCTAGATATGGAAGTGAAAGTGTTACAATTGAAGAGTCTCTCCAAAACTCACTCAAAAATCTATTTCAAAATGACCTAAGGAAGTCTATTTATAGACCTCTAAACATACATGCAACCATAAGACTTAATGAAGTCAAACTTAGTCAATAGCTTTGACTAACCATCTGACAATAGCTTTGTCGCAATACTATTGTCGTATGGCTATAGTCGCAATACAATAGGTCATTTATTCAATTAATCTATGCTAAAACAATATACAAACTATTGTCACAAAATGTTAGAACAACATGTTCTAACAACTGTTTGTAAAATGGAAGAAGAAAAACTTTCTTCTTGTTCAAGTATATGTTAATGACATTATCTTTAGGTCATCTGACGAAAAGATGTGTCAAGAATTTGAACAAGTAATGACGAAAAAGTTTGAGATGTCTACAATGGGAGAGTTGAATTTCATCTTAGGATTACAAGTTGATCAAAAGAAGGACGGATTCTTTATTCATCAATCTAAATACACTACTGAATTATTAGAGCGATTTAAGATGGATGAGAGTAAAATCTATCATACTCCTATTCCATTAAATCATGGACTTGAACCTGATACATCGAGTGATCAGGATGTTGATCTTACTCTTTATAGGTCCATGATCGGATCACTAATGTATATAACTGCCTCTAGGCCTGACATTATGTTTGCTGTTTGTATAAGCACAAGATATCAGGCTAATCCGCAAGAGTCACATATGCAAGCTGTAAAACGGATCTTTCGTTACCTCAAAGGAAAACCAAAGCTGGGACTTTGGTATCCGACTGATGGAGACTTAGATCTCTTAGCTTATACTGATTCGGATTATAGAGGATGCAATCAGAATAGGAAATCTACAACCGGAGGATGTCAATTCTTAGGAGGTAGATTAGTATCCTGGCAGTGCAAGAAACAAAGCTCAGTAGCCATTTCTACATGTGAAGCTGGCAGCTGTTGTTCTCAAGTCCTTTGGATCCAACAGCAACTGCAGGATTATGGGTTAAACATAACCAATACTCTTATGATGATTGATAACGAATCAACAATGTCGATCACCAATAATCTAGTGAAGCACAGCAAAACTAAGCACATTGATATTCGACATCATTTTATTAGGGACTGTGCTGAGAAGAATTTGATTAAGTTAGTTAAGGTTCCATCTCTGGATAACTTAGCAGACTTATACACGAAGGCATTTGACAGAGTTCGATTTGAGACGTTGGTTCAACTAAACGGAATGAGAAATCCAGAGTGATTAGTCTTCCAAGGGTATTTTATTTTTTTAACAGTTAGTCGTACCTTTTATGTTTTTATAAAAAATATAAAAAAATGATAAAAAAGGGAGGGCATATGGCATTCATTTGCTTGTTAGCTGAGGGGAATCGCCTCCAATAAAAGAACAACAGTAGTTCTTTTAGAAAAATATTTAAGTTTTTATCTGCAAAAACTATAGGAGATGATAGTACATTAGGAGAATATGATTCACAATAATGAGCTTAAGTCCTAAGTATGATGTGTTAGTAGGTTCAATTAAAGCTACATTAGAATTATAGCGGTTCTATCAGGTATGTATTTATATTTATTTGATTATACACCTTTATCCACAAGTTATAATTTGCATGTTTTAAATGTCTAGATAGCTTTATTATATGATGTACTGGTAGGAAAATTATATAAACATCTCTAAGCATTTAAGAAATTTTAATATACTTGATTGTTCTCTAGTGTTTCTATTATATGGTGTATGACATAAGTCTTAATTGTTAACTGGTAGCATTCACATACACTGTCATTATAAAGCTGTCATATGACAAATAGTAACAATATGGGTATTAACTTAATTACTGGTGACTTTGTTGTACTGAGTACAAACCTGAAACCTTTAATTAAATTGATATTCTCAAATGTATTTTGAATCATGCTAAAAGGGATCCTCTGTTGTACTAAGTACAGACCTTGAAAACATAGCATTTTCAAAGTATGTTTGATATTTGTCTAAATTCTAAATTCAAGTGTAAGTTCGATAAACCTCTACTTTGAATCTACATATATCAGTGTTATATGTGTTGCTTGAATTCTTCAGTATGTCATATCTTAGAAAACACTTGGTAATATTCATACTCACAATAATGGTGTTGCTTAGATATGTGAGTATAATTTGTTTATGTGGATCATAATATTGGTAATCATCTTGAACTGTCTATAAGAAAATATTCACTTAAAGTGAATAATATGTTTTTATTAATTATGCTATGTGGATAAAGGTATTTAAGATATAGTTTTATAAATATAAATGAATAGATGATAAAATTAGTTATAATTCTATTGCAATTTATTTGAATTTCATGAGGTATGTATATTAACAATCTACTTAGCCTTTTAATAAATTTAAATAGTTTGTTTTTTCTAATATGATCCTTAAACAGATAAATTCTTATTCAAGTTTATTTTATGTACTTTATTTTATTTTATGTAATTAATAAAATGGTACCTGATACCGCTGTTCGTTTATTTAATAGTCTTCTTTTATCTTTATTTTTATCTTAATGTTTAAAGTTTTGTTTTGATATGTGTTTACCCTTTGAAATTAAATTAAACTGATTATTTTATATCCGTGTTAGACAATCGTCACAAATACAAGTAAAAAATAATTTATTTATTTTAGACTTATGTACAGACTTAAGACCGTAAGGTATATAAGTAAATAATTTTAGCTCAATATTTTCTTTATACAAGATTAACTGTATCACGGGTTTAGTCGGTTAATATATGTAAGAAGATTTTCATTGAGGAAAAATTATGCGAATACATTTTACTTAAGATGTTTAGGCTACATAGTTACAGAGTTAACTATATAAGTGTACATGGGTTTTAATTTATACTTAGAATTTAATTCGCACTTTTTATTTAATTCTGCGAGTTTGACTAGTCAAACCTGCGAATCAAGATAAAATTTGCGAATCGAGTAAAGTGTATAAAAGAGTGGTCAAACGAGTCAAACTTTCCACCGAACCCACATACGATTTGCGAGTTCACTTCTTCTCTGCGAATCGACCGAGTGCAAAATGAAGCGAAACAGAGTTTTCGTTTGATTTTGATTTTACACGTACACGGAACGAGTTTTTGAATCGCTACCTTTTATACACCTTTCGATTGTGATCATTTTAAGGTATAAACTTATAGATTTCATCATGTATTTAACTCGAAATTGAAGTTTTTATAAAACTAGGGTTTCAGTTTAAACTTGGAGTGATTTACGTAGATTTGATGTGTACTTGAACATGAATCTTTAGGATTAATGTTAAACACGTATAAATAAACGTAAATAAATCGATAGATTGTGTTAAAATTAACAAATTATTCTATTTTTGTTTCAACCCGCAGCGGCAGTTCATTCAGCGAGTCGAGTTCCAGATTCAACTCGCAGATCTACTTTAGCGAGTTGAAATTATGTTTGTTGACTTATTGACCATGCGAGTCGACATAATTTGTTGACTTGCGAACTGAGTAGGTTTGCGAATTGACTTGCGAGTCGAATTTGCGAATTGATTTGTTTTGCGAGTTGACTAGTTTGCGAATTGAGTTGCGAGTTGACATATATGCGAATCCAGTTGCGAGTTCAGAATGAACTCTGCGAGTTGAAATAAATTTTTCTTTTTAATTCGTAACTTGCAACTTCAACTTATAATGTAATAAGTGACACTTTCAATTATATTTAATTACATCTTACGACTTTAAAAGTTTACTAATATATGTTTCGACGTGAGAATTATATGTTAAACACGTAATAACATATATTGTATATATACGACTTTGGATTTGATAATTCTAGGTTATATATATTTATTTATTTAATTTATGACTAACATGTAATAAGTTAAATATATTTTATATAAGACTTGAGACAATTATGTAACAAGTTATATATTCTAAATTTAGACCTAAGATGTTTGATGAATTTTGATTCATAATACATTATAGCTTAAAATTTAGTTAACGTTGTTAACGTGCATTAATTATTTTTGTCATTTGTGTTTTATACAGATATGGCACGTCCGTTTGATAAAGGTCACAACATACTCGTTGATCTAGATCTCAGTGCACGAGGAGCTAGCAAAGTAGCTCAGGTGCTTTCATTTTTTGCACGTTCACGCATTGTTTATGCGATTACAGAGTCTCCACTGATCTCTCATACGATACTTCATGATTTTTGAACGGATATTCAGTATGATCAGACCGTCAACCCACCAGTGATGCGCACAACGGTCAATCAGAGACCAGTTGTCTTTTCTGCATCTGACCTTCGTCAGATTTTATGACTGGGATAGTAGACCAAGAAGATGGTCCGACTGAGTACCCTATGGATTTTGTTGAGGGTGCGTTAGGACGTATGGGGTATACGGGTGAGAGAAGAGGACGTCAATTACTCAAGGCCCTAGTTATTGGGCAATGAAGATTCTTGTGGCATGTTATGGTCACAATTGTTGGACCGAAGAAGGGCGTTTTTGATGAGTTAAGTCCTGCTCTTATATCGGTCATGCTGTCACTGGTTTATAATAAACCATACAGTTGTTGTGATTATATTTTTGGAGAGCTGGTACGCCAGATATCGGGTACTGTGAGATCTCATTTTTAATCTAGCCGAGGTTCTGCATGCTGATCATCCATTCTCGGATTGCTGATCTTGTTATCCCTAAGCCACATTTACGCGTAGAAACTATCACACTCAGAGGATACAATGCTATGTTTCAGCAGACAATTCGATGGGAAGAGTATGTTAAGCCAGATATTCGTGATCTATTTGGCTTCATTACTGATCCTTCTTATATAACGCCACCAAATAATGGTTGGCTGGATGTCGATGCTGCTGTTGCTGTAATTCCCGAGCCTACTGCTAATGTGGTTCTACAACCTGAGCCACAAGAGCTGCTCGAAGATGTTCTTATTCAGGCTGATCAACCGGGACAGCAGGTTGATGCACAGGTTGTTGCATAGCTAGTGCAAGAGGTGCTAGGGCAAAATGATGATGCCAAAGATCCCCTTCTTCAAGCGATTGATCATTATATTGATGTTGCACCTCCACAGGTTTAAATTATATAATAATATAGATACTTAATTGATAGTTTTTATTATTAATCAAAGATGTATAATATTATTATATGATTATAATGATATAGATATTTAGATTAATCTTACTTATATATCGAACTTGTATGATAGAGCTTTTATACTAATCATAAATGTTTAATATATTTACTATTCAGGTTACTGTTGTTGGTACTTCTGGTGGAAAAGATGGTGCGATTGAATCAGATTCTTCTACAGCTTCTGATGATGTTAGACCCATTTTACCTCCAGCTGGACAAATTTTTTATGGTTCAAGGTTGATGCTTGATCCGGCTGTGAAGGAAAAGTGTAAAGCTAAAGAAGTCGATCCTGACTTTAGTATTCTTGATGAAGGTCCTGAGGTGGCTGAGACCCCTCTGTTTACTCAACGCATAAAGCGTTCTAGGACCTTGATTATTCAAGATGATGAGTTTTATTTAAAGTTAGATAATTTTAACTTGTTGTTTATCAAGAGTTCAACTAAGACAGTTAATTATGTGACAGTTTCTCGAGATACACCGCAGGTGGAGTCTATGACACCGGTGGTTACTGAACCAGTATATGTACCATCTGAGGTATGAGATAAACGTTTAGTACTACAACTGTTATATAATTAATTAGAGATTGAGACAGAGTTATCTGTAACAATTACTTTTTTATTTGTATCTAACTTTACAAGCTGAGACAAGGACAGAGTTACCGGCACAAGAATCAGTTTCTCAGGTTATCAAGGAGGGGGTTATGGAATTAGTGCATTGAGCACAGTTTCCTACTACCAAGGCAAGCCGCTTTGCAGCTGGCCTTCTCACGACAGCCTTATCTCAAGCCATTCCACCACTTAATCGTGATTCTCGTATTGTTTCGTTGACACCGCCTGGACCATCGATGATTCCAGTGACTCCTATGACTGATGCTGAAAGGATTACATCCTTAGAGTCTAGAGTGAAGGAGTTAGAGAAAATGACGACATCGATTCCATGGCAGTTAGCTGAAAATCTTTCTTTAGAACAACAGTTGCTTACTGCTAGTGAATCTTATCAGACATTGAAGAAGGTTCATAACACACTACTTGATGACTGCACTGCCCAGCGACTGAAGCTTGAAAATATGGAGGAACTCGTTTTGAGTCTGCATAAAGAACAGTCAGCTCTGGGGGAGATTAGGGTATATAGAGCAGCATGCAAAGAACATGAGTTGAAGCTGAAAAAGAGACACGACAGAGACGATGATCCCAGTGCATCTAAAGATAGTGAGCCGACTGGTCCTTTAAAGACTGGTGAGCATGCTACTGTTGATACAAGTACTGATACAGTGGTACCGGTTGAAACAGAAGCTGGTAAGATAGCTTAGTATTAGATTAGTACTGTTTAGTATTTGTAAGTATTTGTACTAAAACAATTGGATAATTGTAACTTAATATTTTTGGTAGTATATTCGGCTTGATACTGTAATTTTAAGTTAAATATATTAGAATTTATTTAAGTTATTAATTCTAAAAAGTTAAATAAATTAGTGATCGAAAGTCTCCTGACTCATTGAGAAGTCAAGCGGCGTGTTCTTATTTATTTCAGCGGTCAAAGTTTATTTTAACTTAGACATTTTAGACTTGAGAGTTTTTATAACTGACAAGTTAAATATGTACGAATTTTAGCTAGACAAATGATATATAATTTAAAGATATAATTGAAAGTTATGTTTTTGTTATATAACAGTTCAATTATGTCTTGGAAATTATATAAGTTAGTTAATTGTAAACTTAAATGTTTGGTGATTATTCACAATACATTAGAGTTTAAATTTAATTAATATTTGTTAAGTGTTTGATATAAGACTTAGGAAATCTTAGGTTGAATCAGGGTAATCAATAAAATATTTATAAGTTATTAATTGCATTTATGTTATGGACTAATTACACAAAAGGATTAATAAAGATATTCTTAAATTGATTCAGGGATATCAATGAAGGAATTTAGTTTGTTAATAGTTATTTGTGTTTGTGTTTTTCTAGGGATTGAAATGCTTAATCTACCAGATTCAGAAGATGATTCTCTGGATGAGATAGATGAAGATATTAATTATGACTTAGAAGAAGGAGAATTTCAACTACCTGAAGATTGGACTGCTGTTTCAGAAATTGAGCTAGACATGGGTGTAGATTTAGATGCAAATATAGATGAACACCATGTGAGCCCATCTAGAATAGAGGTTGTTATTGAAGATGAAGAGGATCCTAAAGTTGTCGATGTAGATGAAGATATTGATGACTCAACCGATTTTGAAGAAGAGAATCCTGATAAGCATAAAGATAATCCAATATTTAGACCTTTAGAGGAAAATAAAGAAGAAAAAAGTTGGAGTTTTGGAGGTTGATATCACAGGAAAACGCGAAGCGCGTAGAGGAATTATCGGTTGGTATTTTGACTCTGACCTGAAGCTTTTCGCAATTAAAAGGTTTGACGGAGTTCAATATTTTGAGCGAAAGCTTGCAGTGTTTAGTTCTCTACCTAAGTATGAGATTCGAGATTTAGCTAGACTATCTTTGAAGATATCAAAATAATGATTTTGTTGGACGATATATAGAACATATAATCAAGACTGAGGTTCGTTCAAGAACGTTTGAAAAGATTAAGCCAAGGAATAGAAAAACGATAAAATTACAGGAGAGAAGTCAAAGGACTGGTACGAGAAGAAGAAAGAAAGTTTATCCAGCTATCAAGTGTGTACAGCAGATTCCACTGAAAACAATGCCACATGATATTTTGGGAAATATGAAAAGTTGGCATGTGGATTCAGAAACTGGAGAAGCTGATGATGAAGTTGAAGGTGGTGAACGTGAAATTTTTAGAGTTTATGACCATCGACACCTAATGAACATGTCAAAGAAAGATTTGTTGAAATTAAATGAGAATACAATCTTGATGACAGAAGCACGGGGTGATTTAGCACGAGATTATCAAATGATGGTTAAGACTTGTATTAGAATGAACATATATGCAGGAAGTAAAATTTCCAAATGAAGACTGAAGACAAGCGTGAAGATAAAGACGCTAGAGCTATTGTCAAGGGGGAGTCTGTTGAGACATAGTTTGTGACAACAGATTTAGCTTGAAAATAGGACTGGTGTAATTATGCTCATGTTTGTAAATTGATTTAGATTTGTAAATAAGAGATATTAGTTTGTTATTGATATTTGTTAAATATATTAATGTTGTTAACGTGTTAGATAAATATCGAAACAAACTAAAGTCTGACCTGCGAGTCGAGATCTCAAATCGCAAGGCTTGGCGATGCGAGATGAGATCTAAACTCGCAGAACGCAACAGGTAACAATGAGCCGAGTTGAACTGGGCTTGGGCCTGTGTGCGAGTTGAGATGAGATATATATATGTTTTCATTACGTGAAAATAAAGAGATCTTTTGCCATTCGTTTTTGCAACCTGCGAATTCAATCCAGAGAATAACCTAAAGACTAACGGCTAGGCTTTGACGGTTTATAGTAAAAGCTAAGTATTAGTTAACCTAAACGCGAACTTATTCGTTATTATAGTAAGATAACGCATATTGAGGTATTCCACACCTTAATATTACAGATAACGAAGTTATCGATCCTAGAACTAGGGACTTACAGTAGGCTCTATGTAATGATCATTGATGAAGAAAATAGAGTATAACAAAATTAATAAAGAAATTAAATCTTCCAAACTTGTACCTTATATCTTGTACTATCCACGACGTTGAACTTATATTCCAATGTATAAGCAGACCGCAATCTCTTTGACAAAAATCCTTATTTTCCAACATAAGTCACCGAGCACACCAAATCTCTTCCAAGTGATAGCAAATGTGAGCATTGAGCACCATAAGTTTATAAATCACACACGTTTGCTAGATTCCGTCAAGTCTTCGTCGTCACCATACAAACCAAACAAGTTATCTTCAAAGTTTACCATCCCACTTTGAGATATGATAAGATACACGTCTGTCAAACTCAACTACAATATCAAATAAGCTATAATCAACCTTCTTCGTAATCACATCTTCAAATAATCTTAAAAACGAGCCACAAAATCAATAAGAATAAATTGTTATGAAAAACAATTCCATTCGAGATCCAAAAACTATCGGTGGTAACTTTATTCCACTAACAGTGGTAACTGTTTTCAACTAATAGTTTTAAAAACTCACCAATAGTGGTAAAGTCTTCTAACCATCAACAAACCCAAAAACAGTGGTAATTTTATCTTTAAAATCTGCAACAGTGGTAACGATACCAACAAGTTACCCTAACAGTGGTAACATTCACAAAGTCCACTAACACAAACAGTGGTAATCGTATTTTCCACTGACCTTTTTCAATTCACCACCTTCCACTGTTTCTATCAATTTTTATCTTCTCAAGTGACTCACTAATTATCCATGCCATCATTAAAAACCTAGCATGATCTCTGCTCTTGATTATTGTGTTTTTTCAACTCTTGCTTCACGTATTTTCTACCATGCATGAAATCAATCATGAATCAATTTCAAATCATCTTGTTTCTGCCCCACATCATCTCACTTCATCACGTTCTGTTAACACCATAGACACTTTAATTCGATCAGAGTTTAATCAAATCCCTAATATCTTCTAACTTGAACATGCATCTATCAAGTCTTCTTAATCACCATAACAACTAAATATCAACATTCTCATAACGCGTAGGAAATTCAAGCAGATTAAAACAATTCACAAGCAACGCGTACAAATCAAGCTCTTTCCTTTGTTGTATGTTCAAGAAACTCACACCATCACCCATCAGTGTATTCAATCCACCTTTTAGACATATTGCTGTGAACGTCGAATTTCTCTAAGTAAATCGACCAAGTAATCTCCATCTCCATATGATGATATATAAGAATTGCTAAACTCCGCAAACTTATCGATAAAGTAAACAAGATTCTGACTTCGTACAACAAATTACTTAAAAGAAAAGTATGTCGGCTTGAATTAATTCCAAGGTCGACGAGTGTCGGCTAAGAACTAAGCTAACAATAATTGCAATGAATATTAAAATCAAGTAGAAGTCGTTGCTTCAAAGAATTAATGATTGAAGTGGAGAACACGTAAATATACTTTAATGTACTAGCGGCAAAGAAACAAAACTGATCTTCGATGCACCGAGTATTAAAATCAGATCACATAATCATCAAGTTGCACACCTTCCCATATAAAAATTACGAATGAATCTTTTGAAGTTTTTAAGAAAAATTCAACGGCACCATGAGCATAATTGAGAAGTTGCAAGTGGAACATTAGGGATATGTCTTGTGGATATTTAATGATATCAAACCCTCGGCTATCATTAATAATTAATGATTTTTAAAATCCAAAGACACCATGCACAGATCGAAACTCATATTCATGTTTAAACTCGTATAGTTTGTAGATCCTAGATCATGAGCCATCTTGCTCTGATACTACTTGATAAAACTTGAGATCGTTTAAGCTTTAGATTTTTTAGATATAATCTAGGATCAATGATAACAAAGATAATAATATGCAGCGGAATAAGAACAAATCAATGTTATCACAAGATTTTCTCACAAGCCCCAATTTTATTTGATCAGAATAAAACGATTATACAACTATAACAGGATCAACAATACCTTGATCTTGAGGCTAAACAAAACTCTAGACGTCTACATCTTTTCTGTGCACACATAAAATACACGCTTACATGTCTTTATATACTAGAGATAATAGGATTTACAAGAAGACCTAATTTTAGTAGGAAACTAATTAAAACAATCTTCACTTTTAGTCCCTCATCTTTAATTATTTTGTATCATCAAATCAATAATTCCCTACAGCAACCGCCAGACGTTTTCGGGAGTTTCGTGATGAAGTCCATAGAGATCCGCTCCCATTTCCATTGAGGGATTTCCGGTTGTTGGAGCAACCCGGAAGGTTTCTGATATTCGGCCTTGACCTTAGAACAAGTTAAGCATTTTCTGACATAGGTGGCGATGTCGGCTTTCATGTTAGGCCACCAGTATAGATTTTTGATACTGTGATACATCTTGTCAAGCGGGATTTGTGAGCTTCGTCCATCAACAAATCTCGGAGGTTGCCGAAGCTAGGTAACCATAACCGGTTAGAGAATTGTCGAGTACCGTTAGGTTTAGTCTCTAATTGTTTATCCATGCCTCGCAAGGCTTCGCTTACGATGTTTTCAGGTTTGAGCGCTTTTAGTTGAGCAGCGAGGATTTGGGCAACGAGGTTGTTGTGAATGTTCATGGTGAGTGCTCGAACTCGAAGAGGTTTTGTTCGTTCTTTTCGACTGAGTGCATCGGCAACAACATTTGCCTTACCCGGATGATATTTGATCTTGCAATCGTAGTCGGTAAGTAACACGACCCACCGACGTTACCTCATGTTGAGATCCTTCTGATCGAATATGTGTTGGAGACTTTTGTGATCAGTAAATATGGTACTTCGAGTACCATATAGATAATTTCTCCAGATTTTGAGATCGAACACCACGGCCCCCAGCTCAAGGTCGTGAGTCGTGTAGTTTTTCTCATGAACTTTAAGTTATCGGGAAGCATAGGCAATGACCTTGTCTCGTTGCATCAACACGCAACCGAGACCTTGGTGAGAAGCATCGCAGTATACCATGAAGTCATCGTTGCCTTCGGGTAATGATAGAATAGGTGCACTGCAAAGCTTGAGTTTCAGTAGCTGAAATGCTGACTCTTGCTTATAAGTCCAATCGAACTTCTTTTCCTTCTAAGTCAGTGTCGTGAGAGGTTGGGCTATTTTGGAGAAATTTTCGATGAACCGATGATAATACCCCTCCAATCCTAAGAATTGACGTATCTCGGTTGGAGTGGTTGGCGCTTGCCATTCTTTGATAGCCTCGATTTTTGATGGATTAACATGAATTCCCCTACTGTCGATAACATGACCGAGGAATTGAACGGTTTGCATCCAGAACTCACACTTAGAGAATTTAGCATATAACTCCTCGTGTCTGAGCAGCTCTAGGATGGTTCTCAGATGTTGCGCATGATCTAGTTCGTTGCGCGAATAGATGAGAATGTCATCGATAAAAACAATGACAAACTTGTTAAGATATGGCTTACACCGAAGTGCATAACTTGAAACTCATAATACCCATAGCGAGTTCAAAAAGCTGTTTTTGGAATATCATCATCGCGAACTTGTAACTGATGATAACCTGATCCTAGATCAATCTTTGAATAAAAACTTGATCCCTGGAGTTGGTCGAACAAGTCATTGATGCGTGGAAGTGGATAACGGTTCTTGACTGTTAACTTATTCAGTTCCCTGTAATTGATGCACATGCGGAAAGAATCGTCCTTCTTTTTGACAAATAGAACCGGGGCTCCCCAAGGCGAGGAACTCGTTCGAATGAATCCCTTATCCAGGAGGTTCTTGTAATTGAGTGGACACCTCCTGAACTTCGGAAGGGGCTAAGCGGTATGGTGCTCGTGCCACAGGTGCCGCACCTGGCACGAGGTCGATTGAGAATTCAACCTGTCTTTGTGGTGGAAGGCCAGGTAGTTCTTCGGGAAAGACGTCTGGAAAGTCTCGAACGATGGGCACATTCTCAAGTCGCTTCTCCTCCGACTTTTTCTCCATAACGTGTGCGAGGATTGCCTGATAACCCTTTCTCAAGTACTTGCGGGTTTTCATGCATGATATGATATTCAACCTCGTTCCACCGGTCTCCCCTTGTATGGTTAAAATACTACCGGTGACAAGAGGAATGTGAATGATTTTGTCGTAATAAATGATTTCGGCTCGATGCTTGGACAACTAGTCCATGCCAACAATAATGTCGAAACTTCCGATTTCGACGGGTATGAGGTTGATGGGGAATGGTTCGTTCGCGAGGGTTAAAGTGCAATCAGGTAATACACTATCGGCCTCGATTAGTTTACCATTAGCTAAGTCTATAGTATATAAAGTATCTAATGCAACAGGTGTAATATCAAGTAGTGGGCTGAACTTGTTCGATATGAAACTCTTGTCAGCACCACCAGTATCAAACAGAACAGAAGCAGATAAATTATTGATAAGGAACATACCCGTCACCACATTAGGGTCTTGACGGGCATCCTTAGAGTTAAGAACGAAAGCTCTACCTCTGATAGTGTTGTTGTTGTTGCCCTTGTTCTTCAGTTTTGGACATTCTTTCTTAAAATGCCCGGTGTTCCCACATTCATAGCAGGCTTTGGATAGTTAGGTGTTGGTGTTGTTGGTGGGGGATCTACAGTCCTTGGTGAGAGTGCCCTAGACGTTGGACCTAAGTGATGATTGACTGCTATTGAGAGGCGGAATCACTCAATTGCACAAAACACTAACAAACACAAACCGAAAACAATTGATTCAAACAAAGTAGAAGTGTTTATTAGCTTGAATAATGAATGGAACTTGATTACAGATGGTTTAGTCGACAAATGGTGCTAGGGTTTCGTCAACCCTAGCCGAAAACCCGTAGGTTTCTATTTATACACAAATTCTGGCCGACATGCGTCACTTGTGGAAGTGTCGCATGTGGCCGCCTTAATGTGTCACTTACCTAAGTGTCGCTATGCGTCACTCAGGCAAGTGTCGCCTAACCTAAAACTTAAGTGTCGTATTATATAAAATCTATATTTCTATCAAACGACTAACGACACTTTTACAACTCGATAGACCAACTGACAGACAAACAAATATGCATCAACAAACTCCCCCGTGTCTTCAGCTTGGTCTTCAAAATCTTTGAGTCTTCAACTATTTCCAGCCAGCTGGAAATACACCACCAGTGTGTACCCCATTGGCTACGCAGATATCGATAATCTTCTGAAATTTAATGGCTTCTGCTCTATCTCTTTCTTTGAACTGAATATTGTTCTGATGTAGTCTTTTCATGTCTTGTACAGAAAGATTAATCAAACTCAGAGGGTCAAATACACAAAATCTATTTCTCTTTAGACCCCACATAGACCTCCTTTTAGGTTGAACAGCATCCCCAGCTGTTTTCTCCATTTTCCAAATCTGCATCTAAAGACTCTGGATCCGTAGCTGGTTCAGATTTTGGAATAAACACACTCACAGCTTCACCAGTAATATCATCATATTCCCAGTATAACAACCTATTCAAAAAGTCCAAAGGAATGATCTCTAAAGGTATCTTCTGTAAGCATTTTGCTGGTGGATAGATCATCCTTACAATTGGTTATCGTGTAACTGGATCCAACTTCTTCTTAAACTTATATCTCATACCCAACGTCGATTTAATCAGATTATACTTCTTGCTGTTGATTTCCCGACGAATAACCACTTGAAAGAAATCTGCTCGTGAATCTCGAGCACGGTTGATCAAGGGTATCTGAGATAATCTTTGAAGCTTAATTTTGGCAAAGTACTTATTTTATAAAACTTTAAGTTGAAGTACTGAATGCCATCACTCCTTTTAATCATGAATACCGAATTATTCTCATCAAACTTCCAGCTTTTTATCAAACCCGTATAATCAGTTCTGACTTTGTAAAATTTACACGTAACTGGTACCTCAACTATAGGTTTAAGCACTATGTCAGGCTTTATCATTGAAGATTCAGCTGTAGAAGCTGATTGCTCATTAGTTTCTGTCTCATGACCTGATTCATCTTCTGAAGAATCTGATTCGATAATAGGAGCATCATCATAACATTCATCACTTTGGAGCTGCTCCCCCTCAACCTCAACATCGTCATATGGTGCAAAATAGATGAAAAGATTTTGCTTCTTTCTCCTGGAGGACATCGGTTCGGCGTAACGAATTTAGAAATGAAACAAGATGTTTAAATTTCAGGTGGATTTTGATGTCTTTGGATTTTATTGATGAATCATATCGGAAGGTCTCAAACCTTTCAAGAAAGATTGGGACCATGCTCAAATGGGTTCCGAAAGTTAAAATTTAGTTTTCGTTTTTGTTTTTGTAATTGTATATAGTATACAAATATACAAGATACACTAAAAAAAAAAATTGTTTCTGTTAATTGAGCATGGTTAAATATTTATTAGAAGACCAAGGAGAAAGATTGAAGAGAAAGAAGAATCCAACATCATCAACAACAAAATGTTTACATCTGACGATCCTTCAAGAGTTCGAGGTGAATCTGCTGTTCAGGGGGAGTTTGTTGATACATGTCTATTGAACAGACAGATTCTTGGAGGTTTAGGTGAAGTTGTTGATAAGAGAGAGGATTAGTGCTGGAAGATACTCAAGCTAAAGTTAAGGATTTGAAGACATATCCAAGCTATTGCCAAGGGGGAGTTTGTTGATGCAAAATCAACATGTTTTGTCAATATCTTGTCTAGAACATTTAGCTTGAATTTGTATGTGAAATTGCATATGTTTTATGGTCTGCGACATTAGGCATGCGACATTAAGTCTATGTCGCAATGGGCTTGGGCCTGCGACATAAGGCTTATGTCGCAAGGTCCAGATTATAAATATGCAATTAGGTTTTCATTTGAAGGTGATCGATCATTTAGAGTGTGTGAGGAACGTTCCGAGTTCAGAGAGTTTGTATTGTGGAGCTTAATCGTTTGTTTTTGTTAATCAATAAACAGAAACATTATTTATATTCTTGTGTTCGATTCATTAAATGTTCAATACTTGTTTGTTTGATTTCCGCTCTTGCATTCAAGTTATACGATCTGATTAGGTCCGTACCGGGAACCTATATTTACAAATAGAAAATTTAACACATTCTTTTTGGTGACGGAGTTGAAATAATCTGTTTAGGGATCATATCGGAGTAGCATGCATTTATTAGGAACAGTAAGTGTTATTTCGATTATCAGTATATTTGTCCACTGTAAATTTACTTGACATGTTAGAAACACTTGTTATAAAAATTATTTCAAAACGATTATTAGTATGATTGTCCACTTTAAACATGTTACACTCACATCTAAGAGCGCATTTTATTATTATTCGCATGTACATTTCGCTGTGGTCCCCACCATAGATATACATCTTAACTTAGGACATAGACCATGTTTCCATTTACAGAGAGAATATAAGAAAATCAAATTTAAGAATCAAGTCAGCGGTGACAGGTCTGTACTTACGTACAACAGAGCGACATAGCTTGATTCAGGTTTAAGCAAAACCAGACTTGGTCAAAACATTTTGGCGACCTTGTAAGGTATCTTTATTTTAAAGACTTTGCAAGTACTTTGACTTGTGTTTGCTTAATTTTTAAGTATATATTAACAGAAACCAGGTCTATACTTACGTATAACAGAGGAGACTGTCAATATATACCCCCAAATGATATCAAATAAACTTCTTTCAATGAACACATGTCTAGTATAAGTAAGAAATTAAGACTTTTGTCATACATCTAATGATGTTGTATCACTTGAAATAGACAATTAATTATTAGACTTCTTAAGAAATCTCAAAGAGTTTTGCATAACATGCCTACTAATATATTGTATGATGAAGACAATGTTTATAAAAAACTGTTTTCAACACATCAGATAAATCTACTGACACATCCAAGATAAACCTTAAAATTCCATTTTATGCATGTCACCCGATGTACTATCATATCCCAAGTTGTTTACAGACACAACTTCAACGTCTATTTTAAAATTTAGCAACGGTGCATTTCTTTAATACTAAAAGTATAAAGAGTGGCTGTTGTGTTGGTATTTTTTTTTTAAACACACATAAAAGACATAAATTACGTTCCAAGTTACAAATTACTTTTTAGCGATAAAGAACCTTAAACCAATCATGTTGATTAGTTCATCAAATCGAGTACGCGAAAAAGCTTTTGTGAAAAGGTCGGCATTCTGCTTTAGGGTGTCTATGTGGACAAGGTCTATCAAGTGTTTTTCATAGCAATCCCGTATAAAGTGGAACCTAAGTTCAATGTGTTTAGTCTTAGAGTGTTGTTCGGGATTGCGTGTGATAGAAATAGCAGCAGTATTATCTATGTGAATAGGAGTCATAGAAAGAAGTAACCCGTAATCACACAGTTGATGCTGAATCCATAGAACCTGAGAGCAGCAACTCGCTGCAGCAACGTACTCAGCTTCTGCAGTTGAAAGAGAAACTGTAGTCTGTTTCTTGCATTGCCAAGAGACCAATCGAGATCCGAGGAATTGGCATCCACCAGTGGTAGATTTCTTGTCTATGCTGCAGCCGCCATGATCCGAATCCGAATATGCAGAAAGAGCGAATGATTTCTCGTTTGAATACCATAGACCAAGATTGGGTCTATGTTTGAGATAACCAAAGATTCGCTTTACCGCCTTCATATGAGACACCTTGGGTTTGGCTTGAAAGCGTGAGCATACGGATACCGCAAATACAATATCCGGTCGAGAAGCGGTCAAATACATCAAGGAACCTATCATGGATCGATAGTCCTTTTCTTTGCAATCTTCCTCATCGTCAGCAAGTATGAGATTGTGATTAAGTTCGATAGGAGTCCCATAGGTTTTACAATTGAGCAAGTCATATCGAGTTAACATGTCTTTGACATATTTTGACTGATGAATATAAATATCTTTTGGAGACTGCTCAACTTGTACACCTAAAAAGAATTTGAGCTCCCCCATCGCACTCATCTCAAACTCAGATTTCATAATCTCCTCAAAATGCTTGCACATCGCTTCATTTGTAGAGCCAAATATGATATCGTCCACATACACCTGCACGAGTAACATATCCTCTCGATCGCCAGTCCGTTCTTTACGGATGAACAGAGTGCTGTCGATATTCCCTCGAACAAAACCATGCTTTATTAAGTGGGTAGTAAGCCTCTCATACCAAAGCCGCGGAGCTTGATGAAGACCATATAACGCCTTGTTTAACTTGCAGACGTATTCTGGATGCTCAGGGTCTTCAAAACCTGGAGGCTGTTTCACATACACATCCGTATCCACTTGTCTATATAAAAAAGCGCTTTTAACATCGAGTTGATTCACACAAAACTCTTTGAAAGAAGCGAACGCAAGAAAGATCCGAATAGACTCAAGTCTTGCCACAGGAGCAAAGACTTCATCATAATCTAAGCCCTCAATCTGACTAAAACCTTGAACAACCAATCGAGCTTTATTCCGAATCACGATACCCCGATCATCCATCTTATTTCGAAATACCCATCGAGTGCCTGTTAAATGAGCACCTTTGGGTAACGGAACTATATCCCATACGTGCAGCTTGTTAAACTGCTGCAACTCTTCTTGCATAGCCTCGACCCAGGATGGATCTTTTAAGGCCTCATCAACTTTCTTGGGTTCAATTTGGGATAAATGACAAGAATTTATCCGAGCAACCAAGTTTAACATTTCTTGATTTGGATTTTGCTTTACTTGGTGCCTTATTTGAACAGCAGCATTAGGATCACCGATAATATTATCGATGGGGTGATCCTTGTGTATATGTGTGACTGGGATTAACTCCGGTGCAAGTACTAACTCCAAATTGTTCATGTCCCCCTCAGTAACGGGAACAGTGTTTGTCGCAGGAGTAGTATGATTTTCAGGTTGCATAGGAGGTTGAAGTTCCGTATCATCTTCATTAGAGAAAAGGTGAGAATGGACCATTTCTTCTTCTTCCTCGTCTTCCTCTAACGGTGGCATGTTGGGATCATCTGGATGTTCTGTTGCATTAGTCATTTCTGAAGTCGAAAGAACATCCGAAGGTGGAACAGTAGGCGATGGTGTAGATGTAGTAGGTAGTGAAGTGGGTGTTGGAGTAGGTGTTGGAGGTGATGGAGTGGATGTTTGAGTTGGTGGTGGTGTAGGTTTTAAGGTAGATGTGTCTTGACATAGACTGATGCCATGAAGTAAAGTAACTAACTCCTCTGCTTCGCCATCTTCTTCGGGTATGTCAAACGAGTTAAACACATCCTTATAATTGAATAACCATTCAGGACCCGTTCCTTGAGGAGGATCCGTGTAACGCAGGCATTTTACCTCAAAATGCTCTTCCACCTGATGTGTTGATTTAATGTAGACTCTTTTGTTGGGAGAGTTGACGGAATAGCCAAGGAAAATTCCTTCAACGGCTTTTGCTCCAAACTTTGTCTTTTGAGACCATAATCAAACATGGACACCCAAATGGCTCTAGAAACTGTAAAGTGGGCTTACGGTTATTGAACAATTCATAACAGGTCTTGTTCTTTTTCTTAACCGTGAGCACGCGATTTAGAACGTAACAAGCAGTGCTGACTACTTCTGCCCAAAATATGATAGGAAGCTTAGAATCGGCCAGCATAGTTCGAGCTGTCTCGATAATAGTCCTATTCTTACGCTCTGCAACTCCATTCTATTGAGGAGTTCTTGGGGCACTGAACTGATGATCAATACCTTTTGTGGCACAGTATAACTCAAGAGTTGAGTTCTTGAATTCAGTACATTGTCACTTCTTAGTCTCTTTACCTTTAAGTTGCACAAATTTGCCAACTTATCCAACAAATACACCAAAATATCTGGTGTTTCACTCTTTGCTCCCAGAAAGTATACCCACAAAAATCTTGAGTAGTCATCGGTGACTACAAGCAATAAGATCGACCACCGATGCTCTTAGTTGAGATATGACCAAACAGATCCATGTGTAAGAGCTCCAGTGGTGCAGCAATGGAATTCACTATCTTCAACTTATGGGATTTCTTGTGAAGTTTACCTTTATGGCATGCTACGCAGTCATCTTTTAAAGCAAATGACTGTTTTGGAACTCCATTTACCAAATCATTGTTTATTAAAAAATTCATCTTACGAAAATGGATGTGTCCCATTCGTCTATGCCACAATAGTGATTCCTTTTCCGAAGCCTTTGATAGGAAACAGGTGTATTCATCTGTAGTCTCCATTGTTCGCATATTTATTACATAGATGTCGTTTCTCCGTGGCGCCCTCATAAGCACCCATTCTTCAGGAATAACGAAACCTAACTTCAGTATCACATATTCCGTCTTCGTGAACACAGTGGTTAAGTCCTTATCACAGACTTGTGAAACACTCAACAAGTTGTGAGTAAGTTGAGCCACATAGTTCACATTCTCGAAGCTAACTTTCCCGTTACTTAGCGTTCCCTTGCCCGTAATGGTTCCTCCTGTATCTCCAGCAAAGGCAACATGTCCTCCGGCATGTGGTTTAACATCCGTCAAAAGAGACACATCGCCAGTCACGTGTCGCGAGCAGCCACTATCCATAAACCATTCACTATCCTTAACACGTTCTGACTGCTGCAACACATAAAGTAAGGAGATTAGTGAGAAATGGTGACCCAAGCCTTTACAGACTTAGGTCTACCAAGGTCATCAACAATAATCACATCGGACAGAACTTTATCTTTTAACAAATTAGAATTTTCATCTAATGTGTTATTGTTTATGACAGAAGAGTCACTAACAGACTCCTTTCGTTTCAAAACTTTAGGTTGTTCGGAAATTGGTTTGCGAATAATGTCGGGCTTTTGTTTTGACAAAGGTTTTTGCCCAACATTACTCGGCTTTTCAGCAGACTTGGGAGAGATTGAGTAATGCCTACGTGGAGATTTTGAAAATGAATTTCTGTAAACAGATGTCCTAGGCATTTCTCTCCCATAGTGCTGATGAGACAATTTAGGACATTCACGAATTAAATGTCCTTGTCTTTTACAATAGAAGCATGATCGGGTCTCAACAACTGGTTGAGGCTGAGGATTTACCACAGGAGTAGGAGAAGCATTTCTAGAACATGAACATTTCGTGCACGTCCTAGTAAATGCTTGTTTTGGTTGAGAAGTTGAAGTAGAAGGTTTATCACAAAAATCATTTGCACGTGTATCTTGATGTTGCAAAATCTTTACAGGTGACTGTAAAGTTTGAGATTTTGTAGTTAAAACCTTATTCTTTTCTTTTTTAGGTTGAACCTTAATTGTAGGCTCAACCTTTGAAACCATTTTGACAGATTCTACTTCAACCTTCTTTTAAATTCAGGATACTCCTGATCAGTAATATCCTCAATCTCAACAATCTCCTCAATTCTAACTGGAGATTCACATTCTGACTTAACAAACTGAGGCGAAGGATACTCTGACCGTTTGGTTTTCTCCTTTGCCTGTTTGTTTTGATTATTAACCTTAGACTTGACCCCATATAACAGTGCATAGTCAACTGGAATCTCTTCGGTGCCTTCCTTAACTGGCATAGGACAGTATTCAGTGGGAGGCGGGACTACAGTGTAACCTAGTCCTGTCTTAGTTTTACTATCTGTCCTTTGCTTATTAAGGATTTCATTGAAGGCAACCGTAGAAGAAGAGGAACCTAAAATCTTACTTTTATATTTATCATATTCAACTTTCAGATCAGACAGTTGCTTTCGCAAAAGATCTATTTCAGCAAGATAACTATTAATAGCATCCTGTTGACTAAAAACCTTAGATTTATACCTAAGCGTGTCCTGTTGATAAGCCTCAATTTTCTTATCATACAATTGTTCATTGGCTTTTAGGTATTTATTCGACTCACTAAGTTTTTCAACCTTTTTCCGTAAGTCTACGTTATCTTCTTCAAAACACCTTAAAGATTCAGTTAACTTTTTGCATGAGATACAGTTCAAAGGTTCTTCTGGTTCATTGCGTACCTCATTAGAAATGTGAGCCATGAGACATTGTTGATAATTGTCAGCATACATGCTCCAGTCGGTGTTGGTAGGCTCAAAGACAACTAGTGCATCAACTGTCGCTTGTTTCACCTCATCTTTCTCTGGAGTTCTGGGAGCATCAGGCTTCATGAAACCCGATGGAGGAACTTTGGGTTTCTCACACTCTCTCGCAAAATGTCCCAGATTCTAACAATTATAACAGCGAACTTTGCTTTTATCAAAACCAAAACTGGTTTTGCCATCTCCTTCCAAACTCTCGCGACCAGTTCGTTGCAAGAATTTATGAACTCTCCTGGATATCATGGCAATATTCCAGTTTAAGTCCATTTGCTCAAGATCATCATCATCTAGTTGAGCATAATCTTCTTTGGCAAGTTCTAAAGTAGAATTCAGTTGTGAAACCAAATCCTTGTAAGAGCTGAGAAAGGCTGTATAGATAGCAGCCTGCTCTTGAATAGCAGGGGACACTGGAACTTGCGGTTGTGACCCATGTTGAAGTGGAGAACTCCGGTAGATGGCAATGAAGGTTGAAGTGGAGAACTTGTAGAAGAAACAAAAGCCATTCCACCATAAGTCTTTCCGGTGTTGACTTTACCTCCATATAACGTCAGGTCTTGAACAAAACCACCCGACTTACATTCTTTCTTCTTCAACTCCATCGCATGGGCTTGAAGAACACCAATTAGCTCGTCTAAGTTCATCGTGGCTAATTCTTGACTTTCTTTCAGAAACTGTACTTTAACATCACAACTACTCGGTAGAACGTCCAACAGCTTCTTGTTTATTTCAATCTAAGGGAAATTATATCCTCCCTCAGTCAACTCACTAACCAACTGTGAGTATCTAGTAAACACACCTGATGCAGTTTCATTTGGCAGAGAATCAAACAGATCATACTGCTTCTTGATCAGTTCCAATTTAGCCTCCTTGTACTTTTGATTTCCACCACATCTCGTCTCAATAGCCTTCCAGAGATCGTACGTTATGTCATGTGTTTTGAAGAGGCGTAATACATCTTTAGTAAGACACATGCAGATTGCTGAATGAGCCTTCCTTTCAATATCATACTCCTTCTTCTCTTCAGGAGACATAGCTTTGTATGTTTTGGATGGAGGGATACCACGATAGTCTCCCTCAACTACAGGAGCTTCATATCTCTCTCTGAGCGGACCCCAGAGCTCCGGATAGTGGAAATCTACATACTGTTCAAATCTATCGTGCCAATATGCATAATCCATATCAGCAGTAAATAGAGGAGGTTTATTATTGGAACCTACATCATGATTTTGTTTTAGCATATCTCTAATTCCCCGAATATCCTCTTTATTAGCAACACCAGCCATTAAAAGATTTACCAGAAAATTAACTCAAAAATGAGAACTTGCAAAATAATTAGTAACAAAGGCGTCACTAGGTAAGTGACGCACTCAAGTGTCGCAACGACTAGCGTCACTAGGTAAGTGACGCTATCGAGTGACGGATGAAGTGACTGATGACACTGTAAGCAAGTGTCGCTCAATCTAGCAACTGACGCACTCAAGTGTCGTACTTGAATGACGCACTAGAACAAATAGGCGTCACTAGTAAAAGTGACGTAATAAATCAAAAGGCGTCACTAACGGAAGTGACGCAGAAAATCAAACAGGCGTCACTAGAAGGAGTGACGCTTGGCACTCAAGTGACGTGCTAAAGTGACGCACGTGAGTGACTGTTGATTAAAATAGATGACACTTAAGTTAAGTGTCGTATAAACCTCAAATGACGCTTCAAGTGACGCGTTCAAGTGATGGTAAAACCCTAATTTGAGATTACGAAGTGCCGCTATAAGTGATGCGTTCAAGTGACGCAGCGAGTGTCGCAAAACGGCTGTAAAATCCCAAAAACCCTAAAATTCGAATTTTCGTGAACCAAACGAAAATTCCTTGAACCCTAATGGACGAAACCTGTTGTTAATGATGAATATCGTCTGGAAATCACCTTGTCAACTCGAAATCTGTAGGTATTCTAGTGCGTCACTTGAGTAATGAATGGAACTTGATTACAGATGGTTTAGTCGACAAATGGTGCTAGGGTTTCGTCAACCCTAGCCGAAAAACCCGTAGGTTTCTATTTATACACAAATTCTGGCCGACATGCGTCACTTGTGGAAGTGTCACATGTGGCCGCCTTAATGCGTCACTTACCTAAGTGTCGCTATGCGTCACTCAGGCAAGTGTCGCCTAACCTAAAACTTAAGTGTCATATTATATAAAATCTATATTTCTATCAAACGACTAACGACACTTTTACAAGTCGATAGACCAACTGACAGACAAACAAATATGCATCAAAACTTGGTGAGGTGTCCGTACCTCTTTCAATTGTTTCAAAGGGTACTGCAAGGACCTTCGTGGTGGTGGTTGCACTTGGAATAATAAGGTTTGCTCCTGATGTAACCCCGTCTTGTTTCGGTGGTTGAGTTGTAGGATTTGATAGTGTCGGGTTTCTTATTCTGGTTGTTGAAACTGTCGGACCATTTTCTTTTGTTGGAAGGTGGGGTAGGTGTTTCCTGACTATCACTCATAGCTATGAGTTCATGGGCCAACCAGATGGCACCATGAAGAGTGGTTTTGTTTGAAGAGGCAACGTTTCCCCGGACAGGTTCCGGAAGACCACGAATGTACTCACCATGGCGGGGCAAAGAAGAGTAAGTTGTTGGAATCTGGTGGTCTATCCAACAATATCAGTTTCCTGAACCTTTAAGTTCCAAAATTCTTCATCCAGCTTCTGGAGTTGCTCACTTGGATAGTACTCATCCGTGAGCTTCTTCTTCAGATCCTCCCAAGGGAGTAGATAGGCGGTTTCAATACCCACGGATTGGGCATATGAATTCGACAATATGTGGGCACTGTCTTTGAAGGTGCAAGTAGCGAATTGGACTTTGTCATCCTTCGCACATTTGCTGATGCGGAAAAAAGATTCCATTTTCTCGAACCAAATGAATAGACCAATGGCTCCTTCAGTACCCTTGAAGTTCAAGGGTTTGCAGTTTAAGAAGTCCTTGTAGGAGCAAGGCTTGGTGACAGGAATAGTTTCAGCAGTGTCATTACTCCTCCTGGAGTTTTGTGGAGAATCCCGAGCCAAGACCTCAGCCACTGCTTGGGAGATAAGGGATGCAAGCTGGGCATCGGTATAAGGTCTTGTCTTTGGTGGCATTATTCTTCAAAAGAAATGAATATACATGACATTTTGCGCAAGGATGGTGGTTATCACAGATGTTTATATTTAAAGGTGATAATATAAAACATCACGACATGACAATCAATAGTATAAGATAAACAGGGAATAAAAGATAGATGACATGAGTCCAAAAGGTTACATGTAACACCCCCAAATTCGTCGATTGAGTTTAGCGGAAGCATTTAGTTAAGTATGGGGAGTGCCACAATACACAGTACATGCATACGTATCAGAGCTATGTCAAGATGGTAAAAACAAGGTTGCATGATGAAAATCAAGCAAAACGGATAGAAAATGAAGATTCCACGCACGTTTGAAGATTGAAGACATCAAAATGAGATTTCAAGACCAAAGATCCCATCACCAACATCTATCTGACCCAAGATGTTCGTTTTAAAATTACGAATCCAACAGAAGAAGAATCAACAAAAACGGACGAAGAATGAAGATTCTACGTACGCCGGAAGATCCAAATGATTCGTACGACACATCTAAAGTTCAGAGATATATTTTTGGGATTTCTTTTCATCAAAATCTTCGTTCTTGAATTATGAATCCAACGCAAAAAGAATCAACACAAACGGGCGCATAATGAAGAAAACACGCACGAATCGAGAAATGAAGTAACGGGTGACGAACCGGTGCGGGGAGGTGCTAGCTGCTGCCGTCAGCCACACCACCGCCGCCGGCTGCCACATGGCCGCCGCCGGCCACTACTCCCCTGCACGGATCGTGCTTTTTTGTCCTTTCATGTACCCAGTGCTAGACGTTTACATGCTTTTCGTACCTGGTGCCACTACCTTTTTCACCTTTTCGTACCTGGTGCCACTACCTTTTCCACCTTTTGCTATCGTGAGCTTTGGGATGCTAACTTGAGCCAAGTTTCTCCTATAAATATCAGCCCCTAGCTCTCATTTTAACACACTCTCATTTTTCACACTCATACATATACTCTCACTCTTCCAATTCTTTCTCACTCTAAAAATTCTCTTATATATTAGTCTAGGATTATTGTAAATAATCTACGGATTACCATAGAGGCTAGAGCGAACATTAGGAGTATTGAGATTCATCTTTGTACGTGTGAACGAGCTGTCAACCATAATAATACGCTGCTACGTATTTTATTTCCGGGTGATATCGAAACCTTTATTATACTTGCTTTATTTCATATTTTAATTATGTATTATTGTCTTGTATGTTATTTGTCTATTGCCATGAATTGCGAGTAGTTTATTATTGTGATTGTTGATGATGTAGATAATTATAAGTAAGGATGACATTATACAATTAAGTGTACGACAATTGTAAAGTGATGTAACGTCCCCTATTCGACGGTTTATCTGATATAGTACTGGAAATGTTTTATACGGAGTACAAATGTATGGAAGTCGATAAACGACTGAAGGTAGTTACATCATTGGAATCAGCTCTGGTTTAAAAGTTGGAACTCCGAAAGGATAATACAACTCCATAACTAACTGGTATATCCTACGAAAGTCAATGCACAGTAAAATGATGTTCGAAAACGCGTTCAGATAAAATAGGAATTAATGAACTTTGTATCGTTAAGACTTTATGAACTTGAGTTTAATTTATGGAGCACCCTTGTTGGTTATCCACGTGACTGCAACCTAGTAATTAGGACCTGATCAACCTTAATTATGGTAAGTAGTTATCTGTGCCCATGACATGCAACAAGTAAGACACAGTGAACCCACTCGTTGTACATATTAGATTTACATTTCTGCATCACTTTACATTTAGTAAGTTTAGAGTGTCACGTTCACCGTCAATTACTCCTGACCGCATGTCTGACGTAAGAAGCAGTTGAACTACCACGTAAAGTACACTGTCTAATTACTGAAAGGCATGGCCTGCATATGAAACAAGTTTTTATAAACTGCGAATAATCCAGGGATGCATAACTATTTGAAAACGAGAGATCAAGTCATAAGTTGAAGTAACCAGGCCTTAATGCACAAAACAAGACATAGGAATAAGAATAAAATCCTAGTGACCTAGAATCCTTAAAACACTAAGTCTTGCATAATCAACGGTCTAAACATAGAAAGTTATTAATCTGCATGCTAATGAAATACTAAACTATTTTAGGGGTTAAGAAAGGTCGGACCTATGAGACGATACGCTACTGATTCATGCACTTCGGCGTTAAGCTAAAATAGGTTGTTTATCTTTCAACTAGATAAGTATTGGAAGTTTGCGTATTGCTCCGATCAGAATCACGATAACCTAGTTCCTAGTGACATGCCAATGGAAAATTTAGTTGGTAGGGTTCTAGAGTTTACACCTAATAGTTTAAACCATTACATTTAGTATTGTCCCTATTTAATATGTCATCTCGAAACATTAATTATCAAAATCTCAGCAACCACATGTTTATCTTTATCTGTTATCCTGCAATTTACTTTTATGCATTTTAATTACCTGTCTTTAGTTTAAAACCCCCAAACCTACCTACTTTGTTCCATCCTAAATATCTCCTACCGAAAACACCAGCTTTAATCGCCCACACATTTGGATTCATAGAACGATCTTAGGTCATACTTACCGCTTGCTAACCAGAGTAGGTAGTACGTATAATTTAAGCCCAGCAAAATTTAAATGTTAAAACCCCTGATGCGCCCGCATCACCACCAGGAATCGCAACGACACTGAACCGACGGTTGCGGGTGCAACAAGTTTTTGGTGCCGCTGCCCGGGAATCACAAACGTACGATTCAAAGCCGCCTTAAGTAGTAATATTTAGGAGATCCATCCGATTGAAATCTTCTTAGAAATCTTTCGAAAGTTAATTTAAGTAATTAGTATTAATTAGGTATTAGTTAGTTAGGATAACTTTAAAAATGACAACTCGAAAACCCACTTATTGCCTCATTTCAATGGATGATACGGAATTCTTTGACTACTTAGAAAAAGAGTTAGGATCTGATTTCTTTTCACCTCCTTCCTCTAAAACTAAGGAAATCTCCGACACCCAAGAAGAATATAGGACCTCCCTTTCAATTCCAAAATATTGCCTGGATTTTGATGACACGGACCAGTTACCTGACCTTGCATCATCTCCAGAAGATCACTCGCCAACTTTACACCTACCTGATTTACCAAATTCTTCCCACTTCGATTATTTTCCCGAAGATAATTTTGAAGAAAAACCTCCGAAATCTCGTGACTTAATCACCCTCATTCCTGAAACATCGGTGTATACCCAAACCACGCCCGATTCTCAGAATAATGGCATCTTTCCATTCATTTCACACAAACACAAATACTCCATTTACCGAGTGGCGGATAAGGTTCCATCAGCCGAATCGGAACAGCCTTGTTTTGAAGAACGCCACCTCGGTGCTTCTTTCAATCCTTCTCGTAGGATAGATGTCTATAAAGCATTTGTCAGGCAGTTAACCTATGCCAATCTCCTGTATTCATACAAACAGCGATAAACGATTGCCACATTAGAAAAAACAAGTAGAATTCCTTCTTCGCCTGTCATGTCATGAATGCGAAAGCACTTCCATAAATTTCAGAGACCAAGAACTAAAGTTTGTAGCAGATCTAGATCTACTTTTTGAATAACTTGCCGACATGGATTTTCTTCCAACATCTATGATGTTATTCAATCACAGTGTCGCCGCAATGATCAACAAACTTGAGTTCTAGGAAGAACAAGATCCGATGATTTCTATCGTCATTCCTGGTAAAATTCCTTTCTTTGTTGACCCTGCCTCCTACCTGATCTCAAAATTACGAGACGTTTTTCCTAATTCCACCAAGGAAAGAATCGACACAGTTTTCTTCGCAAAAAGAAAAGACCTTCACGTTAAGCTTACTCGAATCTTTGCCTTTACCAAATACCCTTTCACTTCCGTACAAAAATCCACAATCAGTGAACTCTGTAGGATAGTTAATTCTACAACCGGAGACCCTGATTCACAGGAAGAGAACGTATTTTTGGTCGTCATGAATAAACTCACTCACGATCTTAATTACAAAGACCAAGGGCCACCCGTCGGTTTGTCAAACCCTAAAAAGATAAGGAAAGCGTACAATAAGTTAATTAGTGATCTTGTCAATTTAGGATACGAAGAACGAGAAGTCCTAGGATTAGATAATCATCATTACTATTTACTTTATAACATCATTTTGGAACTTTCAAAATGTTTTGTGCTGAAAAACGTTCGCTTAAGGGAGCAAATCTCGACCCTTTCCCTATGGAGGGATCGGAACGAATCTTAAAACAATCCCTTCCAAAAAGGTCAAGGCCCGCGACTTTAAATGAGCATATTTTAGTATGAACATAGTAATATAATAAAATTTTGAAAGTTTCCTCTAAAAAAAAACACGTTTTTAAATTTTTGCCTAAAAACACGTGCGCGACAACAAGAACGTACAACGTTAAGCTTTTAGCCGAAACATGTACATTCAACAAGTCCACGTCAGATAAATAATTTTAAAAAACACCCAAATAATAATATAAGATCTCAGGATTGCTTTTTAATTGTTCCACAAAAATTTACGCGCCTCTTAAATTGTTTATAACGTAACGAAAGACTAACAAGTAACTAGTTACAATAAATACATTTTAGGATTCGTAATCATTATTAGTAGGACAGATGAAATTAATCTAGGATAGTAGATATACATAGGGGACCATGTAAGGGATATGGTACATAGAAGCATGACAAATATTCTCATGGACCACCAACCTTCCATATAATCCTATAATTCAAAAATAACACAAAAACTTTTCTTCTCCTTCCTCCCTCACCTCAAAAACCGGCCACCCTCATTCCTCCATGAATCACCATCCAATCTTCACTAAACTCTCTAATTTCATGTCCTTTTGAACTCCTCATTGCATGATATCTTCGGTTGTACATTCGTTTTGAAGTTTTACGCACTAAAACAAGGTATGATCATGAAAAAACCTACTTTGAACTTAAAGTATCTTATTTTATGAAGTTAGCTAAGTTAGTAACTAGGAATTAGTATTTTTCTTGGTTGAATGCTTAGAAACTACATGCTACTACCACTTACCCATGCTAATTCACACTAGTTTGGCTCTTTCAAGAAGATGTACCTTAACCTAGTAATTAAGTCTAGAATTTGGCTTGATTAAGTGCTAGTTGTTACATATTTAAGTAATTATAGTGTTTTGAATGATTGCTCTATGTTAATTGCACAATGCGGATAAATTAGGATTAGCAAGATTGACTTTTGAAAATCAACAAAAGTTAACTAGCATGCATGATTAAGATAGTAAATAAAGATTACTTGACAACTCTTGCTTACTAGGACACTTGTACTTGCTTGACTAGTCAAAATAGGCAATATAACTAGAGAATTATTAAAAAACAAAAGTCTTGAATTAAACCAAACACATGAATGACATAATTTTTTGTGCATGACCTAGCTTGTTTATCAAATAGGAAAATGTCTAAAATAATGTTTACATGTTTAGGTTATATTTTTGGTATGCGGACAAATTGGAATTATCATCCGAAGTAAGTTTTGACCTAAAAAGTCAACTTAAAGTATTGCATTTTTAAAACAATTAATTGCAACTTTTATTCAAAAACCTTACTTCAAGTTGGACTTTTAAAAAAGTCAAAAACCTACAATGAGACTATAAACTATGAAATAATGACGTTTCAAACTTGGCTAAATACCAAACTTTGTAAACAACATTACTTCACAAGTTGAGTTACCGCCATCCCATGACTATATGTTTTCGTACATTGACGATTGCCTCACTAGTGTTAAGACTAATTATTAGTCACTTGAGGGCATTTGATATTTACTGTAATCTTTGGACTGTCAAGAATTTAAAGCCCTCATTTCGAATTTTCCATTTGAAATTTCGGGAAGCACTTTAAATTTCCCTTTCCTTAAAAACCTATTACTTTAAATCTCTCATGTTCTCAGGTACTATGTCATCGAAGAAGAAAAAGCTAAAACCAGCACGTCCACTTACAGGATCTCTTGCATACCTTAGTGCAACACCAGCATACGACCAGATGGCACGAATATGGAGAGATAAACCTTTTGGCCATTTTAGATATGTAGATTGGGAAAAGCTACAGACATTGGGATTCAGGCAGAGATTAGAGAGTCTACTCAGTTACTCAATAGAGGGTCAGCAGTTTGAGTCTTTCAAGAAATTGTTCAGCATTGATGAACCGGTGTATATGGAGATGATCACCGAGTTCATGACCACCTATACATTTGAGCCAGGGAGTAGAGTTGGAGACAGGGTGATCACGTTTAGATATTTTGGGAGCCTATTCACCTTGTCATTGGCTGAGTTTGCACGTCACCTAGATCTCTATACTCCAGAAGAAATAGATTCACCCTTGTTTACTAATGGAGCCACCACGATTTCTCTCACGACTACTATCGCAGAGGCATGGAGTCATTGGTCACCAAAGCCGTATATCTCGGGTATTAAAGCTACCCAGCTCACAAACCCAGTTATGCAGATTCTGCACAAACTACTGGCTTGTTCGCTTGACGGGAAGCATACGTCTAATGGTCGAGTCTCTGAGTTTGATGTTATCATGATGGCATGTATCCTCGAGAGGAGGAACATTCAGGTTGCCCATCTAGTTGCACAGCGGATTTTGAAAGAAAAAGAGTTTGGTGCAAGAAGATCATTCATGGGCCCAGTGATTACTAGGGTGATTCGGAAAATGGGATTTATTAGGACAACAGAGATAGTGAAATTTAAGAGCCTGCCAGAATGGAGTGCCCAACCAATAGACTATAATTTTCTAAGGAGCATGGATATACTTAGGATTCTGAAGGATGGCACCGTTTACATCAGGGCACGATCATCAGACCCCCTGAGAGTATTGATACATTGGTAGCAGGTCTAGTCCTACCCAGGGAATCAAGGAAGAGGAAGCAACCAAGAGAGCCCCACAATTCAGACTCCGATTCAGATGAGGATGCACAAGATTCTGATGACCCAGTTGCACCGCCACAGCCTACTAGGCCAGGACCTTCTTTCCCGGCCCCTAGAGCTCAGATACCAGCCTACATATACCATTACGGGACACCCCCAGGACCCGATTACTGGTACTGGTTGATGCAGATGCAAGTCAGATGCTATAGAGCTATGAGGCAGCAGATCGTAGGGATACCAGTGAGCCCACTTCCAGACATACCATGCGGAATGGGCCGAGCACCACCACACCTATATACATCTGCAGCTCCTAGACACCCAGTTCCTACTCAAGCACCTCACAAACATCCAGCTCGTGGCCATGGTTTACCACCTCGCATGATTCCGCCTAGACCACGACCACAACCAGCACACTCCAGTACAGCATGTCCCCTCAGTTGTTGGTTCAGTCAGAGGGCATACTTCGCAAGGCAGCAAAATATCCAGAGTCTCCACACGAGCCACCATTGTTCAGAGTCATAGGATTCTCAGGAGTATCAGCCCTGTACCCTCACAGATTGATCCGGTATCCTCGCATAGACAGACTGATTTATTTGGAGGACACTCTCAACAGAGGACACCAGAGATTCCACTGGACAACGTTGACATGCCGACAGGAGATTTCATTGATCATTTGATACAGCATGGAGTATTCACTACAGGTACACCAGAAGCAGAGGCTAATCGAGATGCATCAGACGAAGGCACCCACTATCAGCACGATGATTCCTCATCAGATGAGACATCTCCTGCACCTATAGTATCTCCAGCAGCCGTATCACCACAAGCCAAGCACTAGATTGCTCCGCTTTCTGACTTCTTTCTATTTTCTACCAAGACTTTATTATTATTGTGTGTATTTGATGTACTGTTGATGCATAGACATCACATCTATCCAGTTATTTTATTAAGCTATTACTTTACTTTTCTTATCAGCAGCTATTACTTGATTGAATTGAGTGGTTTGTTTGAGAAACTATAGAAGACCAAAGCAAGGGAAACTGTGGACCACACGATGAAGAATGTTGAGAGCTATAAGCTACAAGCCGCGGACCAGCAAACTTCTAAACAAGGAGCCGATAACGTGCACAGCAAAAGCGGTACACCGTTCCAAAACCCTCTACCCGTTTTGATTATCTAATCCGATATTCCAAACACAAAGTGTGGGATAATAAAAACCACACTACACTTACGAAACAATCCAATAATAAGTAGAATCTCTAAGTGTGGGATACTTCAATAAGAGGTACTCAACGAATAGATTCGAACATTAGGGACAATGTTCCTCTAAGTGTGGGATATACGGCCTTCAACCGCAAGTTTTTACCTCTTGTCCGTAAGTCAAACAACATTTTTATTAAAAGGCTAAAAATGGATAAAATTTCAAAATTTTCAGATTCAAAAACATCATTCTTTAGAAATCCTATCTTTCAAAATTATAAATTACAGCAAGAAACGAGTTTTGACAACGAAACAAAACTGTTTTAGAATAATATACGGACGAAAAGGGCAACACATGGCTAGGCACACATTGACCAAAATATTCGATTCGTGAGGATTGAGCCCATCATTAGCATTCATCTTTAAAATGCTTCACTTTTCGTTTCATGTGTGCGCCGATGTATGCATTTGAATTAGAACTTGCTCTTGTAATGCATTTCGAGATCACACCGATGAGTGCCATACGTGGCATAAGTACAACCCATCTTGATAACTTCTAAGGAATCCAAACACACTTCCACCATCAAACATCCACCCACTCAACCTTCACTCTTCACACCCAACCAAAACCTCCTAATATTCATCCCGAACCTATAGAAGTTTCATTTTCCGACAAACTCTCAAAGATACTCTTGATTTTCTGCAGCCTAATACAAAATATATCGGAGCATTCCCTAAAGGATGAGCGTCAACCGTAAAAGGAGCTCCAAGAAAAAGAAATTCAGAAAAAGAAGAAGCCCAAGGATCAAGAAAAAGGGCCAAGAAAAGGAAAATTCCAAAGAAAAAGAAAAAGGCTATGTAGTCCGTTCAAAATCTGAGAAATTCCAAAGAAACTCTCTCAAGAAAAGTTTCGAGAAAATACAAGGGAAACCCTCACACCTTCTTCAACCCAAAACATCTGATTCCTTCCAAGATATCTCGAAAGGTTAGTACCGTCCTCATCAAAAGTGATGGAGATCTGATTCTCGATCAAGCCTATGATGAGAATGCTGCATGACTGGCTATCTGAGTGATTGACACTAGTAAGTAGGAAACCCTAAACACTTGAGTGATTTGAGTGACCCACTTGTGAGGATTGCCTAGTCATGATCATCATTTATGTTTCTCGAAGAAGGTATCAAATTCTATAAACCCTTAGTTTCCGGTGAAAGCTCTTTCATATTATATTCTTTGAAGAATAGCATCTCCAAAAACTAATGTGATTAGAATCTTTCCAAAAGCTTTTTAAGAATGAGTTTGCTTGAGGACAAGCAAAGTTCTAAGTGTGGGATACTTGATATCGCGTAAAAAGTCACATTTTTACCATCGATATCTCTCTCATTCTGGAACAATTCTTGACACTTTAACTCAAAAACATTACAAATCTGAAATATTATATCAAGATGGTAAAAACAAGGTTGCATGATGAAAATCAAGCAAAACGGATAGAAAACGAAGATTCCACGCACGTTTGAAGATTCAAGACATCAAAACGATATTTCAAGACCAAAGATCCCATCACCAACATCTAACTGACCCAAGATGTTTGTTTTCAAATTAAGAATCCAACAGAAGAAGAATCAACAAAAACGGACGAAGAATGAAGATTCTGCGTACGCCGGAAGATCCAAACAATTCGTACGACACATATAAAGTTTAGAGATATATTTTTGGTATTTCTTTTCATCAAAAGCTTCGTTTTTAAATTACGAATCGAACACAAAAAGAATTAACGCAAACGGGTGCATAACGAAGAAAACACGCACGAATCGAGAAACGAAGCATCGGGTGACGAACCGGTGCGGGGTGGTGCCAGCCGCCACTGGCAGCCACAGCACCGCCGCCGGCTGCCACTAGGCCGCCGCCGGCTGCCACTAGGCCGCCGCCGGTCACCACTCCCCTGCACAGATCATGCTTTTTTGTCCTTTCGTGTACCCGGTGCTAGAACTTTACAAGCTTTTCGTACCTGGTGCCACTACCTTTTTCACCTTTTCTTACCTGGTGCCACTACCTTTTCCACCTTTTGCTATCGTGAGCTTTGGGATGCTAACTTGAGCCAAATTTCCCCTATAAATAGCAGCCCCTAGCTCTCAATTCAACACACTCTCATTTTTCACACTCATACATATACTCTCACTCTTCCAATTCTTTCTCACTCTAAAAATTCTCTTATATTTTAGTCTAGGATTATTGTAATTAATCTACGGATTAACATAGAGGCTAGAGCGAACGTTAGGAGTTTTGAGATTCATCTTTGTATGTGTGAACGAGTTGTCAACCATAATAATACGCTGCTACGCATTTATTTCCGAGTGATATCGAAACCTTTATCATACTTGCTTTATTTCATATTTTAATTATGTATTATTGTCTTGTATGTGATTTGTCTATTGCCAGGAATTGCGAGTAGTTTATTATTGTGATTGTTGATGATGTAGATAATTATAAGTAAGGATGACATTATACAATTAAGTGTATGACAATTGTAAAAGTGATGTAACGGCCCCTATTCGACGGTTTATCTGATATAGTACTGGAAACGTTTTATACGGAGTACAAATGTATGGAAGTCGATAAACGACTGAAGGTAGTTACATCATTGGAATCAGCTCTGGTTTAACAGTTGGAACTCCGAAAGGATAATAAAACTCCATAACTAACTGGTATATCCTACGAAAGTCAATGCACAGTAAAATGATGTTCGAAAACGCGTTCAGATAAAAAAGGAATTAATGACATTTGTATCGTTAAGACTTTATGAACTTGAGTTTAATTTATGGAGCACCCTTTTTGGTTATCCACGTGACTGCAACCTAGTAATTAGGACCTGATCAACCTTAGTTATGGTAAGTAGTTATCTGTGCCCATGACATGCAACAAGTAAGACACAGTGAACCCACTCGTTGTACATATTAGATTTACATTTTTGCATCGCTTTACATTTAGTTAGTTTAGAGTGTCACGTTCACCGTCAATTACTCCTGACCACATGTCTGACGTAAGAAGCAGTTGAACTACCACGTAAAGTACACTGTCTAATTACTGAAAGGCATGGCCTGCATATGAAACACGTTTTTATAAATTGCGAATAATCCAGGGATGCATAACTATTTGAAAAGGAGAGCTCAAGTCATAAGTTGAAGTTACCAAGCCTTAATGCACAAAACAAGACTTAGGAATAAGAAAAAAATCCTAGTGACCTAGAATCCTTAAAACACTAAGTCTTACATAATCAACGGTCTAAACATACAAAGTTATTAATCTGCATGCTAATGAAATACTAAACTATTTTAGGGGTTAAGAAAGGTCGGACCTATGAGACGATACGCTACTGATTCATGCACTTCGGCGTTAAGCTAAAATAGGTTGTTTATCTTTCAACTAGATAAGTATTTGAAGTTTGCGTATTGCTCCAATCAGAATCACGATAACCTAGTTCCTAGTGACATGCCAATGGGAAATTTAGTTGGTAGGGTTCTACAGTTTACACCTGATCGTTTAAACCATTACATTTTGTATTGTCCCTATTTAATCTGTCATCCCGAAACATTAATTCCCAAAATCTCAGCAATCACATGTTTATCTTTATCTATTTTCCTGCAATTTACTTTTCTGCATTTTAATTACCTGTCTTTAGTTTAAAACCCCCAAACCTACCTACTTTGTTCCATCCTAAATATCTCCTACCGAAAGCACCAGCTTTAATCGCCCACACATTTGGATTCATAGAACGATCTTAGGTCATACTTACCGCTTGCTAACCAGAGTAGGTAGTATGTATAATTTAAGCCCAGCTAAATATAAATTTTAAAACCCCTCCTGCGCCCGCATCACCACCAGGAATCGCAACGACACTGAACCGAAGGTTGCGGGTGCAACACACCTATACCGCGTACGGTACTCACCAATGAACAATGTAGCATTTAAGATGAATTCTTTTAAGGCTCAAGATACCTCACTGCAAATAGGTTTGTATGTAACTAGCTATGATCGTCTTAGATTATCAATTCTTATTTAAGAAATTTCTATCTTAATTTTCCTAGTATACTATAATAACTGACTCATATTGGAAATGGTTCCTCTTTTAAAGATGTTATAACTCAAAAATAGTAGAGCTAATCGGATGATTAGGCTCATACTTTATTATTTTCGTTTTTCTTTTATTTGAAAAAGTTTGAAAATTTTAAAAATTGAGGAACATTTTATGAGTGAGGTATATTGGATATAAAAATCTTTTAAACATCCAATCTAAGGTGTTCTATACCTACTATCCCACACTAACAGGAACATTGTCCCTAATGTTCTCTTGAGTTGAGATTGTAATGCAAGTACAATCTCACATTTAGAGTTTCAACAAATAGAAAACGTTTTTAATTGTTTGGTTTGGGCTGGAATCCCACACTTAGTAATAAGTTTAGGATAGAGCATAGATTACTTTAAAGTTAGCAGAGAATCTGGTGCATCGTGCCTTGTATCCGGACTTAGCAGAGAATCGTACCATCATGTAAGTGGAGATTCTTATTGATGAATACCACACTTTAGAGTTTAAATATTTGGAGGCAATTCTTGCTGAGTGGTTGCGGTGTGTGCTGAGATCCCACACTTAGATCTTTGGCATATGCGAGTTTTAGAAGAAGATAGTCCAAGCTTTCCCTAGAGATGTGTTTGAAGCTTCATGGACCGCAATTGTGTAAATATTGCTTGTCTGTGTTCGGCTCCACGGTTTTCTTCCTTGAATGCTCGTCATCTCTTGGATGCTTCTCTCGCTCATTCGTCACAACACATTCAATCACTTATTCAAAACATAGAAATAAACATAATAAGTAACTATGATAAAGATATGATGTGCGTGAAGTATATGCAAATAAATTCATGACAAGTTTTAAATCAAAGAAATACTAAATAATACTTTATCACACAATTCAGGAAAGAATAACATGTTCGTATAATATAGCTTTTCCAAGAAAGTCCAGGTATCGAACACAAGGAACGTGTTTATTAAAATTATTAATTTATTCCACAATCAATATTACAATTACAATTAATTACATATACCATTACAAATAAGGGGGGTACGTTTTAATTCCGTATGAATATATATTTATATTTACTTTTGATATTGAACTAGGATATACAAGATATTTAAAGTATTAAAGAATTATTTAAGCTGAATAAAGTAGATAAAATATATATTTTATCTAGACTAGCTACGTTGTATTCAAATTCTCCTATATGTTTATCTTTGTCAGCTAATTGATCTATGTTGAAATATAAAAGTAGATAAAGGCCTTGATCCAGCTCAATATCCTAGGATTAAGCTCTTCAACTTATATTAATGTTAACTAACTTCGAGGTCTCGAATATTATTATCTAATTCATTATAGTTTAATCATGTAACGACTATAACCTATCACCAAATTCTCGTTTATCTAGGTATAATCAAAACATAAACCTAAATAATTAAGTCAATCACACAAGAGTTCTCTATATAGCATGAATATCATAATCATATAATCAATATATACATAACCTTAATAACATTCATAGAATCAATTAACATAAACATATACTCAAATAATCATACAAACATCATTCATCTAAACAAATATGTAAAACAAATAACCAATAATCATTGATAATATAAACAAGATTCCAAATACAAGTAAACAGTCATTTATCAAATAAAAGGACTTACAATACAAACCAAAGATATTGAATTACCCTTCCTTAGGTTTGAAGGTCTTCAATCCCTAGCCTCCTAGCCTCCAAATTCGACTTAGAGTCATTCTTTAACCCTAATAATCAATTTTTACCTCTAAAATTGGTATATCCATAACCTAAACCCTGACCTCTATTTATAATTATTAGAACCACCAGTCCAACCGTCGGTTGGATATCCCAACCGCTGGTTGGAGTCTTGTTCTCCAATCCAACTTCCGCGTCTGGTAACCGACATAACATTATAATATTCAACCGACAGTTCAGTAGTCCAACCACCGGTTGAGCTTGAATTCCAGAATGTTCCATAATCGGGCCAAGGCTAATTTTTGGGCTATCTTCTTTGTAACATTGGATCTTCACTCTTTTCTTGGCCCATTCTTCAATTATATGGTTCAAGTCTTCATGTTTGGGTCTTCTTTTCTTCAAGTCTTCATTTCTTCTTAGTTTTTCTTCATTTAAGCTCCTTTTTCGTTTCTTTTCTTCAATCCTTGTATTTTAAAATGAAATTGCAAATATGAAAGAATTAAGTATCAAAATCAATAGAAATGCAATAAAAGTATATATAAATATAGGGATAATAAGTATATAAATATTATATTATTTGATGTTATCAAATATCCCCACACTTCTCCTCAAGTAGACTATGTTAATAAAAATTGATAAGCATCAAACTAATATTTAAGAATCAGAATACCTAAATTAAAACCATTTCATAACTTAAAATTTTTAACAATTTAATTAACATGGATAACTATAATGTAAAAATAAAAATTATTATTATTTATGTAACATATAGCTCATGAGTGATTACTAATATGATTTTCCACTTTAAACAATATATACTCATCTTTCTGAATACATCCTTTATTGTTAGTATGTATATTACTTATGATTTCCATATATGATATACTCTTAAATTTATTTATACAATTTCTTTTATATTCCAAATAAATACATGAAATCCATTTTTAAGAAATCAAGACATTGGTGACAGGTTTGCATAACATGCAACAGAGCGACATAACTTGATTCAGGTAAAGCAATTTTATTTTTAATTAAACCAGCGGTGACAAGTCTGTACAGCCGTACAACAAAACGACATAGTTTGATTTTTTTATATTTTTATTTCAGAAAGATTTTTCTTTCTTTTTGCTTTATTTAAGAATACTAATTAGAGACCAGGTCTGTACCTTTGTACAACAGAGGAAACAATTAGTAAACCCCCAAATGTTTTCACATAAGTATAAAGATATATAAAATTATTGTATAATAAACTTAAGAATTAACACTTTTTATGTCATACAACATATTATGTATCATAAAATAATATACAAATTATTTATTATTCTATTAAAATTCAGAAATCTTCATATAGATTGCCTATTAGTACATAATATGATATAACTATATATCACTTCCTTTCTGAAGTAACTTACATTATATGTATAAAACAGTTAATCCATATTAAAGTCTAAACTTTTAAATATAAAACAAAAAATTTAATAAAAGAATTCCAACTAATAAATACTTAGTTATTCACTTAAAAATTTTAATTTTTTAAAAAGTTTAGAAGACAAATAAAAACTTCAATAAAAAATTAAAGAAATTTCCTTTCCTTACGAACCCCATACCCACACTTAATGTATACAAGGTCCTCATTGTATATTAATGATGAACATAGTGAGTAAAGGAAAAGAAAAAGAAAAAGAAAAATAGAACGAAAAATTCCCCTGACTTGTTGAAAAATATTTCTTCATCGGCTAGTAGAAAATATCTTGGTGTCTCATTGTCTTGTTTAAAAATAAAATATACAACATCCACACTTTCGTAGTTAATCATGATTGAATTTAGCATATGCAACAAGCCTTTAAACCCCTCGGTATCCTGAGTGGACGAGTAATAGTCTCGTGAGGGTTTCGAGGGAACACACCCACAAAGTTCATAAGATAAACTTAGTAAATAAAGCGCTGGACTTATTTACCAGTCTCAAAAGAAATGCTATAAACAAAACACACTGATTAGCATAATAATAAAAGTGAAAAGTAAAAAGTACAATCATCTAAAAATATCTGAAAAATGTATCATAACCTACAATCATAACAAATCTAAGCATCATCAGAGTCATCCATCTGCCCAGGCTGTCGAGAAGGTCCAGCTCCATCATCAAATACTATCAAAATATATGGCTGAAATTCAATAGATCTATCCCTCAACAACTACTGCAATAACCCATGCTGATAATCAGACCTGTGAATGCTCGCATGCTCAAACCTATCAAATCTCTGCTCAAAACTATCTAATCTATGACCAATCATATCAAACCTCCTACCATGAGCAGTCTCAATCCTTTCCAACCTCTGCTGAATATCCTCATACATATCATCTCGAACACGAGCTCTACCACGGCCTCTGCCTCTACCTACTGGTGGATTAACTGTTGGTGGTGGAATCTCTGGTGCTGCAGGTGGTGGAACAGGTGGTCCTCTCAAATGAGCTCTCTGAATCGGCTACTGACCAGGTGCTAGCTTAGGTGTCCATAACAAAAATCCCTCATGTACACCTTCCAGAATATTACCTAACTCAATCAACTTGTCCTCGCCTAACAAGGACATCCTTGGTGTAACCGGTGTGCAAGTCAAAAAATCAGCAGGTCCCATACCATAATACCTAGATATCCTCGTAATATACTATCCACCGCACAAACTACTACTGACTCTAAACCCCGTCGCAGCCGTGGTCATCCAATGAACTAATCTCCAAGGAACATTGATCAACGTCCCCTGAATCATAGTGTGTAAATAGAAGAAATCCGGATGATAGAGCTTCTCAGGTCCCGTATGATAACCGCCGGTTGGTACGAATGACATGCAGAATAGTTCTATCTTAATATATGATAGCCACCTGTGTAATTTGCAATGTATATATGCATTAATATGTAATTTTAAACTATAAATGATATATTAAGTTTCAAATATAAATTTAAGAATGATATATATATATATATATATATATATATATATATATATATTTCGTAAGTAATATCGAATCCATAAGTTTTATAAAATGGCCTTTTATTTGACTCTAGAATCAATTTTATATGAGTAATTTAAATAATCTATTGTGTTGAATATATATCGAATCTTTAAGTTTTATAAAATGTTATATTTTCAAATTCAAAATTTATATGAAAAGTTGAATATTTTTTATTTAATCAAAGTGTTTGTTTCAAAATTTTATCGAATCAAAGTTTCTTCCTTATAAGAAAATTATAACGAATAATTCCGTATATAATCCTTATCAAAATTTCCATAATACAATGTTGTCTATTTATAACCTAAATAATTAATTGTCGAGCCGCTATTCTAACCGACTCTACCCGCAATCAAATTTCAATCCGCAAACATTCCTCGAATCGCAAAATATCTTAACCTAATTAATTCTAACTAAGCAAAACTAGTTTCTAAATGTCCCTAAATACCTAAAAAAAATGAATCATTCATGTTTACTCAAAAACCGCAATCAAACACCATTATCATCATAATTTCGGAATTAAAATAGAGAAAAAGATAGAAACTAAGTTTAGATAATACCTTGGATGTAGTAGATCACGAATGCGCGATGAAATAAAGATGAAAATATGATTTTTGGGTTGGTGGTGAATTTCTGATCGTATGTATGTGTTTTTCGTGGGTGTAGAATGGCAGAAATGAGGTGGTTCAACTTTTGATCGAAAAAGTATCCAACTGTCGGTTGGGCTTCCCAACCGCCTGTTGGTTTAAACAGGCCAAAAGGTTAAATTAGGCCCATTTTTATTTTGTTGGGCCATTTTAGTTTTTAGTCTTAGCCCGTCAAATAATTTTAGTCATTATCTTAATTATAATTATAAGTAAGCTCATTTTTAGTTTCCATATATATTATAATTTCTATAACTTTAAAAGAAATTTAAAAGTAAGAGAATGAAATACTTATCGTTATGGCCAAACCTCCATTACTCCTTTCGCTAATTGTTGCTCCATATACATGAAACAACACATCTGTGTTTTTCAGAATTTAACAACCGTTGGTTGCATCAACTCATCCACCATTTTGAATTTTCACCGTCGACTATGTTTTAATTCAAATATTGTTTGTAACTGAATATCTCAAGTCCTGTTGTTCCTTGTAAATGCTCAATCTCATTGAGTATATCTATGAAGCAATAATGAAAAATTATCCATAAAAAATCTGTTAAAATTATTTCACAATATTCCCACAACTTTAATAATGAAAAACAAAACACCACATAAAAACATATAATTAAACCTATAATTAATTAAAATCAAATAAATATTAATACATAAGTCTTGAAAACAAATAATAGAAATAATAACTAATAATAAAATAGAAATGGAAATGGAAATGGAAATGGAAATGGAAATGGTAATGGTAATGCTCTTATAATGGGATAGAATCTTCTTAAGTCCAATATTCATGGGGTAGGTGCACTATTACAGGTTCAGAAGCTTTTTCGGGATAAATACGGCGAAAGTGATGAAATATTTTGTTAGTTATCTCAGGGATTGTTGAGGAATATTCAGGAAAACTTTCTTGATGTATCTTTTCAGCATTTTCTACCTCAATCAAATTCTTTACAATCTTTTGTACTTTCTTAGAAATTGTCCCATCTTTATCAGTCACCTTATACCCATCTACTATCTTGGTTTCTCATTTCTTATGACTACGCCTCAGAGAATCCATAAACCCAAAGAAAGCTAAGTGTAAATCCTCATACCTACTTGTGCCTCTAAATCTTTCAACAATTCCTATTTCCTCAAATGTACCAGTAAGCAACTCTTTTTGGTGATCAGACAAAAGTTCAGTAAACTTAAAGATATCTTTCAGTCTATAGTAAATGTTGGATAACCCTAAATGAAAAAGATCTATATGAGATTCATAACGGACTCCAGTGTAAGATGATTGCAGTTCCCTTTTTACATACGTCGCAAGGTTCATCATAGGTTCATCCGCAAAATGCTCGGGAATGCTCCTTGTTGATTCATCATGTACAGCATAATAGAGCTCATCAATGATTTCTTGAACATAATACTCCACTGTAGTTTCCACATAAAACTTATGAAAGTTAATGTGATCTCTTGTCTTCATTAGGTTAATAAAATCTTGGAACTCCTCCAACACAAGCTCATCATAATGGTTTCTCACTTTCCCAGTAGCAAATTCTAGATCATGTTTAATAACTTCTAGCAAATTCAACTGCTTCTCAGAATAGGGAAATGAAGATCTCTCAAAAATCTTGTGAATATAAGAATAAGACAACCTTTGCTCTTCACATAATTCAGGATTAAATATCGATTGCACAATCATATCTTCCTTAAGATCAATCACATAATTTTCAAATTGTTCAGTATCCCTTGTTTCATCAGAATTGCACCACGTAGTATACTCTTGTTCCATTTTACTAATTAACCCCTTCTGGTAATCTAAGAATTCTAAAGTGGTTCTCCTAATAATTTCCATAATTAGACGAAGATCATCTTGATGGTGTTCTAAATAAAAGATCAAATCTTATGCATCTGAAATTACTAGGGGGTGTTCATCAAAATCTTCCTCTTCATCAGAAAGTTTCATCTTCTTATTTGGCATGAAAGAGTTATAATCTACTTTAATATCTTTAAATTCCATCTCATCTAATTGCATATTTTCCATTTTACTATTAATTACTTCTTTTTGTAATCAAATAAATTCAAATAGTTTAGAATTTATTTAAATGCAACATTTTACACACATAACATACAAGTAAATGATTTTTCATTTTTACTGAATAGTCAAAAGTCCTTGGTAGCTCCAATGATAGTACACAAAAGCGGATAAATAGGTCAACGTGAAGCTTATTAAAAAAATAACCCTTTCAAGAAGCACCTTACTTCTTAATGGAAGCAGACTCTCGTTATACCTTTGTTTTTGTTAGTACTTTCAATGGGTGAGCCGATTCTTCGATTGACTAATAATGTTAAAAATTTACGTTTTTACAGGAAAAAATTAAAAATTTTAAATTACCGCTCCCCGGCAGCGGCGCCAAAAACTTGATGTGCATGAAGAATATGCAAATAAATTCATAACAAGTTTTAAATCAAAGAAATACTAAATAATACTTAATCACACAATTAAGGCAATAATAACCTGTTCATGTAATATAGCTTTTACAAGTAAGTCCAGGTATCGAACACATGGAACGTGTTTATTAATATAATAAGTTTATTCCACAATCAATATAAAAATTACAATTAATTACATGTAATATTATAGATAAGGGGTACGTTTTAATTCTGTATGAATATATATTTATATTTACTTTTGATATCGAACTAGGATACACTAGATAATTAAAGTATTAAATAGTTCTTTAATCTGAATATAGTAGATAGAATATATATTTTATCTAAACTAGCTAAGATGTATTCAAATTCTATTATATGTTTATCTTTGTCAACTAATTGATCTATGTTGAAATATAAAAGTAGATAAAGGCCTTGGTCCAGCTCAATATCCTAGGAATAAGCTCTTCCACGTATATTAAGGTTAACTAACTTCGAGGTCTCGAATGTTATTATCTAATCAAATATAGTGTAATCCAGTAACGACTATAACCTATCACCAAATTCTCGTTTATCTAGGTATAATCAAAACATAAACCTAAATTATTAAGTCAATCCACACAAGAGTTCTCTATATAGCATGAATATCATAATCATATAATCAATATATACATAACCTTAATAACATTCATAGAATCAATTAACATAAACATATACTCAAATAATCATACAAACATCATTCATCTAAACAAATATGTTAAAGAAATAATCAAAAATCATTGATAATATAAATAAGATTCCAAATACAAGTAAACATTCATTTATCAAGTAAAAGGACTTAGAATACAAACCAAAGATATTGAATTACCCTTCGTTAGGTTTGAAGGTCTTCAATCCCTAGCCTCCAAATTCGACTTAGAGTCGTTCTTTAACCCTAATAATCGACTTTAACCTCTAAAATTCGTATATCTGTAACCTAAACCGTGACCTCTATTTATACTTTTTAGAACCGCCAATCCAACTGCCGGTTGGATATCCCAACCGCCGGTTGGAGTCTTGCTCTCCAAGCCAACTTCCGCATCTGGTAACCGACGTAACATTAGAATATTCAACCGCCGGTTGAGTAGTCCAACCACCAGTTGAGCTTGAATTCCAGAATGTTCCATAATCGGGCCAGGCCTAATTTTTGGGCTATCTTCTTTGTAACTTTGGATCTTCACTCTTTTCTTGGCCCATTCTTCAATTATATGGTTCAATTTTTGAGCTTTTAAGAAATGAAAATAAAGGAGTAGATGTCACCTATGTCTTTATTTGAAAAATGATCGTTTTTATTAGAAATCCATAATATGTAAATATTGGTGCGTTGTAAGTATGAGAGTATATAGCTATTGGGAATTTAAGGGAATATCTACGTGAATAATAATAAGTTAAGCTCAATTATTTGATTATAGATTATTTAAGTGGACAACAATATAAGTGATCATAATGAACTATTTAATGTTCACTATGATCACTTATATCGCACGCTATAGTTTCTTAATAATTGTCTTTAGATTTAACAGGATTTTAAACATAAATGTTTGAGTTGAAAATGGGTGATGTTGTGTAAATTGCATTGTTAGTTATTTAGATTATTGGAGATGACTGTTTTCCAAAGAGTTTGATCTTTGAATCAATGATCTACTTGAGGGAGAGCATGATTTAAGTGGGGGATGTTTGATGAGCGCGTATAGGTACTATATTTAAGTAGTATTTACCCCTTTTCTTGAATGTTCTTATTGCAATTAATTAAGTTTAAGTAGTATTAGAAGTGGAAACAAAGCTTTTTGGAGAGAAGAATAGAAAATAGTCAAGAAACAAGTTGAATGATGCATTTTGGAAAAGCTGAACGAAGCCGGGATTTTAACAGAAGAAAAGTTAAAAATGGTCTGGAAATTCAATCCATCTGCCGGATGAATTAATCCATCCGCCGGATGGATGAAGGCGGTGGAGGCCCAGTATACGCGGAGTTGGGTCGGGTTCAACATCAATCCATCCGCCGGATGGATCAATTTTCCAGGAACTATAAAAAATGCGTTTTAAACCCTAAAAAAAGAGGATTCGGCTAGGGTTTTATTCTTACGACTGAGTTCGACCACAGAAGCTTATTTTCGACTGATAGGAGTATTTTGGAGGCACGAGAGGCTAAGGTTGAAGCTATTTCACTTTATCTTTAGTGATTCATCTTCTCGGTTTGTTTTACACTTGTTAATCTCGATTTCGTTATGCTTTTGAGATTAATAATTATGTTTTTGCAATATTTGATGATGAATTGAAATCTTTAGTAGTTGTGTAGTAATGAACCTTGGATTATGATTGTTGAACAATTATGATTGCACGTTTATTAAGTTGTTGAATTGAAGATGGTTATGTTATCCGTAGATCCTTATTTATTGGTGATTATTAATTATTACTTAACGTGATTAGTTATGTCATTGAGATTGATTTCCCTTGATATTGTTGATTATTGATGGTTAGAACCTAGGTTTTGATCATTGCTAAATATATTGAGTTTGATAGGTTAAGAGACTAATAATTAAAAAATGTAAGGTGAATAAGTTAATAAGTGATTATTAATAGGTATTGTTGAGTCATACCGCGAGGATCAATCATAACAAATCGTGAATATTTAATGCACAACTTAGGGAAAAGCACGCAACAGAATGGCATTCTTGCGACGTCGAATCGATGTTTAATATGGAATTCTAGGTTGTAGTGATTAGTTAACCATAATCGGAGACTAATTTACATTTAATTTAGAATCTTTGATTAGTATCTAAGTTAATATAAAGAAAATCACAATTAGACAATTAACGTGCAATAATCGGAATATATGAATCTGAGTGGAATTATTTACACAATTACTTGTTCCCTCTTACTGATTTCTATCTGTATTTAATTTAAGTACTTCATCTATTTTATTTGTAAATTCAATTTAATTGTTCGCACAAAACTAAAACGTCCCCTTTGTTTACTGTTTTATTAATTAATTATTTTTTTTCTATTTTTATAAATAAACCACGGTCCCTTTGTTTCCTGCGTTCGACTCGGTCTTACCAAAATTATATTAACATTCAATCAGGTATTCTTGCATGGTTGTGTGATATGTATTAATTAGGTATTTCTACTTACAAATAATAAAACGAGATGCTTTCAAACGCATCAAGTTTTTGGCACTGCTGCCGGGAAAATGGTTGCGTTTTGTTTATTTAAATAGGAAGTTTTAGTTGTTAAATTTTTTATTTAAATTTAAGTAATTATTTTTTGTTAAATTGTTGTTTAAGTTAGTTAAGGTTTAATTTAAATTGTTAAAAGTTAAAATTGGTTGAAACAATTCAATCCTAAGTTGGTCTAAAAATGAGTTTGTTTTAAGGCATTCTTTCTTTTTCATCCAACTGCCGGATAGAATTTCATCCGCCGGTTGGATTGGTTAGACCAACGGAGGATTTGTTTGTAATATTTTTGTGTTTTGTTAATTTTTTTCACAGTAGGATTGGTTTTTAACCAAGGTAGGTAGGTTTTGGTTTTATCTAAACTACTGACAGAAAGAAAATGACATAAAAGTAAATGAGATAATAAGTAGCAGGTAGAGAGTGATTATTGGAACTTAAATATTAGGGTTTCGGGATGATATTATATGATTGATTGGAGATTGTCTTAATTAAGAATCAACTAAGTGGTCGGTGTAAACACTAGGATCCTACGTTCTAGGTGTAACCCTATAAGCATATGTCACTGAACCCTAGGCTATAATGATTCTGATCAGCTGAGACTATCTTAAGACCCACCACACCCACTCTTTTGGAGACCAAGTGACCCTCTCAATGGGGTGCAGGAAAAGGGCAACAGTCCACATCTACTAACCTTTCTTAACACCTATGGCAATTTGATTTTAACAGGATAACACTAGTTGTATGCTACGTAAGTTAAACTATCGGTTAAGTAGAGTTAAGGGGTTTAATCATCTGGGAGCACAACCGACATCCTTGCTTTTTTTTCAAAACTTATATTGTATCTGATTAAGTTCTAATACTTCCGTTGTGAACTAGACCCTCCTTTGCCATCAGGCGTTCATCCCTAAGTATGTGTACAGTGTATTGTAACGCAGAAACCAAATTACATTTTTATAATTCAAGTGAAATATTTTTATTTAATATATTTACGAAATAGTATAAATAAAAATTATAGATTTAAAATAATAAATTTATATTTAAATCGGGTACAAAAAAGCAGGTATTTTGTACTGTGGTCGGAAACCACAGTCCCCAAATTTGGGATATGGGTTTTGATAAAACCCATCCACCCAGCCTTTTCACCTCATTTTCTTCTTCTTCATCCCCATACCTTCCTCTCTAAAAACACTCATCAACCACATCATCATCATCAAATCGAAAATCATCACCATCATCTTCAAGGAATAGGAAGCTACTAACAACAACACTATCATCATCTCCATCTTCATCTTCTTCATCAAGATCATCATCAAGTTCATCATCATCCTCAAACCCTTGATCTTCAAATCGTAAGAAATTACACTCTTTTTCTTTGTTATTTCATGTTAATAACATCTATATTATCATATGCTAGCTTTGTATAAGCGGATTTAGCCCGAAAATAGGTTAGATCTTGGTTTTGAGTGAAAAAGCATCGAACAGGCTTAGTGACGCACAACCAGATCCAGTATAGCATCACTTCCTTAAGTGACGCATTAAGTGTCGCCAAAAACCCTCATTTTGTGTCACTTGCTCAAGTGCCGCCTAAAACCCTCTTTTTGCGACACTTGCCTAAGTGTCGGTAACCACCCTACCCGACACTTATACCGACACTCAAACCTGACACTTGTCTAAGTGCCACCACCTTATGCGACACTTCCTTAAGTGACGCCAATAATTCAGAACTTACCATTTTATGCAACACTTCCTGAGTGACGCCAAAAACATTAAGTGTCGCATTCAGTGACGCAACCTTAGCGACATTGGCCTCAGTGTCGCAAATAATTATTCCGCGACACTTATCGTAAGTGCCGCAAGGAAGTGTCGCACCCCAAGCCTAGTGACGCATCAAGTGTCGCTAATAATAGGAACATTTAAAAACATACATTTTTCACTAATTGTCGAGACTTAAATTTTACCAGCTAATTTTACTCCAAAATTAAATTTCGGAGCGTTTTTCACTACAGCTCGACCCCAGCCAGGGGCTCTGCCCCTTGGACCCTGCCAGGGGTTGCCACCCCTTGGACCCCGCTACCAGGGCCGTTGCCCCCGAACCCCCGTACACTGTTTCCAAACCTAAACGACAAATGAATACTTACACAACTCGCTTAGACAAATTGATTTGTCTCGTACTCATATAACCTCACGTGTTTAGGACACTAGGAGGTTACCCATCGGATGACGCGCGTATCGTAGGATCGCTAGCTACTCAGGTGAGTTCATAGCCCCACTCTTTCAACTGTTTTACTGTTTTCGGGTTGAGACACATGCACAACTACTGTTTTGAATTATAATGATAAACTTTTATAATTCACACTTATCTACTTTACTGTATGTAATACAAAATGTGTAATGCTTAGGATTACACCCATCATATTGTCGTAGAACAATATCAATACTTAACCTAGGTAGGTTACAATTGTACTTCACTAGATCTTAAACAATGACTACCATTTTATAACCTGATTAGGTTATCACAACACTTTGACCGTATTGTTGCGGGACAACCTTATCGAAAAAACTAGAACTGATTAGTTCTACCTACACTGGATGACAACTAAAGTTTTACAAGATTAGTCTTCCTTTTAGGAACTAAGACTGCCAATACACTCTATGAGTATTAGAACGGAAATTGTACTTAAGTGAACATTTCCCCGTGACCTCAATATACTTGTTGGGCTGAGGCTAGGGTTATACGTTAGTAACACACATTAGTATAGACTTCTTATACTAATATGAAATAACTAGGTGATGAGTTATTCATACCTAGGCTTACTGTGCTACACCTTATTTCTAAGTATTGTGTATACATATTTAGATACAATAAATTACTTTCATGCGCTGCCTGATATTCTATTACTTATGGTTGTGAATTGACTTATATATATATATATATATACACACACACACATACTCGTACTCTATCTCGAGCACTTGGTGATACCTACAATCTACATATGTATATTGGTATACATACACTTATACAAACACAATTACTATAGTCGGCCATGTCGTGGTACTGCTGACTCTCATACATTGCTTGCGAGAATCAAGTCGATGCCAAGTGGGCACAAAACGATGTCACGGTAAAGTGAGCACAAAACGATGCCACGGTTAGAGTGGGCACAAAATGATATCACGGTAAAGCGACACAAATAAAAAACACACAGATCGGCGAGCTTAGGATCGAGATTCACACTCATTCACGGATCGGCGAGTTTACACTCGAGAACGCATTAGTTAACGGATCTGTGAGCTTTCACGCGAGGTCGTTAACTCAGTATTTGATTTAAATACTCAATCATAGTTCTGCGGGACTACAATTTCATGTTGCTGGAGGCACCACAATATGCCAGGGGGCACACTAACACCTTACTACTGAATAAGTAGTTTTAATACTTCTTACCACATGACGTGGTCATACACATACTCAAATTGTACTTAGGAATGGATTGTCACACCCTCGATATGACTATGTCATACATACACTTGTTAGTGTCTAGGCATGGATTGCCTGACATCATCATAGACATACCATTACCTGATAGGTAACAAGGCATGGATTGCCATTTTCTTCGATGTAATTATGTGCACTACTAAATCACTTAGGTACGAGATACCTCGATAGGTGTATTACACATGGATTTTACAATACTATAACAAAACCAATCAAAATTGTGGATTTTGAATCATTTTCCAAAAACATACAAGGTTTATACTTTATGTTTTCAACTAACAATCCTATGAACTCACAAGCTTTATAGCTGACTTGTTCTAGCATGTGTGCTCAGGTGCCCAGCAGGATTAGGATTGCTACAAGATATGCTAGCTCGAGTCGCATGTTTTCAAAAATCCGGATTTCTCTGCATAACTTTTGTATTACAAATTATGTATTGAAATTATTTTGCGAACTCGCAACTTGTATACACTTTTATTTTGGAAATGTATAATTATTTTCAAACGTCTCATTTAGAGTCGTTCATTATGTACTTTTGTGCTTGTGATATTTGATTTGGTAACATCCGACCCGACCGCTTCCGCAACCTGAAATTTGAAGGTGTTACACTCTAACCCTAGGTATATCTATGGTTTCTTAATGATTGTATAAGTCTTTACACAGCTTTATAACCAGAGGTAGTTTAACGGTGTACTACAGCATTTTTACATCTTGACAAGACCTAGACCCGTGTCTGGAAGGGCAACTTCCAGGTAATCCACAGTGAGATAGACCATCAGCATTTCCTTGGCTTCCATGCATTTGTACTCTACCAGTGGTATTTCGAACACTATACGGAGTATTCTGACATTTTACGGCGATCCCACAACTTCGTACATTACAGGAGATAACTATATATTCATAGTTAGGGTTGATCAGATCCCATCCTAAGTCAATAGTCACATGATAGACCGAAAAGGGTGATTAATTAAGTCTATATTCAGGATAAGCTTAAAACATGTACGCAGCATAACAACTTCCAATCATATATAATATTAATCAAACATCATCCCTAATCCTAACATTTGATTCCAAAAATCACATATTAGTGTACGTAATAATCATGGCAACAATCATATATTGTACCGCAATAACATGCAAAGCAAACATTATAACAGTAAGAGAGAGAAATATAGTAATACTAGATTATTAGAGTAATACAGAGGATTACTAAATTTTGAACTTTATTACATAGACATTACCAAGTTACAAAACTTCCTCTAGCTCAAACCACTACTTATTTCTCTCTAGTTCTCTAGAGAGAGAAACTAAAGAGATAAACTAACTACAACTATTACAAAGCTAAAGAGAGAAACTAAATCTAGAGAGAGAGAGAAGTGTGTAGGTGTAGAGGTGTGTTGCATGAATGAAATTAATCCACTATTTATAGGGAAATCCTTGAAGTTGAGGCACCACCCTTTAAGCACAAAGAACAAGCACCAAAGCCCAATCAGGGGTAGCAAGCAATCGAGGGGTGCTATAGCACCCCCAAATTTACTGTGCGGTAGCGAATCAGGTCGGGGCGCGACTAATCAAATATCACAAGCACATAAGATAAAGTGAACGACTCTATATGCGTCGTTTACTTCTTACATTGATATAATAAAAGTTTACAATGTAATAATGTTTACAAAAGCTCGCAAGCTAAGTGTTAGAGATTCTAAAGCATATCTAGTGTACAAAATGTAGAAATGCATGGGAATCTCCTGATATCTGTATGCGACTCGAGCTAATAATCCTGAGCAGATCTACTACTGCTGAGTACCTGAGAATACATACTAAAATGTCAGCTAAAAGCTGGTGAGCTCATAGGTTTATATAGATAAACATGATGTGTGAACCATGAGATTTAATATAATGATTTGCAACCAAGCAAATAAAATAGATGTATATCACTGTCATGAGCCCATAGTTTGAGCTTAACTGAGGTGTCAGGATCACAACCATGTGCCTGAGCGAGGATGCCTCCCTGCGAGTGCCTAATCTACACTCGTATGAACAAATGCTAATGCGTCCGTTTGACCAGTTAGTGCGTGCTAACCCAGACGGGGATTGTCAATCCCATATGGTACCATACACTAACTATCGCTCTAAATCCATATAAACAAACTATGTAGTGGAGGGCTTTAAATAATTAGGAAAACAACTCATGCAGTATATATCGAGGTTTAGTACTCATGTCCACATGTAAAACAAAACGAGTATGTATTCCCACCCCTGGGTTAAAAACAGTAAAATGAGGGGCTATGAGACTCACCTGAGTCTGGTGTGTTGCTATCAAGCAAGTATGATGTTGCACAAGGTGATGTTGTCCGAAGACGGTAACCTTCCGGGCATTCAAAACGCGCAAGGTTATAAGTATATGTAGACGTCTCAAAAGATCGTCCATGCTAGTTGTTCATCCAACTAGTAATGTCCAAATAATTTGATTGTTTGATTGATTAGTTTGAGTTTTGAAAATATGTACGGCCCGTTGGTGAGTTTCGTAATAATGATTATCAAAAGCATTATCATTATGTTTGTCTCATTGTATACTTACAAAAGTATAGGTGTCGTATGTTTCCGAGTTATTCCAAATATTGTATTGACGTTAAATCAAGTATATTGTGATATTGTCTTGTTTGAAAAGTCGGTCATGCAAATTAGTGTTGAACACTATTTATGAGACAATAGTGATTATCGGGAATCACTATTCATGAGACAATAGCATTGTCGGGAATTACTATTCATGAGACAATAGCGTTGTCGGGAATTACTATTCATGAGACAATAGCATTTTCGGGAATTACTATTCATGAGACAATAGCATTTTCCAACGATAGTGTTTTTGAGAATGCATATGCCAATGTGATTTCATGCGACAATGAGGTTTGCGACAATGAGGTTTTATGTGACAATAATGAAAGTACTCAATTATCCGATACTAAGGTATGCGACAATGGGTATTCTCGGACATTGTTCATGCGACAATGGTGGTATTTTCGGGCACTGTTCATGCGACAATGGGGGTTTTGCGACAATGGCATTGACGCATAAGAGATATTGTTGCACGTCTTGGTTACGATTTCGTTTAAGTGTTCATTTTCGTCGACTAGTTCAAAGGTGTTCGGTTTGAATCGAAACTTTTAGGGAAGTCTTTATATATGTTAAATAAGCTTTAGAAAATTGTCGTTACGTTTTATGGTTGACCCAAAGTGTCGATTTTGTAAAATGACCAAAACAGCCCTTAGTATTCATTTTTCCAGATTTTGAACTCGATAAACCTCCCGATTCGGACCATTTCTAGTCCGATTCATACATAACCAAAAATCACACATGTCCTCATATATGTCTAGTTCATTTCTGCACTTTATGGTATTTTTATATGTTCATTTACTGTTTTTAACAAAAATAAATACGAAGAGTGGTCGGTTTTGGTCCGAAAGTAGGTTCAGTCCAAAGACTCACGTTTTTCACTATGATCCGTGAGGATCTGGTCCGAGAGACAAAAATGAAAGTTGTAGCTGGTATCTTAATGAACAGTTTTCGTTTAGATGTCGAGAGTTGGTTCTTCCTAGTATTCAAGATATAGACGTTTTGGTGAGGGTTATTTTCTGGGCAGATTTATATATATCTATAGTTGTTTGCAAAAACATTTTTTAAAGCTTTGTTTTGGACATTTTCTTGTAAAATGAACATAATAACATGTAGATTTATGAAAATCATGAAAATATAGAGAAAGAGGGGTGGTGGTTCATACCAACAACGTGTTCTAGAGAGAGAGGAAGGTGAGATGGTGCTTGTTGCTTCTCCTAGCTTCTTCTCCTTGCTTTTCTTTAAAGAGGATGATGGTGGATGATGGTGGTTTTAGGTGGTGATGATGGAGGGCGTAGGTGGTGAGGGAGAGGAGAGGGAGAGAACCTTGTGGGTGTATTTTTAGAGTGAGAGTGTAGTGAGAGAGTGTGAGGGACAAAGTGAGGGAAGATGGAGTCTTTGTTGGAATGGGTCAAGGGAGCAAGCCTGATATCGCGTAAAAAGTTACGTTTTTACCACCGATATCTCTCTCATTCTGGAGCAATACTTGGCATTTGGACTCAAATAATGCACAAATCATTGATAATATGCTAAGAAGATCAAAACAAGGTTGCACAAGCAAAATCAAGCAAAACGGCCGAAAAATGAAGATTCCACGCACGTTTGAAGATTCAAGACATCAAAACGAGATTTCAAGACAAAAGGTCCCATCACCAACATCTATCTCATCCAAGATGTTCGTTTTCAAGTTACGAATCCAATAGAAGAAGAATCAACAAAAACGGACGAAGAATGAAGATTCTACATACGCCGGAAGATGCAAATGATTCGTACGACACATCTAAAGTTCAAAGACATATTTTTGGGATTTCTTTTCATCAAAAGCTTCGTTTTTAAATTATGAATCCAACGCAAAAAGAATCAACGCAAACGGACGCATAACGAAGAAAACATGCACGAATCGAGAAACGAGGCAATAGGTGACGAACCGGTGCGGGGGGTGCCAGCCGCCGCAGGCCAGCCACCCCACCGCCACCGGCCGCTAGTCACCCGCACGGATCATGCTTTTTTGTCCTTTTGTGTACCCGGTGCTAGACCTTTACGTGTTTTTCCGTACCTGGTGCACCACCTTTTCCACCTTTTTCCTACCCGGTGCCACCACCTTTTTCACCTTTTGCTATTGTGAGCTTCCACTTGCTAAAATGCACCAAAACTCTCCTATAAATAGGAGGCATGAGGCTCATTTGAAAACACACCAACACCACCACACCAAGGTACTAGGATACCAAGATACTTACACATTCCACATTTCTTTATTGTAATATTAGTGGTAATTCTTCCTAGTTAATTACACTAACTAATTAACTAGTCAAGGAAGATTTGTACGGAGGTACTCCGGGACGCATATTTTAGCTACGAGTTATTGTACTTCCTTCAGGTGTTAATCTATCTTTCATATTTGATATGCTTGTCCTTTCTTTAATAAATTTAAATATGCATGCTAGAACTACCATGATTAGTTAAATAACTCAAATTGTCCGCTATGATAGTCGTTTAGAAAATATTAAAAATGTGATTATGTGGTATGTTATGAGATTGTGGATGCTTTATATTGCAAATGGATATAGGAATTAAATCTTTATCGTTTATTTGCGCAACTCATGTTATGACTAAAACTTTATCCAAAAATGAACGTAGCTAACTCATAGGATACAGGTCACTTATATACTATGTTAGATTGAATCATAGAGCTCGGCATGGCCGGTGTTCTCTAGACCAAAATAGGATCCAAGAGACACAGAACATGGGAGTAGAGGTAGATTAAGATTAAATTCATATAGACGATATTTTTGAGACAACTTTCGGAATATCCTCAACTTAGATAATACTTTTGTGTGCCTAAATTGAACTGTTGCTTTGATCGTCTTATTGCATGTTCTTGTTTGATTGTTGCCTTAGGATCATCATAATAGTAAAATTTAAACAACATTAATCATCGTGAAATAATATGACGGCCCCTATTCGACTGTTCTTTGATATAGTACTGGAAACGCTTACGGCGGAGTACAAATGTATGGAAGTCAAGAACGGCCGAAGGTAGTTGTATTATGAATCGAATAACAAACGTATTACCTAGGTCTCCATTTGTAGCATAAATCACCCCTGTTTTATTGCATCCCTAAGTAATGTTGATGACTCGTACGAATAAGTGATGACATGTTATCCGGCCGCCTAGACCGGTTAGCTCAACCTATTCCGGCGAGGATAACCCTCGTTCATAAGATTGTTTATTCAACAAACTATGCCATGATTCGGGCATCTCTGACGACCGAGATTGGGGAATAGGATTCGAGGTTAACTGCCGGATAATGTGGGTGTACATTTGAGAGAACTTTCGGTGTATACTTTAATATATTTTGCAATCCACATGACATTCTATTTACCTGATTGTGGACACCTCCGCGTTAGCCCAATAGAAGGAATGTAGTAATAGCTCACATCAACTTACGAACTTATCTTCATTAGAACTTTCCATATTTAACAACTTCTAAACCACATCATAGTAGACAATCGCTTTAATTGCTGAACGCTCGAAGTAACCTCCATCCTCTAATTTAATTTAGTTTAATTTAGAATCGAAAACCCAAAACCAAAACCAAAACCAACTCTTTTAACCCTAGCTAAATACATAAAAGCTTCTAAACCCCCTAATTTCAATTTGTCGCGCTTTGAAGAACGATCCTAGGTCATACTTGTCCTTTGCTAGCCCTTTGATTAGCATAATAAGTCACCCTAGGCCCCAGCCTTATAAATTAAAAACCCACTGCTGTGTCACGTCACCATTAGAAATCTCAATGATCGGTACGTGTCGCAACAAGTTTTTGGTGCCGCTGTCGGGGAGCGTCGGCAACCGATTTTAGGATTTAGTAACTTTAGTGTTTAAGCGATCCTTTTGAAAGATTAACATCAATCAAGAGTTACCTTTTTGCCCTTGGGATTAGTTTACTTTTAGTTAACCGCTTTTCAACCAATTATGACAACACATTTTGATTGGACCAACCCCACACCAAATGAGTCTTTAACCCAACTTTTAGTTGTTTCCTCACCTACAAACCACTTACCTTCCTCAAAACAATCTTTGTCTGAATTTATGTTTGAACAAAACGTTATAAACAAAAGAGTAACCGGATTTCAAGATAACATTGACGCCATGATAAAAATTTCAGAAAAATTAATCTCTAACATGAAATCCATTTTGAAAAACTTATGTTTTATTGAGGAAAGTACGTCGGTAATCACTAATGACACCACTCATCCACCAAGTGATGATCTGTTAATCGTGACTAGAGGGGGAAAAGTGACCAAAGTTGATCCACCGCCACCAGATAACACCCCCGAAAACACTTCTTTGCCCACACCTACACCTAGTGAAAATGTGTCAATTGACATCCCTGTCACAATACCTGACCCATCACCAGCCAAAACTCCAGATAATGTACCTCGAACGAGAATACCTAATCCTGGTATACTTAAAAAGGAAAAACAAGAAGCCCAATTCGGTAAATATATGGAAATATTTAAAAGCCTACACTTAAACGTTAGATTATTAGATGCTTTAGTAGAAATGCCCTCGTGTGCTTAATTCTTTAAAGAACTCCTTTCAAACAAAGAAAAACTCAGGCAAATAGTTAGTTTACCCTTGAATGCTGAATGTTTATTAATTGTACAACGAGGTGCTAGTGTTAATCTTATGCCTTATTCCCTCTACAAGAAATTAGGATTAGATGACCTATTACCTACTCGTATGACTATCCAATTAGCTTAAACTCCCTCGAGGAATTGCTGAAAATGTCATGGTCAAAGTCGATAAGTTTGTTTTTCCAGTAGATTTTATTGTCATGGACATAGAGGAAGACACACATATCCCGCTCATCCTAGGCAGACCATTCCTAAATACTGCCAAGGCTATAATTGATGTTAACAAAAAATCTTTAAAATTGAGAGTTGGGAAAAAGGAGGTCACCTTTAATGTCGATCTATTGATGAAGAAACCTCTGGAAGAGGACCTTGGCTTGTGTGATACCATACAGGATATTTTTGATGAGGATCTCCACGAAGTACTAGCACTATCCAGCCAGGATCCAATACCCAACACCATAATCACCGTTCGAAAGCTGTGTAATGAGGACCCTGGGCTGCACTCCGTAATCGCTTCGCCAACAACATCCAACGAACTACTATTTCCGCTGTTTGAAAAGAAGTCTCCTCACATCGATGGCAAAACAATCGCTGTTCCATTAGGATGCGGTATACCGATACCTTGGCTAAAGAGAGATAAACCGATATTCAATGAGTGTTGAACCACCATCGTTTGAACTACAATTAGCCAACCAACCTGAACCACTGCCGTTTTCAAACCCTGAAATCACCATAAACCAATCTTCATCCGCTCAATTTCAAGAATTCCAATTCACTAACGACGGAGAGATCATCATCACTAGAAACGATGAAGTTTCCTCATCGTCAGTCAACAAGTACGAGCTAAAGACAGACGAATTCTCAAATAAAACCGAGTGGGTTGAAATATCATCAATCTCCACATCTGAACCCGAGACAGACGAAACACCATTCCAGGATAAATACGAGAAGCTGAATAGAGACGAGATAGCTAGAATGAAGCCGTCCATCGAAGAGCCGCCAAATCTGGAATTAAAAGAACTACCACCTCACCTTGAGTACGCTTACCTCTATGGAACATCACAACTCCCGGTGATAATATCAAAAGAGTTAAAACCCGAGGAGAAAGCTCAACTCATTGATGTTCTGAAATCGCATAAGAAGGCAATTGCATGGAAAATTTCTGATATACAAGGAATTAGTCCAAACTACTGCACACACAAGATCCTCATGGAAAACGATTTCAAACCATCCGTACAAAGGCAGAGAAGGGTAAATCCTAAGATTCAGGACGTGGTCAAACAAGAGGTTATCAAACTCTTAGATGCTGGATTGATCTACCCAATATCCGACTCACCTTGGGTTAGCCGTGTTCAAGTCGTACCAAAGAAAGGAGGATTGATGGTCATTACAAATGAAGAAAATGCGCTTATACCAACTCGGACGGTTACCGATTGGAGGGTTTGCATCGATTACCAAAAGTTAAATGAAGCAACTCGCAAAGATCACTTCCCGCTTCCGTTTATTGACCAAATGCTCGAAAGGTTATCAGGAAACGAATTCTACCTTTTCCTTGATGGTTTTCCTAGGAATTTCCAAATCCCGCTGGATCCGAAGGACCAAGAGAAGACAACATTCATGTGTCCCTACGGAACATTCGCATACCGACGAATGCCATTTGGATTATGCAATGCACCTGCAACATTTCAAAGATGCATGGTTGCAATTTTCCATGACATGATTGAACAATGCATGGAAGTCTTTATGGATGATTTCTCTGTCTTTGGAGACTCCTTATCTTCATGTCTATTCAAACTCGATAAAATGCTCGCCAAGTGTGAAGAATCAAACCTCGTGTTAAATTGGGAAAAGTATCATTTTATGGTGAAGGAAGGAATAGTTTTAGGACATCGAATATCATAGTCCGGAATTGAAGTAGACAAAGCAAAGGTCGAAACCATTGCCAAACTTCCACCACCAACCAACGTCAAGGCCATTAGAAGCTTTCTAGGACATGCTGGGTTCTACCGCCGTTTTATCAAGGACTTCTCCAAGATTTCTCTACCTAGCACCCACCTTCTAGGAAGAGACATCAAGTTTGTGTTTGACGAGAACTGCATGAAGGCTTTCAACTACCTGAAGAAGGAGCTTACAAATGCACCAATCATGATCGCTCCAGATTGGAGCCTACCATTTGAGATCATGTGCGACGCTAGTGACTTCGCAGTTGGGGCAGTTCTAGATCAAAGATAATCACTTTTGACCAATCTATTATGCTAGCAAAACACTTACAGATGCTCAAGAGAACTATACAACTACAGAAAAAAAGCTGCTAGCCATGGTATTTACCTTTGACAAATTTAGATCCTACCTAATATTGTCCAAAACAATAGTATATACGGCTCACTCAGCTCTAAAATACCTCTTCAAAAAGCAAGATGCAAAGCCTAGATTGTTACGATGGATTCTACTCCTACCAGAATTCGACATTGAGATAAAAGATAAGAAAGGAGAAGAAAATGTCGCCGTAGATCATTTAAGTCAACTTGAAAATTCGTCAATGGAACAACTTGCAGAAAGAGATATTAAAGATCGATTTCCAGAAGAGCAGTTAATGAGTTTAGGAGAACAGGGCTCGCAATTCACTGACGACCCTTGGTTTTCAGACATTGCCAATTTTGTAGTTGGAGGGATCACAAGAAAAAGGGATGATCTCATCGCGAAGACAAAAGTTCTTCCGCGATGTCAAATATTACTTTTGGGATGATCCATATTTGTTCAAAGTCTGTCTCGAACAAACAGTAAGAAGATCTGTCGATGGGAAAGAAGCCGAACATTTACTCCACCAAAGCCATCACGGACCCACCGGAGGACATCATGCAGCTAATCTGACAGCAAAGAAAGTCTACAACTTAGGATTCTACTAGCCTACCATTTTTAGAGACGCACAAGACTTGGTAAAACGCTGCGATATTTGCCAAAGGTTTGGAAATATCACAACGCGTAACGAAATACCATTGACGAATATCCAAACATGTGAAATATTTGACATATGGGGATTAGACTTCATGGGACCATTTCTGAAATCTTACGGAAAAGAATACATTCTAGTAGCTGTCGATTACGTATCAAGATGGGCAGAAGCCCAAGCCTTTCCAACAAATGATTCAATAGTCGTAACCAAGTTCTTAAAACAGCTATTCTGTCGGCTTGGAACACCTTGAGCAATCATCAGCGATCGAGGCACGCACTTTTGCAATACTCAGTTTATGAAACTATTGCAACAATATGGTTCTGTGTTAGCAAGTGCCTTACTTGCTCGAGAGTCAAAACTGAACATCAAAAACCTTCTGGTTTACTTCAACAACCCAACATCCCTGAATGGAAATGGGAACAAATCGCCATGGATTTCATAACCAAACTACCCAAGTCATCGAGCGGTTGCGATACTATTTGGGTGATCGTCGATCGTCTCACCAAATCTGCTCATTTCCTGGCGATCAAGGAAACCGATAAAATGGAACGCCTCTCACAAATCTACATCAAAGAAATTGTTTCTCGACATGGTGTTCCAACCTCAATTATCTCTGACAGGGACGCTCGTTTCACTTCTCACTTTTGGCAATCACTTCAAAAATCATTAGGTACCCGACTTGATATGAGTACCGCATACCATCCTCAAACCGATGGCCAAAGTGAACGAACCATTCAGACACTGGAAGACATGCTACGAGCTTGCGTAGTTGACTTTGGTGCAAACTGGGAAAGACACCTACCATTGTGCGAGTTTTCCTACAATAACAGTTATCATACCAGCATTAAGGCTACACCCTTCGAGGCACTGTAGGGTCGTAAGTGCCGATCACCTATCTGTTGGACCGAAGTGGGAGATAGCCAACTCACTGGTCCTGAACTCATACACGAAACCACTGAGAAAATTGTCGAGATCCAAAACCGACTTAAAGCCGCACGTGATCGTCAGAAAAGTTATGCTGACGTGAGACGCAAACCACTCGAGTTCAAAGTTGGGGATCGAGTACTCCTTAAAGTATCGCCTTGGAAAGGCGTAATCCGATTCGGCAAACGCGGAAAGTTAAACCCCAGGTACATTGGGCCCTTTGAGATCCTTGAGAGGATTGGCCCCGTGGCATATCGATTGCAGCTGCCAGCCGAACTCAGCAGTGTGCACCCCACCTTTCACATTTCTAACCTAAAGAAATGCCTGTCTGACGAGACACTTATCATCCCACTCGACGAAATTCGCATTGATAACAAACTTCATTTTGTCGAGGAACCTGCGGAAATCATGGACCGTGAGGTCAAACAACTCAAGCAAAGTCGTATTCCCATCGTTAAGGTCAGGTGGAATTCGCGGCGTGGTCCGGAATTCACTTGGGAACGGGAAGACCAAATGCGACTCAAGTATCCTCAGCTATTCCCTGACTCTACATCAAACACGACCACGATCTAAATTTCGGGACGAAATTCTCCTAACAGGGGGAGAATGTAACACCCGCCAAATTAGGACTAGTAATTAGTGCCTGATTCTTTGTTAATACATGTAATTAGTTCTGTGTTAGGCTAATTAATGTATCAAATTATATATTGTTGAATATATACAAAAATGCGATTTGCTTAAATCGTACGCAAAATAAATCGAATGTATTTCGGTTCAAGTAAAATACGGACGTTGGTGATCAATTTTATTGAATAATATAAAAATTATTTATTGACAATAACATACCAAAAATATTATTGTGATAATATTTCAAGTTCACTTCATATCGTATTATAGGCGTCGGCACGACTTAGATATTAAACGCGTAAACAAACGAGGCCAATTGAATCATTAAGTAATTGATAAAATACTCCAATAAATTTATTTAATTAACTTTCGTCTTCTTTAAAAACTTGCACTTTAAACACCTAAAATAATTATTTAACGATTAACGATCGGGGAAACGAACACCGCACGGAGCGCGAATACACGGAGCTAAAAGTGGAGACCCACACATGGGTGGGCCCCCACCCAAAAATCTGCCAAGGGGTGAGGTCACCACCTCCCCACCCCATTTTTCCCTCTCACTCTTTCTTCTTCTCTTTTCATCTTTCTCCTTTCTCTCAAAACTCCAACACCACCATCACCACTAATTCACCAAAAGCTCCATCCAAAAGCCCTCAGCTCATCTCGTCCGTTTGAAGAAAAAGATTCACCGCGACCCGATCTACATTTCTATCTTTCCGGATTCTCCGCGCGACGACTCGTAAGTTTCCGACAAAAACCCGAAACCTTTCGATTTTAAGTGTTTTTAAGTTTTAGTTGTTTCTTTAAGCTTAGAATGTCCTTATAAGGGTTGGGTAAAAAAATCAGACCAAACGGAAACCCGAAAACTCATTTTTGGCTCAAAAATTCGCTGACAGACCTAAGTGTCGCAACGAAGTGCAGTATAGCGTCACTTCATTAAGTGACGCATTGAGTGTCGCTAAAAGCCCTAATCATGCGTCACTTGCATAAGTGCCGCATAAAGCCCCTTTTTCCCGACACTTCTACCGTCACTTGACTAGTGACGCACAACAACGTTAACCGACACTTATAGCGACACTTCCTGAGTGACGCCTAGACCCATACCCGACACTTATAGCGACACTTACCTTAGTGACGCCCTACCATGCGTCACTTCCCTTAAGTGACGCATAAGCTCAGATTTAATATTTTTAGCGACACTTCCCAAGTGTCGCCCAAGCCCCTAAGTGACGCTATAAGTGACGCATAAACAGAAAGTTTTAACTAATTTTACACTAAGTTTTGCGACCCAAATTTGACGTCCCATTTCACCCAAATTCGAGTCCAGATGCGTTTTTCACCAAAGCTCGACCCCAGCCAGGGGCTCTGCCCCTTGGACCCCGCCAGGGGCTGCCGCCCCTTGGACCCCGCTACCAGGGGCGCTGCCCCCGGACCCCCGTCATTAATGGGCTTCGCCCTTACCCTAGAGTCACGAGTAACAGTGTTACATCTAAATTTTCACACAAAGTGTTAAGCTTGTATAACATCAAACACGAATGCGACATGACTTCTAAAACACTTTGGAACACGTTTTTCAAGAATAATGATAATCTTATTATTACCAACAATCACCAACGGGCCGTACACATTTTCAAACACTTAAACAATCAACCAAATTGTAATCATTTGGACATTCTAGTTGGACAAACAACTACAAGGTAGTCTTATGAGATGCCTTCATATGTTTTAACCATCGCGTGTCGTGGACACCCTCAGGTTACAAGTCTTTGGACTTCGATTCCCGACTCATCAATCTCAGTTTATTGATATAAACTCTAAAGACTCAGGTGAGTCTCATAGCCCCTCTTTTACTTTTTACTACTCAGGGGTGTGATATATTGCTTGTTTTAACGCGTGAACGCAAGTACAACTTTTACATGTACTACATGAGTTTTACACAACTAATCTTTTAAAGCCCTCCATCAGCATAGTTGTTAATACATTTGTAGCGTGAATATTAGTATATGGTACCATATAGGATTGACCCACCTCGTCCGGGTTAGCAAGCACTAACCGGGTAAACGGACGTACTAATATTTAAGGAAGACGGATGTTGATTAGGCATCCGTGGAGGCGAAAACGCTCAGGCTGTGTCCTGACCCACGAGTTAAGCTCAACTATGTGCTCATGGCTGTATACTGTTACCACTATCATTTGCTGGATGCAAATCAACTATTTAAATCTTGCGGTTCACACAACTTATTTGATACTCAAACCTGTGAGCTCACCAGTGTTAGCTGACCCATTTTAGCATGTATCGCAGGTACAAAGCAGTAGGCAGGATTGCCCCAGGAAACTATAGCTCGAGTCAGCATGCAGACAAATAGAGATTTTCTTGCATTAATATATTTTGTATAAGTATTTATGTATTGAAATCTCTCATTTTAAACGAACACGAGCTATATGTAGCTTCAAACCTTGTAAACATTTTGCTATTAATACATTCTGTTAAAACGACGCATATAGAGTCGTTTACTATTAATCTCTGTGCTTTGAATATTGATTAGTAACACCCAAATCTTGCTTCCGTTAAACAATAAATTTGGGGGTGTTACACAAATAAGGGAAAAATCACAGATGTTCTACGATATATTATCTACTTTGTGTAATTTTTACACAATCAATAGAGAATTCCAAGTATTTTTAGATTTTACTTTTATCTTCTGGAGTCAGATTTAAACACATGCATGCAATCATTGTTTCTGAGCAAAATGTACATGGAATCAATAAAAATAGTATCTTTGAAAGTTGTAGCCAATGAAATTTGTAAACTTTTGGAATTTTTTTCAAGTCATTTGGAGTTGTAATGCTCCAGTTATGATTAAAACATTGAGAGTAAAGTTTCTGACCTAACCTAACAGCTTATACACCTTTTCTTACAAAAATTATTAAAAATATCAATTTAATTCATATGAACATGAGGCTTATATGGTTGGAAAGCTTATTTCCAGAACTTGATTTTTGACTATAAAAACGTCGATTTTCATGAAGAAATGATTTTTTATAAAAATCATTGAAGTAGATGAAACTTTCTGGACAGCAACTAAACATGCCTCAAAAAGATGTTTTCTTCAAAATGAAAAACATTAAGCATTAAATAAAAGTGGTTCTTGATCTTTTGACCTTTAAATCCATGTTCTAACACATGCATGGTGTTGAAATACATCCATGATATATTAGAGATGATTATTAACACAAAAATTTTAGATTTAACATAAAGATGAACAAGATTTCAACAATATCACAACAATAATCGATTTTTCACTTGCTTTTCGATTTGATCATGGGTTACCCTTTCTTTTAACACATAAAGATGTGAAAAGGGATAACCTACAAACATCAAGCATTTTATTTGGGGATTTAGCCATGGAACAAGGGATAAAATCCGAATTTTATGAAGGAAAAACATATTTTTAGAGATTGTAGGTAAAGAAAGATGTTAGAGACGTTGTGTTTTACCTTTATGTTCTTGAAATAGCTTAAGGACACCTTAAAGTTTCTGGATTTAGGTTGAAAATGACTGATTTCTTGAGAGATTTTAGAGAGAAAAGAGTGTGAAAGGTTAGAGAGAAGAATTAGAGAGAAGTGTGTGTTTTGGGAGAGTGAAATGAATGATTTGGTGTAAGAAAAGAGGGGAGATGTGTGGGGATAAGGGGGAGGCCGGTTTTAGGGTCCCAAGGAGGCCTTTTAGTTTCTTGTTTATTGTTAATTATTGTTTATAAAAGTTATATTAAGTTTGTATTAAAGATGTGTAAGTATATTGTATAGTACAAGGTTTATTTTGTGATGTTTTGGTGATTAATATTTGAGCTATAAAAGTTTGTGTTCTTTAGTTTATAAAAGTACTTTAATTTATGATTGAATTGCTTCCAATAGGTATTCAAGTGTTAGTTTGTTATATTCGAGTTTCATTTACAGGTTTACGGAATTTTAGCAAACCTTACTTTTCCGACAAGATAGTATTTTTGTGATAGTTCATGGGACTTGATTCTTTGGTTTTTCTTGGCACTTCATAACCTAATTTAGCATGTTGGTATGAACTTATGATTCACTAAGCAATCACTAAGATGTTCTATGGCTTTAGTAGACCTAAGGAGTCATAACCTGAGATTTTGACCTAAGGAGTGCGGTAATGACCTGAGATTTTGACGGATGTCACAATCTCCCCCAGTTAGAAGAATTTCGTCCCAAAATTCCACTGGTGGCACTATCTAGATTCAGCTAGTGAATAGGTGAGGGTATTTTCTCTTCATGAAATCCGCACATTCCTAGGTGTACTCAGGTCCGCGCTTAGAATTCCAGCGAACTTTGACGATCGGAATTTTGCTTCATCTTACACGCTTGATATCCTTATCAACGATTTATGTCGATTCTTCGATAAAGTGTAAACGGTCATCTAATTGGACTCCCTCAAGGGGTAAGAATTTCGAGTCGTCGGCTAGACATTTCTTAAGATTCGATACATGAAAAGTGTCGTGAACCCCACTTAGTTCCTGTGGTAATTTGAGTTTGTAAGCCACAGGACCGATTCAATTCAAAATTTCATAAGGTCCAATATAACGTGGATTTAACTTGCCTCTTTTTCCAAAATGAACCATTCCTTTCCATGGTGATATTTTCAAGAACACTTTATCACCGATTTGGAATTCTAACGGCTTTCCGCGGTGATCCGCATAACTTTTCTATCGACTCTGGGCTGCTTTGAGTTGATCCCTAATGATTGAAATTTTGTCAACAGTTTCTTGGATTATGTCAGGCCTTGTCAAGTGCTTCTCACCGATTTCATGCCACCATCGGCATTTACGACCATACAATGCCTCATAAGGTGCACATTGAATGTTTGTGTGGTAACTGTTGTTATAAGAAAACTCCACCAAGGGTAAATGAACATCCCAACTTCCTCCAAAGTCAATCTCGCATGCCCGAAGCATATCTTCCAAAGTTTGGATTGTTCACTCACTTTGCCCATCTATCTAAGGGTGATATGCGGTACTCAGGTCTAATCGTGTACCCAATGCCTTCTACGTGAATTGCCAGAATTATGATGTGAAACGGCTGTCTCTATCGGAGATAATGGAAACAGGTACTCCGTGACGCGACACAATCTCAGGAATATAGATTTGAGTAAGTTTTTCCATTTTGTAGTCCTCCCGAATAGAAAGAAAGTGAGCAGATTTCGTTAGTCGGTCGATAATAACCCATATGGAGTCACGTCCTTTAGCAGTTCGAGGCAATTTCATGATGAAATCTGTAACACCCCCAAATTTCGTTGGTTTTAATTAGCGGAAGCATTTAGTTAAGTATGGGGAGTGCCACAATATACTGAACATGCATACGTATCAGAGCATATGATTACAACAGAACAAATATATTAAGATGCCAAAGTGTTAGTTACAAAGTTTACGATTTCTCGAACCGTACAAATTAAAAGTATTAAGTTTACAAAAGTAGATTTCGTAAATATGACTAAACAGTTTCAGTTATATAAAAGAAATCTAATTGTCAAAAGTTGGCATCCTATTCTTCGTGGGTCGCCTAAATTCCAACGTGCAGGCGGTTCTTACATGCGCAGCTAATTCCCTGAAAAACATAGTAAAAGTCAACAACGAGGTTGAGTGAATTCACAGGTTTTATGTTTGCAATAGTTGAATCAAGTTTGTAAGCACAGTTGTTAAAACCAATACGTTCACAAATAGTTATTGCCATAATAGTCAAGTAATTGTTTTGTGGTCGTTCTCCAGCGAAATACGCACCGGTCGTTCTCCAGTCCAGAATACGCACGGGTCGTTCTCCCGTCCACTTGGCCAGTCGTTCTCTGGCACTAAAATACGTAGCTGGTCGTTCTCCAGCGTTTTTATAAAAGTACCGGTCGTTCTCCGGTATACCAAACAAAGTTTAACACGACATTCGTATGAAAATATGGTATCATAAATTCCAGTTTTATGTATGAGTTTAACAGTTCAAGCACTCTAATCGTGTGAGCAAACAAGCATGATAAACAATCATATGAGTAAAAGCAGTTATGGCAATAAGTAAAACAGTTGACTATGTTTTCCACCCCTGTTCAAAAGCAGTTAAAACAGTAAAAGTAGGGGCTGTGAACTCACCTGTCGAGTTAAGTTGCGTTTGAGTGCTAGCAAAGCCTAAAGCCCAAGAAGTCTAGTCGAAATCTCCTAACGCCCTAAACGTATGAGATTTAGTAAGTATGTGGAGGTTTAAGTTTAACCATCCATTCCAGTATTTTGTTTAACGTTTGCGTTTGTATTTCATAGTTGTGAAAATGTATACGACTCGTTGGTGTTGGTTTGAAATCAACATTTCAAAGTAGTGTTGGCAGTTTCGTTGTATTTTCATAAAATGGGAAATTTTGTACGGGGGTCCGGGGGCAGCGCCCCTCGTAGCGGGGTCCAAGGGTTGGCAACCCCTAGCGGGGTCCAAGGGGCAGAGCCCCTGGCTGGGGTCGAGCTGTCAGGTCAGCTTGGAAAATTTTTATTTCTACTATGTTGCTGTAGTGAAAACGCATTCGAATTCCAAATTCGGAGTAAATCAAGTGGTAAAATCTGGTTCCGACACTTAGTGAAAAGATTTGAAAGTTTCTGTTTTTAGCGACACTTGGGAAGTGACGCTACAGGCGTCACTTAAGCAAGTGTAGGATGGGTTACTGTGCGGCACTTAGAATTTGCGTCACTTAGGGAAGTGACGCTATGGGCGTCACTTAGGGGAGTGACGCTACAGGCGTCATTTAGGGAAGTGACGCTATGGGCGTCACTTACATGCGTCACTTAGGGGGCATCACTACTGTGCGGCACTTACCTGCGTCACTTAGGTAAGTGACGCTATACTGTGCGTATGTGGGCGACACTTCCGTCTGATCGACGGGTTTTCACCCAAAAACGCAATCTAACCCATTTTTAAGCCAAATCTTGTTGTTATAAAGCTAATACATGATATATTAAGTGTTTTTAACAAGAAATCTAAAGAAAAAGTGAAGAAATCCTTACAATTCGAAGATTTGGGGTTTTGAAAATGGTGATGAAGAACTTGATGATGAAGAGGATGAAGATGATGATGATAGATGCTTGTTCTTGTTCTTGATGATGATGATTCCGAAATTTCCAGTGGTGGTGATGATGTTTGTTTGTTGATTTTTGTTGTTAGTTGTGAGTGTTTTTGGTTGTTGTTGGTGGTAGTGAGGTAGAGAGAAAGATGAAGGTGTGTGTGTGAGGGTGTTTGGAAAAATGAAAGGGAAATGAGGAGGTGGGAAGGGTTTGGGCAGATTTTTGTTCAACCAAGGGAAGGGAATTTTGTCCTAAATTTGTGGTATTTTACCCGTGTTCGTTTACCCGATCGTTAAATGTTAAAATGTTTTTAAATTATGGGGTTTTAAATACGTTTTTGATTATTCTTTTAGTTATTTTGTTTAGTTAAAATTATTTAGTTGAGTAATAATAATGATTATAACTTTGTTTTATTTTTGTTTCACTATTAAATTGCGATTTGTTTTAAATTGTACGAAATAAATTTTATCTGTAGCAAAATACATTGTAAATATTATCAACATAATATTTAATAATATATAAGGTTATTTAATAATTTCATATTATTAAATAATTTGTTCACCAACGATCGTATATTTTTGTCGCGTTTGTTCTGAATGTTTTGTACGCAATTATACTAATTACAAAATATGTAATACTACGCGTATCAACTAGTGGGCTTTGCTAGACTTATCTCTAAAGTAGTTGTGAATTCACTCAAGTAGGGAATTAGCCTAATGATGCAAATGTTTAAAGCTCGTAATTACGTTTAAATTTGCGAGTTGTTACAAATGTTTTACGAAATAACTCAAAAACAGGTTAAGGATAATGTAATTTACAAGTAAATAATGTGAATCAAACTAAATAAAAGTAAAATCGACACAATGATATACGAGGAAAGCCCTTGATCAAGGTTGATCGCCGGCACAAAACCTCGGGAAGGATCAAATGATCCTTGCCTTTGTTAATCTTATTAAAATGTAAATAATGGATTACAAACTAAGAGCGCAAGGATGATCGGCTAAATGATTATGTGTGTGAATAATCTAAGTGTTAATGAAAATGAATATGAATGAGAGCTAGAACCAGAAGGTTTATGTGTTTTTTGCAGGTGAAAATAGTGAGTGTGCGGTCACCTAATTGATCATCCATGCCTCAATTATATAGTAAGAGCGTATAACAAATAATCCGAGAATCTCAGGATCCTCCGATGAAAAGTGAAGACTTCCAACGTTCCTATTGACTTCGTTTAACACGTGCATTAGACTTCGTCTTCGTTGAATCATATCAAAGCCTTGCCATGTAATCCGGAGTATATCTCATCAACGCGGTCCATCTATGACCTGGTCAAGCTTCAAGAAAAATAAATACGTTATACAGCGCATGATCTTGAACTGATATAGGTCCAGGATCCTGAGTTATGCACACTCCAGAATAAACATAGGATCCTCACTAAATGATCTCCCTTATCCAGTTCGTGCATAATTATGTTTGATGAATATATCTCGAATAGGATCCTGTGAGAAAAAGATATTTCCAGGATCCTTAACTATAACTGTGATCCTGAAAGCATACTTACAAGCTATTATTATCCTGCTATATGAATATAAATCATAAACGCTTTTCATACATGTAAAACGAGACTATGTGCTAATAAGGATCCATCAATGTTAGATAAAAATCTACCCACAACAGTTATTTAGCCTATAGCCTACCTAGTCTAATCTAATCTAAACTAACTAATCTAATTACAATGCTTATGGCTTTTTGTATAAAGTTAAACCCAGACCATATCAGAAAATACTATGGTAGTTCAGAATGTATTTAATTGTTAACCGATGTTTCTTTTGTGAATTTAATTGCTTCGCAATGTTTACATGATAAGTACATTGTGATTAGAAGTATACTATACTCATGAAAATTTCACGTAATCAAATTGCATTTTATGATGACTGCATGACGTTACAATTAAACCATAGTTTTGACACAGATAACTATTGACTGAGTATTAAGGTTCACGACTCCTCTTTACAAGGTTACAATCACGTTTGTTAATCGAAAGGCGAATATAAGTTTTAGGTTTAGAATAATAAGGATAAGATAAGTCCATTTATAAAGTTTCCGTTTTTATAATGTCGATCCATAATACAACTACCTTCGATCATTTACCGACTTCCATACATTTGTACTCCGCTTAACAACGTTTCCAGTACTATATCAAGTAAACAGTCGAATAGGAGCCGTCATATTACTTCATGACATATTTAAAGTCATCCCATAATTACTTATGCTAACTACATCACAACAAATACAATAGTAATCTACTCGCTAAGCATGGCACAAACTATCTCTAGCATAATTAAAGCATACATATTTAATTAAGATAGATAAGGATAGAAAAGACCGAGATTAATATGCGAGAAGGAATAGAGTTGAATTAATGAGCATTACTCTAAGCGTACACCAAATATTACAAGCACGTTCCTTGCTTTCGTTCTATACTATACAAGTTTCCTAAACTAGCCTAATAGAATGAGAAAGTAAAACTAACAAAGTATGGAGAAGTATTCTTGATTTTGTGAGATATGGAAGGTGTGTGTTGAAATGAGCCATGAGATCTCTATTTATACTTGAAATCCGGTGCATGTTATTCATCCAAGGTGCAAGTTAGCATGTTTTTGGGGGGTGGTCCTTTCCCGGAAATTGGTGGCACATGTACCTTAAAGGCGCGGAAAAGTGGTAGCACGTGTACCCTAAAGTTTCGGAAAGTGCTAGCACATGTACCATATGAGTATGCACAAGGATGGAAAAAGGGGGAGGAGTTGGGGGACAGCCTGCCGGCAGCGCCTGGTTGCCAGCCGGTGGCGGCCTGGCGGCTGCCCGCCACGGTTCGCCGTCCGTTCGCTCGTTTCTTGTTTCGTGTGTATCTTCTTCGTTATGCGTCCATTTTCATCGATTCTTTTTGCGTTGGATTTTTTTTTCAAAAAAGAATACTTTTAGGAAAAGAAATCCCTGATATGTGTCTTTGAACTTTAGATGTCTTGTTCGAATCATTTGAATCTTTCTGCGTTCGTAGAATCTTCATTATTCGTCCGTTTTTGTTGATTCTTCTTATGTTAGATTCTTAATTTGAAAACAAAGATCTTGGATAAGAAAAACCTCAATGATGGGTACTTTGTCTCAAATCTTGTCTCGAATGCCTTGAATCTTCAATCGTGCATAGAATCTTCCTTTTTCGTTCATTTTGCTTGATTTTTCCCGTGCAACTCTATTTTGACCTTCTTGGCAAAGTTTCATTGATTTGCATATTATTTGACTTTATTTGTCAAGTTTTGTTCCAAAATGAGAGAGATATCGGTAGTAAAAACGTAACTTTTTATGCAATATCACTTGGTCACAGATTAAACACAGGGTTCAGGTATGTTTATCACTCTTTGAAATCGTTGTGCTATTTTTCATTGAAATTCAATGAAGAACACGTAACCGAAGCCATTATTAAGTTAGAAAACTTGCAAATGAGGTATGAAAGTGTTTATACTTATCAAAAATCCAATCAACATGCCGGATGCACGGAAATATTTCTCCTAACTTTTTTATTGCACATTTTTAGAAGTTGTGTCACCATCAGGGACCTGAAGATAACACAAATTGGGAGCAATTGTTTAGGGCTAAAATTATATCCAGGATCACGGATATATTCAGGATCAAGCTAAGACTAAGGATCCCTAGATTGTGTACTCGTATGATACATGTTATCAAGATCTTGGATATAACCAAGATCCCGCTTGGATCAAGGATCCCAAGTATGGATGAATATTTAGATATATTCAGGATCCTGAGTACAATAGAAATCTCAGATATACCCAGGATCTCGCATATGTTTAGTATCTTGAATGTTCAGGATCTCGGATATGTTAAGTATCTCGGGATTAGAATGTTACTAATCTTTATTTGTCTGATTATGTTCAGGATCTTTGATTAATCAAGATCCCATGTGAGCAGGATCCAGGATATATTCGGTATCCCGGGTAAAATGTCACTAATCTTTATTTGACCGTTGTGTATCTTGACCAAGTCGTGCAGGGTTAAAACATGAGTCAATCATGCCATTGTTTTCAGATCAAGGCTTAGTCAAGTTAAGGAGAAGTCAAGGAAAATGTGTGATAATGGGTCAAGGTGGAAGACTTGAGGATCCCTAAGATCTCGGGATATCCCTGATTTTTCGGAAAGTTAGTTATATTATAAATACTATATAAAAAATGGCAAATGATCGTAGGAACCATCTTTTTCTCTGCTCATACACAACTGATACAGTGCTTAAACACCAAAACTACTCAATCACTTCCCTGATTCATCAGTTTCACCACAAAACACACCTTAGATCGATCGTATTTTGCTCTTTCTTTGTATTATCCCGAATTTCAGCAATAAAATTAACAAAGGCAACACTAGTACAGATTTGGGATTTGGTCACACCAGAAAAGTGTTACAAAAACCATATGGTCATGCATGTTTTTTCAGCTTGTGTGTGATGAAAGGTGCCATGACCAAAGGGGTCCATACGGTCACATTATATGGTTAGTGGCCATATTCATTTAAAAAGTGCAAACCATATAATATGTGACCATATGCTCTTTAAAATTAAGCGAAAGTGTATTTTGTGTGACTATTGTCCATCCAATGGCCACTTGAATTGTAGATTTGTGTGGCTATTTGTAACATTTAGTCACACAACGAGTGTTTTATTTTTAGGATTTGGTTACATAAATTTAAGCCAAGAGTGACCAAAAGTGTTAATAAGTGTGACCATATGTTCTTTAAAGTTAGGTAAACTTGTATTTTGTGTGACCATATGCTTTGTAATGTCAAGTAAACTTGTATTTTGTGTGAATATTGTCCATCCAATGGACACTGTATTTTTATATTTGTGTGGCATTTTGTATCATTTAGTCACACAAAGAGTGATTTATTCTTAGATTTGGTCACATAAAATTAGATCAAAAGTGGTCGTAGGTGATAAAAAGTGTGACCATATGGGCAGCAATGTCAAGTAAACTTGTATTTTGTGTGACTATTGTCATCCAATGGCCACTTTATTTTTATGTTTGTGTGGCGTTTTGTATCATTTAGTCACTCAAAGAGTGATTTATTCTGGGATTTGGTCACATAAAATTAGATCAAAAGTGGCCGTAGGTGATAATAAGTGTGACCATATGCTCTGCAATGTCAAGTAAACTTTTATTTTGTGTGACTATTGCCATCCAATGGTCGCTTTATTTTTATGTTTATGTGGCGTTTTGTATCATTTAGTCACTCAAAGAGTGATTTATTCTGGGATTTGGTCACATAAAATTAGATCAAAAGTGGCCGTAGGTGATAATAAGTGTGTTCATTTTTCACCCAATGGCCACTTGAAATGTATGTTTGTGTGTCATTTTTCAGTATTTAGTCACATATAATTTATTAAACAATGGCCACAATGTGTGAACATATTATGTAACTACATCTTTTAGTCACATATAACAAATCAATAAATTGTGTAACAATTTGAATTATATAACACCACAAATTAAATTTCAATGTACATAATTCAATGTATAAATCAATAATATAATTGGATTGTTTAATTTACATAATAATATCCTAAGTATAGTAATTGCTTATATACGAAAATAGACTAATTATACATCAGAGTTGTAAGGACTTTTTACTCTTGAGTCTGCTCTTCGCATGCTTTTGCATGGCATCACTAGACACAAAAACCGGTGGTTTGCGTTTATTCTTTGTACTTCTGGTACAGTTTTGGTCTCACCAAATGCCTTTTGTCTAGAAGTTGGTGGTGTTAAACAAGGCGCATATGGATCAAACAATAAATTAAATATGAAGAACTATGTAGCAGATAAAAAACGTATACTATGTACCTCCTCATCAAAAATTACTTGATCCTTGGCCATGCATAAAAACCACCTACTGCATCGATAGCTCTTTTGAAACCATTGTTTCCATTGTCCGGAATACAAGCTGCATCCACTAACGATTTATCAATGGACACTTTGAAGCAATCCTTTGAGATTGATCTGTTATGAAGCATCACTTTTCCATTTGACAAGTAGACAGTACCCAAAGCAATGATGTTGGTCCTCTTTAGGTGCCACAATTTACACTTGAGTAACTAAACAAAATGATAAGGATTATTATGTATATATATATATATATATATATATATATATATGCATCAAAATTATATTAAACTGAAGAATGTATGAACATTTTGGAATATATACATACCTACGGTGGTGTTGGCTTTGCTGGAGATAGATTATTTTGCCTCTGTTTAGTTTGAAACGTGTTGACTTGTGAATCAGGCATCCTGTTTGACTTGTCAGCAGATTTACCAACCAGTTCCTGTATAAAACTCGGTAAATAAGTCATGTATGTAAAATAATTAAATCACAATGAGAAATATTAAAATCAAATTAATTCAAATGTTTTAATACTTACACTTGTTTCTGTTGGTATTTCCACAGTTGCGAGTCCATTAGACTTGTGAAAACTGGAATCCTTCTCACATCAAACATCACTTAACGCCATTCCGCCATCCTGAACAGTATTGAAAGCGTTAGGATTAACGTCCACTGTTGGAGACACCTGCAATAAAAATTAAGAAATACATTTGTTAGCAATATATTGTAAACTAATGTATAAAATGTTAGCATAATTAATACAACAAATGCCTTTCCTCTAATGCTGGTACAACAGTTGATAATGAATTTAGCCGATCCCCTTGTAGTAAATCAAACCGACCCATAAGTTTGCTAACCATTGCATGTGTTTCAAGCACTTGCGCTGACAAAGACTTTATTATTTTGTCTTTGTCTTCACGTTCGCGTCTCTCAGCAGCTAGCTCTGCTTGAAGTATTTTGACTTTCTCATCATTGCAGGCATTTCTATTTCGAGCAGAAAGATTATAAAACTTTTTGACAGTCACTCCGCTTCCCACTCCTCGTGCATACCCCGACTTTTCGGGTCCAAATACCTTTGTCAAGGCATCGGTCCCATCATCAACCTTTAAGGTTCCGGCTTTAATCATGTCCTTAGTGTCTTTCTGCATTACAGATTCCAATAGGCAGTAATTAATTGGTTTCATGATAATAAACATGAATATGTATATGATGAATTAGCACGTCAAAATACTTACTACTTTATCTGCCTTTTCTTTAGTCCTTTTGTCATGAAATACCCCTTCTTTGTTTTGCCTTCCTTTCAACCACAAGATACCACGTGGAGGTTCTTCATGTGCTTCAATTACTTTTTCTTCGATCTTATAAGCATCAAATACACATGTAAATTAAAGTTAAAACAGTTAATATATAAACTTATAAAATAGAAAACAGAAACAAATTACATTTAAGACTAATTATACAGGTAGTAATTAGAAACAAACATTCAAAATGTAAATGTAGTTACCAATTTCTTTTTCACATGTACGTATCCACCTCGTCCCATCATATGCGGATAAACAAACATGGAGCGTGCCTCTTTTGATGCATCAGACTTTTTCTTAATTACAGAACAAAATGATAGTTAATGCATAAATTTGCAAACATAATAATATATATGAAAGATATATGTATGGACCTAATTAATATATAGACCAAAACCTGGTAATTTTTGGTGCTCGTGTACTGTACGAAAGCACCCCATTCCGGGGCTTTGACAATTGCACTATACTTGAATGGGACTTCAGTTAATTTTGAATGTGTATCTTTGTTGGGCAGTATGTATTTTTCCTCAACTTCCTTCTGAAATTCCTTAGATGGGCACCAAGACGATTCATTACTGACTTTTTGTATGTGTCTTCAACATCAAAATAACGCTGCAAAATTAATTAAAATAATCAATTGCAGACTTTTGCTTAAATCGGATTATAGACTACAAATCAGATTACAGACTACAAAACGGCATAATGTATTCTTAACATAAATACACAAATCTGATTTTGTTTTAACATAAACAAATTAAATATAATTGCATAATGTAATCTCAATATTTTTTAATATAATAAAGGAATTAATTTAAAAAGATTAGTTGTTAAAACTTGTCGTGATTTCTTCCCAAAGTTTAGCTCTTACTTCTGAATTGACCTTCTTCCAGGAAAGAATCTTCAAGCCTATTTGCTCACGAACAATGTCTCCTAGAAAACTTGCAAAAACTACTCTATTATCCCCTGTTAGCCTATCCGTAGTATCGAAGGTTATCTTTAGCTTTAATGCACCGGGTTTGTTGTATTGGTTGCTAAACTTAGATAACCTTGTAACGCCACTCGGCGGAACCATTTTGATTGCTTTTGAATTGTCATTTCCATCGCCAGCATGTTCATCAAAATCATCGTACTCCTATCCTCTTATTCATATCCCTGATCTTCGTCCTCATAGCCATTACTATGGTAAATAGTAACATTATTATCGGCTTCAATATTATCCATGATCCTTTAGTTCTTTAGGAGAAAGTTGTAAATTAAAAGATTTAAATATTTTGTTAATGGTCGATTTTGATCTGCAGAAAACTGTAAAAACAGATTAATGATTGTGTTTCAACTGGTTTGGAGGCATTAACTGTAATTAGAGAATTTTAAGGGATGTAAAGGGTCATGTCTAATTTAAATTTTTCGACTAATTTTGGCTCTAAGTATAAATTTTAAAATATTCTGCAAAAATTTGGCTCAAAAAAAAAAGAAAAACATCAGGGTTGTTTTATATATATATATATTATGTGTATGAAAAATAAGTAAAACGCATCAATTAGATTAGTGGTATAAGTGGTGGAAGGTGTTGGGTTGGTCGCATGTTCAAGTCTTGCACCCTAGTTTTTTTTTGTTTTTTTTTTATTTTGTTAAGTGATCATGTTATATTTTAATGGAATAGTGCTAAGTGTTATTGACCTCTATCAACTAATAACAATCATTGTAAAATAGTATGAGTAAATATTATGAATAAGGTTTGGCCTATTGTTTATGAGTATTTTTAAGCATGAGTACATTAATTCAAAGGACGAATAACTAACCCGAATTCGAAGCTTATTTAGCCACCCGAATTTGAATAACCCGAGTTTTAGTATTTACATTTTGATCCCTCAGTTTTGAATAATCAGTTTTAACCATTAACCAGGTGTGTTAATAATGTGATTTCAAACAAACAAAAATGAAAAACCGAAATAGCCGCAAACAAATACACAAATATGAAACGTTGTTAACTTGTAGATATGTATATATTGTAGCCGCAAAAAACTTAGGCTAAATGTATCCAACAAACAAACATCCTTAACTAACTATACCTAAACATCCCAAATTTTTACAAACCAAAGGTAACAAGCATCCCACAAACAAACATTAAACCTAAGCAGCCATTCATGGCTTTACAACAAAGCATTCATTTAACTCTGCTGAGATGCACGGTGGTGGTACCACAAAACATGAATCTAAGGAATTCCCTTCGGCTTAAGTTTTCACGATCAGACAAAATCCTTCTAACCTTGTTAACGGTTTTCCTCACATTCCAACGACCTCGTGACCTTGTGTATTCGTCATTCAACAGTGTCCTTGCTTCTTCCCTCCTTCCATCACCTTCGGCCATTAACAGCATACCAAGGACAAATGTAGCATCGGTTTGTCCCAAACGCGATGCCCGTTGCAGCATCTCCTTTCCAGCAGCCTCATCACCCACATAAAATATCCTCATCTGATCAACACAATACAGAAAAAACATAAATATGTATGTAATTGAGTACCTCATCACCTACATATATAAAACATCTTTGTCTGATGAACACAATGCAGAAACATAAATATGTATGTAACAGAGCACCATGAAAGAATTCAATTGAATGGAAAATAAATTGTACTAATCCATATCTAAACAACATTTGTATCAAGAACGGAATGGAAAAGATGATATCAACTTCCATCCTTTGATACACCTCATCCGACCCACCGGCTCTATTAAAGGTTTTGCAACTGTAATGTAGGTAAACACAAAAGCAATATAAATCCCTCATAAATGGTAATCTCTTAAATACTGTTTCATTCACAAAATTCAATCTAAGCCCTAATAAATGTGCTACGGTTCATTAAAATAACACTTAATTTATCGCTTAAATAGGCAAATGCAGTATTATTTAAGTTGAATCGATAGTGTTTACTTGAAGCCCCCCAAACGCGCAAATATGTTAGCGATGACTTCATCCGGAAGTTCAGAAAGCGATAATCCTTGTTGTGTAGTCGGTCGGCGTCCTTTTAGAAGTTGGAATTCCATGATTATGATCTTGCTTAAAGATTTGGTGATGCTCTGTTTCAAAGGGTTTGGAAGTTTGTACGCCGGGAACTGAAGAGTTGGGCGGTGAACTGTAATCATTACAAGCCTCCATTCTAGTCTTTTAGTAAATTACGGAAATGCCCTTATAAATAAAATGCTTCTTATTGGATTAGTAAGGGTATTTATGTCAATAACACCTTTAATGTATATATTTAAACGTTTACAAATATGGTAACAAGATAAATTATTTTAAACTTATGATAAGTTGTATTATTCAGAAAAATGAAAAAATAATTATATCCTAAGTTAGTAATTGGCGTATGTGACGTAAACGACGACGTTTGAAGCGAACTACTATATTTAAATTTAGGATAAGTTGTATTATTCAGAAAAATGATGAATTAATTATATCCTAAGTTTGTTATTGGCGCATGTGACATAAACAACGGAATTTGAAGCGAACTACTTTATTTAAACTTAGGATAAGTTGTATTAGTCAGGAAAATGACGAATTAATTATATTCTAAGTTTTTTATTGGCGTATGTGACGTAAACGAAGGCGTTTGAAGCGAACTACTATATTTAAACTTAGGATAAGTTGTATTATTCAGAAAAATGCCGAATTAATTATATCCTAAGTTTTTTATTGGCGTATGTGACATAAATAACGACGTTTGAAGCGAAGTACAATATTTAAACCTAGGATAAGTTGTATTATTCAAAAAAATGATGAATAATTATATCCTAAGTTTGTTATTGGCGCATGTGACATAAACAACGGAATTTGAAGCGAACTACTATATTTAAACTTAGGATAAGTTGTATTATTCAGAAAAATAATGAATTAATTATATCTTAAGTTTGTTATTGGCGTATGTGATGTAAACGACGGTGTTTGAAATGAACTACTATATTTAAACTTAGAATAAGTTGTATTATTCAGAAAAATGACGAATGAATTATATCCTAAGTTTGTTATTGGCGTATGTGACATAAACGACGGCGTTTGAAGCGAACTACTATATTTAAACTTAGGATAAGTTGTATTATTTAGAAAAATGACGAATTAATTATATCCTAAGTTTTTTATTGGCGTATGTGACATAAACGACGGTGTTTGAAGCGAACTACTATATTTAAACTTAGGATAAGTTGTATTATTCAGAAAAATACCGAATTAATTATATCCTAAGTTTGTTATTGGCGTATGTGACATAAACGACGGCTTTTGAAGCAAACTACTATATTTAAACTTAGGATAAGTTGTATTATATCCTAAGTTTATATAAGTTATATATATATATATATATATATATATATATATATAGGGTAGGTTCCAATGAGAACACTTCAAAAATAAGAACGGTAAGAACACTTCATAAATGCATAATTAGTCAACAAAATCATTAGATTCATACTCATACATCTCAAATATGTGTAGAAAAATTAATAAGAATAGATGCGAACTTTCAGAAATATACAAAAATCAATAAAACGATTGATGCACAATTATAGAGATAATCGTGCATCAATCTTTTTTTTCGATTTTTGTGCATTTTTAGAAGTGTGCATTTGTTCTTCTTTGCATATTTGAGATGTATGACTGTGAATCTAATGATTTTTGTTGGCTAGTTGTGCATTTATGAGGTGTTCTTACCGTTCTTATTTTTGAAGTGTTCTCATTGATCCAAACTATATATATATATATATATATATATATATATATACGTATCATCATTTAAATATAAGGCTAATGAAACTAGAAGAAAAAAGAAGTGTTACAGCCTAGATTCGAACACGGGGTTAATTGGTAGCCGCAATATTGTTTTCCATAACTCAAGGAAACCACTCACGCACGAACTGCTTTTGTTTATTTTTTGTAACGTATTCATTTTAAATTGTATGTAGGTTACTTTATATAATTCCCCTAATTGACTTAATTTAGCGGTTCTTTTAATTTTTAAACCCTAATTATTTACAAAACACGTCGTACACCACTAACTAAAGATTCAAACACTACAATGGATAAGTCTTGGATGGGAACAAATAGGATGAACACACTTTATAGAGATGGAGTAACAGCATTTATTGCTTACGCATTAGACAACTTGAAGAAGATAACTAACAACGACCCATAAGGTAATAAACAACATTATGAAATCCCCTGTCCATGTACCAAATGTATAAACCATGTAGTGCGTAAAGTGGAGGAAGTGCATTTCCATTTATTCTCTCATGGCATTGATCTAAACTACACAACGTGGACTAAACATGGAGAAAAGGATGAGCCACGATTATGTGTCATTGAACATCACAATGGTACAACATATTTTGTTGACACACAGCTGACAGATTTTGAATCAGACATTCTAACAGATGGCCCAGAAATAGTGGATATGGTTAATGCTGCAAAAGATAATTTTGATGATGAGGATCCGGAAGACCATGCCAAGTTTCTAGAACTACTATCAGACGCAGAGAAATCACTTTACAAAGGATGTCCTGACTTCACAAAGTTATCTAGCAATTTTTCAACTACTCAACTTGAAGAGTAAGTATGACTGTTTTGATAAGTTCTTTACTGAATTACTAGTTTTGTTTAAAAAGATGCTACCTGATTGTAACGAACTACCGGAAAAAACTTATCAGGCTAAAAAATATATGAAATTGATGGGGTCAGGATACAAAAGATAGATGTATGTATAAACAACCGCCTTCTTTACTGGAAGGAGGATGAGGAATCGACTGTGTGTTGAACTTGTGGGACATCGAGATGGAAGCTGGATAAGAAGACGAATAAAGTGTACGAGAAAACTCCAACAAAGGTAATGTGGTATTTTCATATAATACCAAGAATGCAACATCTCTTTAGGAATCAAATTATTTCAGAAGATTTAATATGGCATGCGACAAAGAGGAAAACAGATGAAGTGTTACGCCACCCTGCAGATTCATAGGCATGGTGTACCATATATACAGAATTCCCCAAAATTGCTAAAGATCTAAGAAATCTAAGGCTACGAATATCAGCTAATGGGGTTGACGTCAACAGAGGAAATAGGCATCACAGTGTATGGCCAGTTTTAACTGTCGTTTACAAGCTTCCTCTATGCTTTTCTATGAAAAGAAAGTTTATAATGCTTTCTGTGTTGATACCTGGATACTCGGGAAATGATATTGATATTTTTCTAGAACCGTTGGTTGACGATCTGCAAACCTTATTCGAGACAGGGGTTGATATATATGATGCTTCCACATAAAAAATCTTTAATTTACGTGCGATTGTGTTATGGACAATAAACGATTACCCTGCACTTGGTACTTTATGTGGCTGCCCAACCAGTGGATACAAAGGTTGTGTAGTATGACGGAAAAATACATATTGTGTTAGACTTCCTGCATCATCCAAGTAGAGTTATGTGGGTCACAGAAGATATCTACCATAAAACCACGCGTTTAGAAAGCAAAAGAAGGCGTTTAATGGAGAACAAGAATTCCGCCCGTCTCCAATTCCAATGATTGGGGAAGAAATATACAACGAGGTAAAACATATTGAAAATAAGTGGGGAAAACGACCAAACAATAAGGCATCAGAAAACCAGAAATGTGCGAGAGGCGTAGGTGGGAAGATCCAAAATCACAAAAGGAAAAGAGGAAAAGAAGATGGTAGTTCAAGCCAAGTAAATGAACAAGATGGTGCGTACTGGAAGAAATTCAACATTTAGTATCGAAAGCTTAAGTATTGGAGGTATAATGAAGTTTAACATTGTATTGCTTTCATGCATATAGAAAAGAATGTTGGTGAGAGTCTAGTCGGAACTTTGCTAAATGTTCTAGGAAAGACAAAAGATGGAGAGAATGCTCGATTGGATCTGAAAGAGTTGGGGATAGATAAACCAGAGTTGTTTGCTAGGAAAGATGGAGACAAAACAGTACTACCTCCAGCAGGTTACACGTTAACGAATGAAGAAAAAGACATCTTTTGTGAAGCGTTATACAACATCAGGGTACCGCAAGTCTATTGTTCAAATTTCTCATGTTTAGTCAGCCTAAAAGATAGGAAGCTCGTCGGGCTTAAATCACATGACTATCACATGCTAATGCAAGAGTTTTTGCCCATTGCAATACGGTCAATCATGCACCAACCCACACGATATGCTATCATCAGGTTTTACTTTTTTTTTAAATTGATATGTAGCAAAAAAAATCGTATTAAATAAACTAGATTATATGCAAGAAGAACTTTGTGTCACACTTTGCCTACTAGAAAAGATCTTTCCTCCCTCATTTTTTGATATTATGGTCCATTTGACTGTGCACCTAATTAGAGAGGTAAAATTATGTGGTCCGGAATGCTTTCGTTGGATGTATCCCTTCGAACGCTGTATGAAGGTTATTAAAGGACATTTGTGAAACATAAATAAACTAGAGGGATGTATTTCTGAGGAGACCATTGCAGAAGAAACAATAGAGTTTTTTGGCGAATATAAAAAGTCCATGAAAACTATTGGTATCCCACTTGATAAACATGAAATTGATGAAAAAAATGAGGACGGAAAGCCACTGTCGGCCGCAAATCAAGTGAAGTTTCTGCAGAACTCCTTCGGAAAGCACATTTGTATGTAATACTTTATACAGATGAAATTATATCGTATATCGAGTAAGTATTACTAACACATGTCTCTATTTTGTTACTTAAATCGTTGCAACAAACATAACCAAACACCTTGTTTCAGGTGACACAAGTAGGTTTTGGAAACAGAAAACCCGGGCAAGCGAAAAGCATTGCTGGATAATGAGCACAGTATATCTTTTGTTACCTGGTTACGCGAAGAGGTAATTAATTATTTTTTGTAACTATTTGTGTGTTGTTCCTTCAATTTGAAGCAAATATATATAGTTGTAATGATATTTAGGTTGAGAAAGAATTAGTGATGTCCAAAAAAGGTGTATCAGAAACCGTAAGGTGGATTTCATATGGACCACGTGCCACCAAAACAGTGGGGTTAGTGTTGTAACAGAAGATATGTACATATCCAAAGGAGTAGTGTAACACCCACCAAATTAAGACTAGTGATTAGTACCTAATCAGTTGTTAATATATGTAATTAGTTTTGTGTTAGGCTAGTTAATGTATCGGAATATATATTGATTAATATATACAAATATACGATTTGATTAAATCGTACGCTCTTTAAATCGAATGTAATTCGGTTCAATTAATACGGACGTTGGTGAACAACTTAACTAAATAATACGATATTATTTAATAACTCAATCTTATCAAAAATATTATTTATGTAATATTTCAACTCGAATTCGTATCGTACAAACAACAATTACGCGATTAAAATAATAAACTCGCGAATAAAACAAAACAAGTCTATATGCGTCATTTTAACCAAATATATTAATATTAAAAGGTTTACAACAGTTTGAACCTGTACATAGCTCGTGTTCGTAATATAAGAGATTTAAGTACATAATTAGTTATACAAAATCTAATAATGCAAGGAAATCTCTGAAGTTTGCATGAAGACTTGAGCTAATATGCATCTTGGTGGATAGTCCAAATCTACTGTTGAGTACCTGTGATACATGCTAAAATGGGTCAGCTAACGCTGGTGAGCTCACAGGTTTAGATATCAAATAATGTTAATTCCTGAGCCACTGCCAGATTTGCTCAGAAGACAAGTGTTATGCCACTGCTAGTATAGTACCACTGTTAGATAATTTTGTATTGACAGTACCACTGTTAGGTATAATTAGTCTAACAGTGCCACTGTTAGTATAAGTGTATTTTGTAAACAAGTGTTTAACCACTGTTGGTTATATACGGGTATTACCCCTGTTAGTGTATAGCTTAACCACTGTTAGTAGTTGGTTAGAGATAATTATGGAATAGATATGATTTCCATATTAGTTTGATTCTGTAAAGGACTCTATATGTTATAAATAGAGATCCTGTAGAACTCCAGAAAAAAAGAGTTTTTCTAGTTATTAGCTTCAAGGTTGTAAACCCTAGCACAGCTTGTGTGTTCGTATTATTTGATAATAATATTGAAGCTTTTGATTAATATTTTGTGTTTTAAGTTTATTCTTCAAGTTATTAATATACTGTTCCGCAAGTTTATTAATAATCAATCAAAGTGATACAGATTAAGATCCATACTGGGATCAACAAGTGGTATCAGAGCTAGATATTGCTTTGATCTTGAAGATTTCAATTAAAGGTTAAAGCTTTCAATTAAAAATTCAAGATGTCGACTGAAACAATGGAAGGAATACAGGCTACAAAGATTCCTCTGCTCAAACCTGATGAGTTTGAATTATGGCAGACAAGAATAAGGCAGTACATGCTTCTCACGGATTATATGATGTGGGAGGTGGTTATCAATGGACCTAATTATCCAAAGGGTCCAGATGGTGAAAAAGTAGCAAGACCACCACCCAAAACAGATGCTGAGAGAAAAGAAAGAGCTACTGAATGGAAAGCATTAAGTACTCTACTCTTGTCCATTCCCAATGAGTATCAAAAGAAGTTTGATAAATGTGTAGATGCCAAAGTACTTATGGAAGCTATTGTCACCAGGTTTGGAGGGAATGATAACACAAAGAAAAACAAGAGGTCTCTTCTCAAACAACAGTTTGAGAACTTTGCTGGAGTTAAGTCAGAAACCTTAACCCAAACCTTTGACAGGTTTCAGAAACTGGTGGGAGATCTTGAAAATCATAATGTTAAGATTGACAAGGATGATCTTAATAGGAAATTTTTAAGATCACTTGGTACTGAATGGAATATGTACACTGTGGGACTTAGACAAAGTACAGATCTTGATCAAAAGGAAATTGAGGATCTGTACAATGATCTAAGAAACTTTGAGCCTGAGGTTGTAGCTATGAAACAGTCTAATGGTGTTTCTAACAATGCTGCTTTTGTTTCTGTTGGTGATACTGGAAGTAATAGCACATCTGGTGCTAATGATAATGTACTAGAAGCATTCTTTGCTAGCCACATAAATTCATCTTTAACAACAGAAGATTTAGAACAGGTGACTGAAGAAGATCTTGAGGAGATGGATTTAAGATGGCAAATGGCCATGATTACCATAAGAGCAAAGAGATTTATGCAAAGGTCTGGTAACAGAAACTTTACATTCAAGAGAGATGGTGTAGCAGGCTTTGACAAGAGTAAGGTGGAGTGCTTCAACTGTCACAAGATGGGCCACTTTGCTAGAGAATGCAGGAACACAAAGGATGGAGGATCTATGAATTCTGCTAATGGAATTATTAGAAATAATTCTGGTCCTCAGAGAAGAATGGTACCTGTACAGAACACCACTTCAGATTCATTGGTTGCACAAGATGGAATGGGGGGATTTGACTGGAGTGATCAAGAAGAGCTTGTGATCAATAATCAAGCATTGATGGCTGTCACAGAAGAACCAGAATCTTCAGATGTTCCACATGAGGTACAACTTAAATTATGTTCTCCTGAATGCAAGAAAATGGTTAAGTTTTATAGGGATCATAATGTTGTTGTGTGCAATGAGTTGAAAGCATGTGAGATAAAAAGTCAACATGCAACCTTAACTATTGAAAATTTGGAAAATCAAATTAAAGCTTTTGAAAAGAATGAATCACAATTTCAATTAGATATTAAATATTTAAATTGGGAAAAGAAAGCTTTACAAACAAAAGTTGATATGATAAGTGCCAAGTTGACTGAGGCAATTTCTGATAAGGAGTCAATTAAGTTGAAAGTTGATGAATTGGAAAATGCTTCAAAAGGTGTTCAAAACTTAATCAAGTCACAAATTCATGATAAATTAAAAACTGGATTAGGATACAACCTTAATGCTGTTCCCCCACCTTATAATCATACTTACTTTCCATCTAAAATTGAGTTTGACTTAGGACAACTTAAGAAAGGTGTGTCAGAAGAGTTTATTAAGGTAGATCCAGTAGTTAATTGTGATGATAATGTAGATTTTGATAAAGTAGACATATCTGATTGGACTGAGGAAGATGAGAATGATAGTGATAGTTCAACTAGTGCAAAGTCTGTGAATGAGTTCAACAAGTCTATTACTGGTCTTATTTCAGAACTTAAGAGTGATAAACTATTAGAAGGCAAGAGGATGTTCATAGAGAAAGCTAAAGAACAGCTTGAACAAAAGAATAGGATTAACAAATCTAGAATTACTCTAGGGTCTGTGTCAAACATCAAGGCTGAATGTAGTAAGTGTGCAGGCAAGCATGATGAAAATTCTGCAAATAAAATGAACAAACCTACACCTAGAGGGAATCAGAGGAATTGGAATCAATTAGTCTCACAAAGGCTGGGTAATGGGTTTGAATGTGTGAAAAGAAAATCATGTTTTATTTGTGGTAAATATAACCATCTTCAACTGGACTGCTATCACAATCCTAAAAATAATAGGAACAGTGGTACAAGTCGAGTATTGAGAAATAAAGCTAACAGAGGTAATGCTGCAGCCACTGTTAATACTGCAGCAGTGCCACTGTCAAAGGCTAACAGAGGCAGAACACCAACAGGGGAGGGTTTGAACACTGTCAGGCATGGTACCTCTGCTGGTATTAAACATTTGAACAAAATGTTTATACCAAGTAAAGATACCACTGCTAGGGTAATAAACACAAACTTAAAAGTGACCACTGTCAGACCAATAACCACTGTTAGGTCTAAAACAGATTGTTTTTGGAGACATAAGAATGCATACACATCAAAAGTGTTCAAAACCAATGAAGCATTGAGATCAATCACCTTTAAGAGGGTTGATGTAAAAAATGCTAAAGGGAAACCCAAAGCCAGATTGGTTTGGGTTCCCAAGAGAATCTAATTATTTTCTTTTTTGATATGTGCAGAGCAAGCCAAGTTTATGGCATATTGATTCAGGATGCTCAAGGCACATGACTGGAGATAGGGAGACACTGCAGGATTTTAAAGCATTTGATGGAGGAGATGTGGCATTTGGCAGTAACCCTAAAGGAGGAAAAATCACAGGTAAAGGCAAGGTAAAAAGCAGTAAGCTCACTTTCAGTGATGTTTACTATGTTGAGCAATTGAGATATAATTTGCTAAGTGTGAGTCAAATCACAGATAAGCAAAATCCTGTTTATTTCACTGACACAGAATGTATTATTCTTTCTGAAAAACTCAAAATTCCTGAAGACAAAATTTTAATGAGAGTTCCAAGAAAGAACAATGTATACTGTAGTGATTTAAACAAGATGGAATCTCAAAATGTCAAATGTTTTATATCTAAAGCTACTGTTTCTGAATCTGATTTATGGCATAGGAGGATGTGTCACTTGAATTATAAGACCATGAATAAACTTGTTAAGGATAGGCTAGTGAGAGGCTTACCTGAAAAGTTATTTGAATGTAGTGACCATTGTGTAGCTTGTCTCAAAGGCAAGCAACACAAGACTTCTTATAAGTCCAAGCTTGTTAATACCAATACCACTCCCTTACACCTGTTACATATGGATTTATTTGGCCCTACCAATGTAGCTAGTCAAGGGAAGAAATCTTACTGCTTGGTGATAACTGATGACTATTCTAGGATGAGTTGGGTATTCTTTCTTAGGACAAAAGATGAGACAAGTGAAACACTTAGATCTTTCATAACTAGGATTGAAAATTCAACTAATCAAAAGGTTAAGATCATAAGATGTGATAATGGGACAGAATTTAAGAATTGTGAGATGAATAAATTCTGTGATGAGAAAGGTATAGAAAGACAGTTTAGTGCACCTAGGACTCCACAACAAAATGGAGTAGCTGAAAGGAGGAATAGGACACTAATTGAATCTGCTAGGAGCATGCTAGCAGATGCTAAACTTCCAATGTCCTTTTGGGCAGAAGCAGTTAGCACTGCTTGTTATGTTTTGAATAGGATTTTGATAGTCAAACCTCATAACAAGACACCCTATGAGTTATTCTTTAAGAGAAAACCTTTGGTTAGCTTTTTAAAACCATTTGGATGTCCTTGTACTGTCTTAAATACCAGAGATCACCTAGGTAAGTTTCAAAGTAAGGTGGATGAGGCTGTCTTTGTTGGATACTCTATTCAAAGCAAGGCTTATAGAGTGTTTAACAAAAGGACTAGGATTATTGAGGAGACCATGAATGTGACTTTTAATGAACATACATTAAATGTAGAAGGAACAGGTCCAGAAGTGTTGTTTGATATTGATGCACTAACTTATGCTTTTAGATATCCAGATGTATCTACTAGTGCAGGTACTAGTGCAGGTGATGGTGCAGATAATCAGAGCAACTCCAGTCAATCTAAAAAGAATGACTTGGAGTATGTATTGTTTCCAAACTGGACTCCAGATCCACCAGCAGTTTTTCAACAGGATCAAACAGAAACTGAAGAATCAAATCCTGCACCAAATGGATCAGATGTAGAGAATGATTCAGATGAAGAGCAGATATCTCCAAAGGGATTTCCACCATTTCAAGTCTTGGAAAGGAATTCTCTATCAGATTCTGAAACAACTTCACAGCTTGAAAAAGATAGACAGGAAAGAGATTCTGTTTCTGAATCAGAAATGGATAATCTTCTGGGTCAGAATTTAGAAAGGGAATTACTTGATACATCCACATCTAAATATCTGGTTCATAAAGATCATTCCTTGGATCTGATTATTGGTGATATTAGTTCTCCTGTGGTGACAAGACAGCAGTCAAAGGTAAGAGAAGAAGATGTACATACTTCATTATATGTTTGTTTTCTTTCTCAGATGGAACCAAAGAAAGCAGTGGAAGCTCTCAAGGATCATAGCTGGATTGAAGCTATGCAAGAAGAGTTGCTGCAATTCAAGCTGCAAGATGTGTGGGATTTGGTAGATTTACCAAAAGGAAAGAAAGCTATAGGCACCAAGTGGATTTTTAAGAATAAGAGAGATGAAAGAGGGATAGTTATCAAGAATAAAGCCAGGTTGGTTGCACAAGGGTATACACAGGAAGAAGGCATTGATTATGATGATGTCTTTGCTCCAGTTGCTAGGATAGAAGCTATTAGATTATTTTTAGCTTTTGCATCTTATCAGGGCTTCAAGGTTTATCAAATGGATGTGAAGAGTGCTTTTCTTCATGGTTTGATTGATGATGAGGTGTATGTGTGCCAACCTCCAGGGTTTGAAGATCCAACATTTCCAGATAGAGTGTGCAGATTGAAGAAAGCCTTGTATGGTTTACATCAAGCACCAAGAGCTTGGTATGACACTCTATCTGAGTATCTTCTCAAGAATGGATTCAAAAGAGGTACTATTGACAAGACTTTGTTTATCAAGAAAATTCAGAAAGATATTTTGCTGGTACAAGTTTATGTCGATGATATTATCTTTGGATCTACAAGTAATTCATTGTGTAAAGATTTTGAGGTGCTAATGCATAAGAAGTTTAAAATGAGTTCAATGGGAGAACTCACCTTCTTTCTAGGGCTGCAGGTTAAGCAGAAGTCAGATGGAATCTTCATTAACCAAGGGAAGTATGTGAAAGATATCTTGACTAAATTTGGTTATCAAGATGTAAAGATAGCTAGCACTCCTATGGAGACACACAAACATCTTCATTCTGATCCTGAGGGGGAGGAAGTAGATGTGCACTTATATAGGTCAATGATTGGCTCTTTGATGTATTTAACTGCATCTAGACCTGACATTATGTTTGCAGTGTGTCTTTGTGCTAGGTATCAAACCAATCCAAAGCAGTCACACATGTATGCTGTGAAAAGAATTTTTAGATACTTGAAAGGTCAACCAGCTTTGGGACTTTGGTATGCTAAAGGATCAGATTTTGAGCTCAAAGCTTTCACAGATAGTGACTATGGTGGTGAGAACATGGATAGGAAATCAACTAGTGGTGGATGTCAATTTCTTGGGAATAGGCTGGTGTCATGGCAATGCAAGAAGCAGACCACAGTTTCCACATCTACAGCAGAAGCAGAGTATGTTGCAGCATCCAGTTGTTGTGCACAGGTGCTCTGGATTCAGAATCAAATGATGGACTATGGTTTGACTTTCATGAACACTCCTATTTATATTGATAATACTTCTGCTATTAGTATCATACAAAATCCTGTTAAGCATTCAAAAACCAAACACATTGAAATCAGATATCATTTTATAAGAGATTGTTATGATAAAAGATTGGTTCATATTTTCAAAATTCATACTGATAATCAACTTGCAGATCTTTTTACCAAAGCATTTGATGTAGGAAGATTTACATTTTTGATAACTAATATTGGTATGATAAATCTCACCTAAGTGTTTTGGTCAGGAGTCGATACTAACAAAGGTGAATTATATAGTGACAGGGTCAAGTGGTACCACTGTTAGCTTCTTCATGATAATAGTTGGTTCCACTGTTAGTTTATCTATGCCACTGTCAATATATTTTCAACCTCTGCTGTATATATTTTTAATTTAACCCCTGCTAGTTTGTTTTTAGTTTAATATTACAGGTTTAAGCCACTGTCAAGAGACATTAGGAGAGCTGGAATCTAATGCCGTTTATTTGTTGATTAAAAAAAAAATAAATAAAAAAAAAAAAATAAAAAATAAAAAATAAAAATAAAAATGAAGTATTTGCCTCTGTTAGTACTAGTGTACCCCTGCTAGTACTGTTACCTCTGTTGGTTTATTGAGTAGTCAATGTTAGAATTTGACCAAGTGAAGTAACCACTGTTAGTTTTATGTGTTGGTTGTGCCCCTGTTGGTGCATAACTAACAGTGCCACTGTTAGTTATTTTCACTAGGGCTTGGCACTGTCAACATATAAATATCTAAACACTTCACTTTTTCAATTACGCTTTCAAACTTTCTCCAAATTCTCTACAAATCGTTCTTGCTGTGTTTTCAATCAATCTTCTTTCTTTCATCTATTTCACAAATGGCATCATCATCTTCTTCTGATACTGATCGTTCTACTTTGAGTGTTCATTCTGAACACAATATGAGGGCTTTCTTGAATAAAGAAATAGCAGATGACTACTTTCACCCAATTATCGATTTCTTAAGTAACTGTCCAGTTACTTATGCCCTTATTGTTGCTCCACGTTTGAGTCGATCACATATTCAGGAATTCTGGAAGAATGCTAAAGAAGGAACTGTAAATGGCATTCCTCATATTCACTCTACTGTTCAAGGAAATAGAGTGATGATAACTGAGATTGTTCTTAGAGAACTTCTGCAGTTTGATGATGAAGGAGGGGTTATGGAATTGTCAAGAGCAGATCTGTTTCAAGGAATACATGCTATGGGATATGAGGGTACTGGAAAGACAAGATCAGAATATACTTTCTTGAAGTCCTGGTTCTGTCCACAATGGAAGTTCTATATTCATACTTTCCTGGTATGTTTATCACAAAAGAGAACTAGTTTCAATGAGTTTAGTTCTAGTATTGCATATCCTATAATCTGCTTGGCACAGGGTATTAAGTTTAATATATCTAGGTTCATCTTAGATAATATGATTAAAAATGTAAAGGGTGATACATTCATTATGTACCCTAGGTTTATTCAACTTTTGTTGAATAAACAGTTGCCAAATCTGCCAGCAGATAAAAGTGTTATAGTTAGCTCTACTTTATCTGTAAAAACTATTAGAGCTATGTATCAGTATCAAAACACTTTTTCCAAGAAGGAAACTGCATTGTTTTCCACAATGTCAGTTGCTCCTTCTGCTACTGGTGGTGTATTACCAACACCACTTGGACCAAATGATGACAGGACAACAACACCAGTTGTTTCTGAACACACATCAAGAGGTGGCACCACAAAAAGAAAACAAGGGACCCAACAACCTACCCACAACAAAGCTAAGAAATCCAAGAAAGCTAAACAGGCTGTGGAGATTCCTGTTTCTTCACAGTCTCAGTCACAGGAAATTTTACAACAGGTGAACATACTTGATGAAAATGTTCATTCTGGAAGGGCTGCCACTACTGTTTCTAGCCCACTGGCAGGACAGGACAGTGGTAACATTACTCAGACCCAACCAGAGGCAACTTCTAATGCTGAACCTACGGGTAATGATGCAGGTGAAGGTCCCAGTACCATGTATCAAGGGGCATCTGAGCAAGTGCCAGATGTAGTCAATGATTCTTCTAGGAGGTTACACTCTAATGTTGATGAGACTAGTAATGAAACTGAGGAATTGACGATTGATGATTTGGCACATGATGTCATATTGATTTGGGAGAAATTTGTGGAAGAAAGGGAGTTAAGAAGAGAGCAACGATTACAGTTGGCTGCTCAGGATGTGTTACTGCAAAGGCAGCAGCAGGAGATTGCAGATTTAAGATCTAGACTAGCGGTGATAGAAGATGTTGTTACACAAGTCTTACAACCTGCTGCAGCTTTAAAGAAATCTTCAGGCAAGGGGGAGAATAATGATGAAAATCAAGAGAGAGATAATATGCCTGAAGATAAGAAAGATAATGATGATGATATGGATGGAGCAGGAGATCAAATCTGTGGTGATGATGATATTGGTGATGATTTGCATGCTGGTGATGATATGCAGAATAATGAGGTGATGGAGGATGAGCTTGATGTTTCTGTATCTGATTATATTGTGAATGAAGGAGTGGATGATGGTGAAAAGCAGTTGGTAGTATATGTACCAAAAGAGTCAAGGGATGTGGTGGATGATAAGGTGTTTCCTATTAATAGCAGTTTAAGCTACAAGGAGGCAGTGAACATATTTGTGAGAGATGTGAAAAGCAGAACATTGAATGTGAATGTCAAGGGAAAAGATGTAGAGATGACTTATGGTAGGAGAAAGTCTATGGCAAAGAAGAAAAAATCAAAGAAAACTACCTCTGTCAGCTTTATACCCACTGCTAGTGACACTGCTAGTAGTCTAACAACCACTGCTGGAAATACTACCACTGTTGGTATTTCAGCAGTAACCACTGTCAGTTCACTTATAACCACTGTCAATTCACCCACAACCACTGTTAGTTCAGTACCAACCACTGTCATCACTACACCATCAACCACTGTCACAAGAACAATTTTACCACCTGTTATTATTAGAGAACCATCTTCACCACCCAAACCTAAGTCTGATGTTACAAAGATTGATTCTAGAGACAAAGGTAAGGGAAAATTGGAAGAACAGAGAAAGGAAAAGAAGGTTGTAGAACCTCAAATTGATTTGAATGAGGCAAGGAGAGCTCAGGAGGAGCATGATGAAAGAATGTTAAGGAGGGCTGTTGAGTCTAAAAGGAATGAGGGTCCTGATGTTGATGTTGTGCTGGAAGACATGAGTGTGGTAACTTTATCTCAAAGAGCTGCAAAGATGTTGAATGATATGGCTGCAAAAGGGAAAGGGTTATCTGCACAACAAATTCACAAAATGATCAACAAGAAGGATGGTAAGGATGAGTTGAGCTCAGGGTTTGTCATGTTAAAACAAGCAAATGAGGAAAGGGATAGAAAGAAAAGACAAGCAGAGCTTGAAAAGAAAAGAAATAAACCACCAACTGCTGCTCAGAGGAAAAAGGATTTAATCAGAATTCTTGGTGGAAGGTATGCACCAAGGAGTATTCTGGAAGGTTGGGAGTTGGATAGGTTGGAAAAAGCTTATGCTAGACATCAAAATGAAGGATTAGTTGACTTTGAACAGAAGCTTATGCAAGATAAGTTTATTGAGAAAAAGCTATTTGAGGATAGGAAAAAGATTGAGAAACAGGTCAGAATGGAGGAACAGGAGAGGATTGAAAAGGAAGAGCAAGAACAGATAGAAGCAAAAGAAAGAGAGTTGAAAAGGCTTTTTGATAAAAATCTTAAGATTAGATGGGATGGAGTTCTTGCTAGTGATAATCTGGTACCTGATCTGGAGAAAGATGCTACAGAATTGAGAAAGTACATCAAAGAGGTGAATGACAGTAAAGAAAATATTCACATTCATCATGATAGATCATCAAAGATAGTTCAATGGGAAGGACAAAGGTCAGAAATTGATGATGTTATTAGAGAGCAGATCAAGATTGTCAGAGAGGATGGGAATGAGCAATATCTATCATCTGTAATTGATGTGATCAGAAAATTGAATAGGTTAGATATTGTGGATCTGTATGAGCTTAACAGTCAGAGGAATAGGCAAGCATCTATGGTGATAATGGAAAGAGATTTGGGTAGATGTTTGAATATGTTGTTTGAACCTGAACCATTCACAAATTTGTTTTTGAATTGTATTGAACATGTGCTTACTTGGAGGCATTTTATTAGAGCTGGGATACATATGATTATGTTTAGAGATGGAGTCACAATCTTCATGTTTGATGAAAGACAATATGTCTTGGGGACTCAGATTTTGAGGAATGTACTTGCTTCTAGATTAAGAGTTACTGTGGTTTCAGAAGGTGCTTTTAATGCTTTGTACATGGTGTTAAATCAGTTTCATAAGAGAATGGAATTGGAAAGGTTAAGAGAGGAGGAGAAGAGAAGAAAACAGAATCAAGCTTCCAATGATGAGAAGAAAGATGAAGAAACTTGAATCATTACTGAGAATGATCAAGTTTAGGGGGAGATTGTTAAGTCCTGAGCCACTGCCAGATTTGCTCAGAAGACAAGTGTTATGCCACTGCTAGTATAGTACCACTGTTAGATAATTTTGTATTGACAGTACCACTGTTAGGTATAATTAGTCTAACAGTGCCACTGTTAGTATAAGTGTATTTTGTAAACAAGTGTTTAACCACTGTTGGTTATATACGGGTATTACCCCTGTTAGTGTATAGCTTAACCACTGTTAGTAGTTGGTTAGAGATAATTATGGAATAGATATGATTTCCATATTAGTTTGATTCTGTAAAGGACTCTATATGTTATAAATAGAGATCCTGTAGAACTCCAGAAAAAAAGAGTTTTTCTAGTTATTAGCTTCAAGGTTGTAAACCCTAGCACAGCTTGTGTGTTCGTATTATTTGATAATAATATTGAAGCTTTTGATTAATATTTTGTGTTTTAAGTTTATTCTTCAAGTTATTAATATACTGTTCCGCAAGTTTATTAATAATCAATCAAAGTGATACAGATTAAGATCCATACTGGGATCAACAAATAATAGTGTGTGAACCGCAAGATTTAAATGTTGATTTGCATCCAGCAAATGATACTGATAGTGTATACAACCATGAGTGCATAGTTTGAGCTTAACTCGAGGGTCGGGTCCCATATAGAGAATTCCGAGCGAGGTTCCTCCACGAGTGCCTAATCTACACTCGTTTTCCCAAATATTAGTACGTCCGTTGCAGAGGTTAGCGTGACTAACCCGGACGAGGTGGGTCAATCCTATATGGTACCATATACTAATATTCATGCTACTTTCGTATTACCAGACTATACTGACAGAGGACTTTGGTTTGATTAGTTGAAAACAACTCATGTAGTATATTGAAATATGTACTCGCGTTCACGTGTTAAAAACAGAGCAATGTATTGCACCCCTAGTAAAACAGTAAAAAGAGGGGCCATGAGACTCATCTGAGCCTGAAGAGTTTATCTAAATAAACTGAAATCGATTAACCAAGAATTGAAGTCCAAAGACTTGTAACCTGAGGGTGTCTACGACATGCGATGGTTATAAACATGAGAAGGTATCTAATAAGACTACCTTGTAGTTGTTTGTCCAGCTAGAATGTCCAAATGATTACAATTTGGTTGATTGTCTAAGTGTTTGAAAATGTGTACGGCCCGTTGGTGATTGTTTGTAATAATAATCTCAACTATTATTATTATGATTTCGAAGTGTTATTCTTAAAAGTATTTATAAACCTTAGGTGACGGGGGTCCGGGGCAGCGCCCCTGGTTAGCGGGGTCCCAGGGGTGGCAACCCCTGGCGGAGTCCAAGGGGCTGGCCCCTGGTTGGGGTCAAGATTATTATTTCTTTGGTGAAAAACGCATCTGACTTGAATTTGGGTGAAATCGAGTGATAAAATTTTAGGTCTCGACACTTAGTAAAATTTGTGTTTTCTTAGTTCTGTTTCTTTTTTTTTTGGGGAAAGGGTTTTAACCCGGTGAATTTATTAATATCAATTAAGTACAAAACGATGTGAAAGAGCTTCACACCAACCTCGAAAAAACCAGCTAGCTGAAACCTAGACTATATGTATATGACATGCCATACACATATTACAATAGAAAACAAACATAAAATACATCCAGTAAAGAATAAACGAGCAGCCTATAAGCAAATCTAGATTCCTAGCCATGTGTAAGACAAGACCGCGGCAACTTCCAAACAACCATCAAGCGAACCACCTGATCTGAACTCTTGAACTTGAAAGTGACTAACTTCAGCCGAACCGTAAAAATAATGGCATCTCTAATTTGTTGAACAGATCGAATCCCTTTTTTAAAGACTCTGTTATTCCTCTCTTGCCAGATGAAATAAGATGTAGCTGCAACTAGAAGACGTCCAATGATACTCCTCGCCTTTCTAGTACTAGACAGCGGCAGGAGATATGCAATAATAGCCTCCCATTGATCAGAAACTTGATGCATGTTTGCTAAATCTCTAACCAGTTTCCAAACCTGTGAGGAAAAAGGGCATTCAAAAAAGAGATGGGGATGAGAATCAGGTTGAACATTACACAGAGGACACTTAAGCAAGTTTAAGTCAGTGGAAGCACCAACATCCCATTGCTTAAGCATATCCTGTGTTTTAAGCTTCCTTCGCATAACAAGCCATAAATGAAACGCATGTCGTGGGATACAATGTGGAAACTAGACAATATTAGTCCAAGTAACCTCATCACATCTCTCACGAAACGAATTCCAAGCAGTAGAAACCGAGAACTCCATGGGGATACCATTGTGGTCACGCCAAAAAAACAAATCTTCCTGGTTACCAGTCAAAGCTGGGCATGAAATCTGAAATAGCGTATTCCAATCCGCAGGCCATCTCCAAACACCATCACATATCAAATCAGCTAGCTTATCGTTTAAAGTAAAACCTGTCTGTGTGATTTTTCTCGAGGATAAATGATTCATAATCGGGATTAACAAACACCAATTATCAAACCATATGTTAACCCTATTACCGTTCCCAATTGTAGACCAAGTAAAAGGCCTAACAATATCTCGAATCTGAAGAAGTTTCCTCCAACCCCAACTAATAACTGGTCATAGAGGAACAGCCCACAAACTCCTTCCCTTCAACTTATACGAGTGAATCCATTTAACCCATAACGATTCCCTGCATATAAGAATACTCCAAATGTGAGACACCATGAGAGCAGTATTAAACTGTTCCATACGGCGAATACCTAATCCGCCTTCAGATTTAGGAAGGCAAACCGTATCCCAAGCAACCTTAGCCTTGTCTCGTTTCATATCCCCTTGACACCATAAAAATCCCCGCAAAAGTTGCTCAATTTCAGCGATAACCCGACTAGGCAAAATGAAAATCGAAGCCCAATAAACATGCATAGAAGAGAGAACCGAAATGATTAGTTGAAGGCGACCAGCAAATGATAAAGATTTATTAATCTATCTCCCAATTTGGATTCTAACTTTTTCCACCAGCTCCTTACAGTCCTTATATAAAAGATTTGACGATATAAGAGGAACACCAAGGTACTAACCTGGGAGCTTTCCTTCCTCAAAGGGCATCAATGTCTTCATTAATTGCTTGACATGTGGAAGAATATTACAAAAATAAGCCGTACTCTTTGACATGCTTGGATTAAGCCCCGACATGTCTTTAAACGAATTTAAACCTTCCATTAACACATTAGCCGAAGCAGCATCCCCTCGGGCAAATAAGAAAAGATCATCTGCAAAACATAAATAAACAATCTTTTGCGCCTTACATTTATGATGAAAAGAAAAATCAGGAGCCTCTTGAACTTTCCGCTGCAAAATAAGAGTAAGAACTTCCATGACAAGAGTAAATAAGTAGGGAGACAAAGGATCACCTTGTCGAAGCCCTCTCTTACCCATAAAATAGCCGTGAGTATTCCCATTCACACTAATAGAGAAGGAGGTACTCATAACACATGACATTATACAAGCTACCATAATAGAATGGAATCCGAACCCCACTAGAACAGATTCTAAGAATCTCTAATCCACCGTATCATAAGCCTTCTGAATATCAACTTTAAACGCGCATCTAGGAGGACCACATTGAAGATGGTACTTATGCATAAGCTCTTGGGTAAGCAAAATGTTATCAGAGATCTTTCTCCCAGGGATAAAGGCTGATTGGTTTATACTCACAATACTTCCGAAGCTATCCTTGATTCGATTTGAGAGCAGCTTACTAATACATTTATAGATAACATTACAACATGAGATTGGCCGATAATCATTGACATATGCTGGAGTAGATACTTTAGGCACCAATGCAATAATCGTGTGGTTAATCTCCCGGAGCAATTTCCCATTAAGAAAGAAGTCCCGAATAGCATCATATATGTCATTACCTACAATATCCAACGTTTTCTTAAAAAACATAGAAGAATAACCATCCGGACCTGGGGATTTATCATCCCCAATTGAAAACATAGCCTGTTTTACTTCATCATAAGTAACTTCACGAACCATAAACTCAGCTACATCCGAATACAAACGATTAGAAAACAGATCCATATCAGGAATACAAGAAGTAGATCCCTCCACTCCAAGAAACTTCTTGTAATGATCAACAATAGCCTCCGGAATCAGATCACCTTCAAAATCAGCCCCCATTAGGTCCTTAATACTAGAGATCCTGCTTCGGTGTTTTCTGCCTTTAACATAGTTGTGAAAATATGCTGAATTGGAATCACCTACTCGAAGCCATTCTATCTTTGATTTCTGTTTAAGGAACCGTTCTTCATCCAACAAAGCCTCTTGAAATGCATTTAAATAACACGCTTGTTCCTCCCATAGAGCCATATTATCCGGCTCTTTATCAATAGCAGTATGAACCACATTAAGCTCCTTTCGCAGATTTACAACTTTACTATGCAAATTACCTTGAACAAACAACAACTTTCGAAGAGGACGTTTAAGGTATTTCAGCCGTTTAACCACTTTATACATACTATGCCCTTCAACATCTTGCATCCACACCCTTTTAACCAAATCAGAAAACCCGACTTTATTCACCAGGAAATTTGCAAATCTAAACGGGCCTGCCTTTACAAGAGGAAGTGTTGGCATCTTCAACACACATGGCGAGTGATCCGAGATATGATATGGTTGGAAAATAGCATAAGAATTCTGGAATGCATCCATAAACTCTATATTACTCATCACCCGATCAATCTTCTTCAAAACCCCACCATTACCTTTCGGTTTTTTATTCCAAGTAAAATGAAATCCTGTACTATTAACATCCGAAAGATCCAACCTGTCCACACAATCTTTGAATTCATTCATATCAATGTCAGGAGGAACCCCGGATGAATGATCCTCAATATTAAGAGCTACATTAAAATCACCAAGAAGGACTCACGGTTTGCCCCGAATAAACAACTTATGGCGCTCAAGATTATACCAAAGGTCTCTACGACAGATATACCTATTATCAGCATATACAAAGGAACAAAAGAATGTTTTCTTATCAGATTTTACCATCACTTGCATATGTATAACCTGATTAGAAGCATCTATAACCATTATATCCACAATATCAGGATTCCATCCCAGAATTATACGGGAACCCTTAGTACATAGATGACCATTAGAGGTCCATTCCCAGCTACGGAAAACATCTTTACAAATAAATTGTAACCTAGACACATCCACATGGGATTCAAGAATACCACACACACTCAAGTTATTTTCACTTATCACTTGACGAACCTCCGTTTGCTTAGGGGTTTGGTTCATACCCCTAATGTTCCAAGAAGCAAGACTAAACATTATCACCCTTCAATCCGGGAGTGCTTGCCCCCTCAGAATTAACATGCATAGGACTTATATTAGCATCAAACGTGGCAGTCTCATCATAAACATTGTCTACCTCATCATCTGACTCATCTAATAGCTGATCTTCCCCTCTTCTTTGCTGATTTTGATGTGCAGAACATTGGCCTGTCTCCTTGAACTTGTCATCTAGAACACCAAACCTATTACCCAACACAACCGGTTTAGACTTAGCAACCTTTGGAAGATTTACACTAGGATTAGCATTCTGATTTGTTTGAGCAGATTTCTGAACATTCCCAACCACTTTTGGCCGATAGATAAACCTGGTTTTTTGCTTAGCCATTATAAATCCATCAGATGATTTCCCACCGAAATTGTCTCTTTTAATTCTGTTTTAGCATCAACTTCAATCATTGCACGAGCAAAGCTAGCGCGCCCCCAAGATTCCGTACACATAGTACTTGTATAGGAATCTAGCATAATAGGTTGTCCAATTTTAGTTGCTATGCAACTCAAACCTACCTCATTAAATGCTAGAAGAGGAACATTATGCATCTTAACCCAAACAAGAATTTTATTCGGATCTTCTTTAGCTAAATGATCATTCGGAGACCATTTCTTCAGAATTATTGGAACCAACCTAATCATCCATGGACCACCTTCAATAACATCATTCATGCCCTGTTCCGTGGAGAATTTGAAGAAAAAGAAACCGTTAGAATTCATCATAACCTTCTCTATTCCAAATTTTCTCCATACATTCACCACATAATTTTGAACAACCGGAAACAGTAACTCTTTCCAATAAAATACCCATACAAAGTATTGTTGTATTTTATACTAGCTTCCAGAACCGTAGTTATCGGAATATCAACATCAACCATGTTATCATCAGAAGAGTCCAAATTTAAAGAGCAAAATGTAACCTTCTTTTTTTTATCTTTCCCCATTACCTCTGCATATGATTTAGAGGTCATCAAAGGCTGTTGTAACGGTTCTGAAACAACAACAGTAGCAGCTTTCAACCTGTCAATCCCACGAGGTAAATTGCTGTCCATACCCGTATTTAGCTTCTGGTTAACATGAAGATTTTCTATCCCTTTTTCCATACCAATAGGATCACCAAATATAGAGAATTCAGACACCTTTGCATGGACATGATCATGCAACTCATTCCCTCTTCTAACCTGCTCGTCATAACTTTGCATACCAGGGATTTTACCAAGGTCCATGACCTCAACCTGCTCACAAAGATCATTGTTAATACCATCTGTAAATCGATCAGCTTTATCAGCTCCACATACATCAAAATCAGAAATCGATTGAGAGTGTACATGAGCAGAATCAGATTGTTTATGGACTCCATAAGGATTCTTTATCCTAACAAATCGTTCATCAAGTTTAGCAAACATATCCGCATAATTAAAATCAGATTTTAAACCCTCTTTTTGCAAAACAGGATTAGAATCCATGTTAACTTGCTGCCCAAGATTGGAAAATTCTGCGCCAACACCCTTGCTCCCCAAGTTTTATGCCCTAGCCGCAGCTACTTCCTTCATCCCCAAGTTTTTCGGATATATTGCAGGAACTCTAGCCGTTCCAGCCTTTTGCGAATTAGGGTTTAATCCTATGCTAGGTTGTGTTATAGAAGGAATATGAATGCCATCATCATTCTTCTCCGTTTGCATATTCATACCCTGATCAGAATCTGATTCAGAAGAAGAAACATTACAACCACGATCACCATCACTTTTAGTTCCATCAATCTTCGAACCAGAAATCCTAGATAACTTCTTTTTCTTTTTCTTACTTGCCGAACCTGCCATCACTCTAAAAAAACGAAAACAAAGACCAGAAAAAACCACAAGAACATATCTATTGAATAAGTAAAACACGAGGAGATCAGAAATCAGATCAGAATCAGCAAAGAATTAGCAGGTTAATCAAACCAATTGAAGCTCCATGGAAGAAACCCAAATCGCCATTTAGAGAGAGAGCCGGCTTTTAAAATACAAATTTCTTGGTTCTGTTTCATGCAACATAGCGTGCGACATACGGCTTTGTGTCGCTAAGTGTGACATAGTCTATTGTGTCGCTAAGTGTGACATAGTCTGTTGTGTCGCAGATCCTGTCTGCGACATAAGGACTTGTGTCGCGAAGTGCGACATCCACAATTTAATGCAACGTAAAGCGTTGTGTCGCTGTATGCGACGGGAATGAGTTTTGCGACATAGTGTTTCGTGTCGCTATATGCGATGTTCGTAATTTGTGCGACATAGTGGCTTATGTCGCTATATGCGACATAAGGTTTGATTTAGCGACATAACAGCTTATGTCGCAGGTGGCCTGGAGCCTCTGCGACATAACGCGTTGTTGGCCGGAAAATGAGCCGAAAAGGTGTTTTCCGGCCTCCGTTTGACTTGAAACTTTTACCCAACCTATATTTGGACATTTCAAGCTTAAATAAACAATTATAAGTTGAAAACAATAGAAAACAAGAGGTGTCGGGATTTGTCAGAAACTTACGAAGTTAACGCCGTGAAAATCTGAAAAGATGGGGTTGTAGATCGTGACGCGGTGGTTCTTTTCTTCCAAATGGGCTTCAAGATTAAGGTCGTTTAAGGTGTTAATTTGTGATTTTGAGTGGTGGTGGTGGTGGTGGAGTTTAGAGAGAAAAAGAGAAGAGAGATAATAGAGAGAGAAAGGATAGGTGAGAATGGGGTAGGGAGGTGGTGACCTCACCCCCTTTTTGGCTGATTTTGGGGATCTCCCAAATTTTAATCCCCGCGTTTGCGCTCCGTGTGGTGTTCATTTTCCCGATCGTTTAAACGCTAGATAATTATTTTTATACGTTTAAATATATGTTCTAAAATATGAATGTTTATTCAGTGTTTTTGTTGAAGTATTTACCAAATACTTAATAACTCAAATATTTTTGTTTGTTTGTGTGTTAAATGTTTAAGTCGCGTAGACATTTATTATACGATACGAAATGAAATTGAAATATATCAAAATAATATTTTGAGTATGATATCGTTATTAAATGATTTTATATTATTTAATAAAATTGATCATCAACGTCCGTATTTACTTGAACCGAATTACATTCGATTTGAATCTTGTACGATTTAATCAACTCTCATATTCATATATATTCAACAGTATATATATATATATATATATATATATTTTGATACATTAATTAGCCTAAAACCAACTAATTACATGTATCAACAACTGATTAGGTACTAATCACTAGTCCTAATTTGGCGGGTGTTACATTCTCCCCCTGTTAGGAGAATTTCATCCTGAAATTTAGCTCAATGTAGTGTTGGATGTAGAGTTAGTAAATAACTGAGGATACTTGAGTCGCATTTAGTCTTCCCGTTCCCAAGTGAATTCCGGACCACGCCGCGAATTCCACCTGACCTTAACGATGGGAATACGACTTTGTTTGAGTTGTTTGACCTCACGGTCCATGATTTCCACAGGTTCTTCAACAAAATGAAGTTTGTAATCGACGCTAATCTCGTCGAGTGGGAGGATGAGTGTCTCATCAGAAGGCATTTCTTTAGGTTAGAAATGTGAAAAGTAGGGTGCACGCTGCTGAGCTCAGCTGGCAGCTGCAGTCGATATGCCACAGGGCCAATCCTTTCGAGGATCTCAAAAGGCCCAATATATATGGGATTTAACTTCCCGCGTTTGCCGAATCGGATCACGCCTTTCCAAGGCGATACTTTAAGGAGTACTCGATCCCCAACTTGGAACTCGAGTGGTTTGCGTCTAACGTCAGCATAACTTTTCTGACGATCACGTGCGGCTTTGAGTCTGTTTTGGATTTCGACAATTTTCTCGGTGGTTTCGTGTATGAGTTCAGGACCAGTGAGTTGACTGTCTCCCACTTCGGTCAAACAGATCGGTGATCGGCACTTACGACCTTACAGTGCCTCGAATGGTGCAACCTTAATGCTGGTATGATAACTGTTATTGTAGGAAAACTCGCACAATGGCAGGTGTCTTTCCCAGTTTGCACCGAAGTCAACTACGCAAGCTCGTAGCATGTCTTCCAGTGTCTGAATAGTTCGTTCACTTTGGCCATCGGTTTGAGGATGGTATGCGGTACTCATATCAAGATGGGTACCCAACCATTTTTGAAGTGATTGCCAAAAGTGAGATGTGAAGCGAGCGTCCCTGTCAGAGATATTTGAGGTTGGGACACCGTGTCGAGAAACAATTTCTTTGATGTAGATTTGTGAGAGGCTTTCCATTTTATCGGTTTCCTTGATCGCCAGGAAATGAGCAGATTTGGTGAGATGATCGACGATCACCCAAATGGTATCGCAACCGCTCGAAGACTTGGGTAGTTTGGTTATGAAATCCATGGCGATTTGCTCCGATTTCAATTCAGGAATGTTGGGTTGTTGAAGTAAACCAGAAGGTTTTTGATGTTCGATTTTGACTTTCGAGCAAGTAAGGCACTTGCTGACATATGTGGCGATTTCGGCTTTCATGTTCGGCCACCAATAAAATTCCTTGATGCCGTGATACATTTTTTCGGATCTAGGATGGATAGAATATTTGGAATTGTGAGCTTCATCTATCACAAAGTCTCGCAGGTTTCCAAAACCAGGCAACCAGATTCGATTTGAGAAGTACCTAACACCATTAGGTTTGATTTCGAATTGTTTATCGATGCCTCGTAAGGCTTCGCTTTTGACATTTTCGGGTTTCAAAGCTTCGAGTTGAGCGGTATGAATCTGAATGGTGAGATCATTATGAATGGTCATACTGAGGGCTCGAACTCGAAGTGGTTTCGGCCGTTCTTTTCGAATGAGGGCATAGGCAACAACATTTGCCTTGCCTGGGTGGTATTTGATTTCGCAGTCATAATCGATGAGCAACTCGACCCAACGACGTTGTCGCATATTAAGGTCTTTTTGGTCGAAGATGTGTTGGAGACTTTTGTGATCGGTGAACATGATACTTCGGGTACCATAGAGGTAGTGTCTCCAGATTTTGAGGGCGAACACCACGGCCCCTAGCTCGAGGTCGTGAGTCGTGTAGTTCTTCTCATGAACTTTGAGTTGTCGAGAAGCGTAAGCAATAACCTTGTCTCGTTGCATCAACACGCAACCAAGACCTTGATGGGAAGCATCACAGTAATGCTTGAGTTTAAATAGCTGGAATGCTGACTCTTGTTTATCGGTCCAATTGAACTTCTTTTCCTTTTGAGTCAGTGTCGTGAGCGGTTGAGCTATTTTCGAAAAAATTTCGATGAAATGGCGATAATAACCGGCCAATCCTAGAAATTGGTGTACCTCGGTTGGAGTAGTTGGCACTTGCCAGTCTTTGATAGCCTCGATTTTTGATGGGTCGACGTGAATTCCTTGACTATTAACAACATGTCTAAGGAATTGAACGGATTGTATCCAGAACTCTCATTTGGAGAATTGGGCATATAATTCCTCGTGTTTGAGCAGTTCTAGAATGGTTTTGAGGTGTTGTGCATGTTCTTGTTCGTTGCGCGAATAGATGAGGATGTCATCGATAAATACAATGACAAACTTGTCGAGGTAGGGTTTGCACACCCGATTCATAAGGTCCATGAATACAGCCGGTGCGTTTGTTAAACCGAAGGGCATCACCTGAAATTCATAATGCCCGTAACGAGTTCGGAAAGCAGTTTTCGGGATGTCGGTGTCGCGAACTCGAAGTTGATGATAACCTAACCGAAGATTGATCTTTAAGTAAATACTCGACCCTTGTAGTTGGTCAACTTGTTCAACTCTCGATAGTCGATACACATTCGGAAAGAACCGTATTTCTTTTTCATGAATAAGACCGGAGCTCCCCAAGGTGAAGAACTCGGTCTAATAAATCCTCTGTCCAAGAGTTCCTGTAACTGGGTGGGCAGCTCCTGAAGTTCGGATGGGGCTAGGCGGTATGGTGCTCGGGCTAGCGGTGCGGCACCCGGCACAAGATCGATCGAGAACTCAACCTGTCTAGGCAGAGGTAAACCGGGTAGTTCTTCCAGAAAGACTTCGGGAAAGTATCTAACGATTGGCACATCCTCAGGTCGCTTCTCCTCCGACTTTTTCTCTGTGATGTGCGCGAGGATTGCAGGATAACCCTTTGTGAGAAATTTTCGGGTTTTCAGACAAGATATGATATTTAATCTCGTCCCACCAGTCTCCCCCTGTATGATCAAGGTTCTACTGATGGCAAGAGCGATGCGGATGATTTTGTCATAACAGACGATTTCGGCTCGGTGTTTGGACAACCAGTCCATACCAATGATGACGTCAAAACTTCCAATTTCAACGGGCATAAGATCTATCGAAAAGGTTTCGTTGGCTAAGTTTAAAGTGCAATTAGGTATCATACTATCAGTTTGTATGAGTTTACCATTTGCTAGTTCTACAGTGTACTTAGCATCTAGAGCAACAGGGGTGATGTCAAGTAGGGGGTAAAACTCATCGGAAATAAAGCTCCTATCGGCACCAGTATCAAATAGAACAGAAGCAGTTAAGTTGGTGAGGAGGAACATACCCGTGACCACATTCGGGTCCTGACGGGCATCCCCGGAATTGAGTACGTAGGCTCTACCCTTAGCATTGTTATTGTTGTTGTTGGCCTTGGTCTTCAATTTCGGGCAATCATTCCTATAGTGCCCAGGGTTCCCGCATTCATAGCATGCTCGGTGTGGTCTGGTGTTGTTGTTGGAGTTGTTGTTGTTGGCGGTGGACTTGCAGTCCTTGGTGAGGTGGCCATGCCTCTTACAGTTATTTCAATAGGGACCGCAAGGACCTTCATGGTGGCCGTTGCACTTGGAACAGTAGGGCTTGTTCCCTGTGTAACCCCGCCTAGTGTCGGTGGTTGAGTTATAAGCTTTGATGGTGTCGGGTTTCTTGTTTTGGCAGTTGTTGTGGTTGTTGGACCACTTTCTTTTGAGATGGTTGGAGGAAAAAGTGGGTGGTTCTGGGTCCTCGTTCATGGCCATGAGTTCATGGGCCAATCTGATAGCACCATCAATGGTGGTCTGGTTTGAGGAGGCGACGTTCCCCCGGACAGGTTCCGGAAGACCGCGGATGTACTTTCGGATCTTTTCAGGTTCGGTGCTTACCATTGCTGGGCGAAGGATGACAAGCTGTTGGAATCTGACGGTATATCCGTCAATGTCAGTTCCTGCACCTTTAGGCGCCAGAACTCTTCCTCCAGCTTTTGGAGTTGTTCGATGGGGCAATACTTAGCAGTAAGCATTTGTTTCAGTTCCTCCCAAGGGAGTAGGTAGGCGGTATCAATACCCACAGACTGGGCATATGAATTCCACCATGAGAGTGCACCATCTTCGAGGGTGCAGGTGGAGTACTTGACTCTATCCTCTTCCGCACACTTGCTGATGTGGAAGACGGATTCCATTTTCTCGAACCATCTGATCAGTCTGATGGCTCCTTCAGTTCCCTTGAAACTCAAGGGTTTGCAGCTGAGGAAGTCCTTGTATGAACAAGCTTTGGATTGAGGCCCGTTGGCAGCTGTATCTTCGCTGCCCGAACTGGGTTTTCGGGTAGCCATAGCTTGGGCCACACTTTGGGCTATGAGTTAGGCGATTTCAGTTTCGCTGAAGGTGAATTGCTTCGGTGGCATTTTGCTGAGTAAGATGAAGAAAAGACAATGAGATTCTTATGTGAAATTCTGATATATCACAGGTGTATATGATAGAATATATGATACAAAGTGATAATTATTTTTCATTGAAAATAACCAAATTTGGTACATGATACGAGTTTTCAAAAGATTACATAATATGGGGAGTACAAAAGGTACCGGAAATTGTTACATCCGGTTCGAATAGTAAGAGTCCTACATAGATAGATATAGATTACAAGATGACAGTCACACTAGTTCTAATGCAAGTTGATCCTTTCCATTAGCGTGACAAGTCAATCCACGGTGACTGCGAGTCTGCTGGTTTGTCGGGCGTTGTCTTCTGCCCAGGCTAGTCGTTGTACCAGCATCCTTGAGTATTCTTCAGCCTCTTGCAGGCGTTGCTCGCATTGTTCCAACCTGAGTCGTAAAAGCTCGAATTCTACTCCTGATTCCACTACTCGGTTGTGGAGTATGTTCATGTTGCTAATGGTGTTTTCGTGATCTTCGAGGACTTGGTTGATGCGCTCAAGCACTGTGAGTCTCCAATTTTCATTGGTCTCTTGCAATGCGACATCCATGGTGCGAATTCGTTGCTCATGCCGGTCCAGCCTAGCAGCCAAGGTTGGCAGAGTGAAGTGAGTGGGGTACGGGCCAGCTCAAGGCAACCTAGCGTTCCTCCTAGCTACTCTCGGGTTCTGCGACCCGGATTGAGAGTGTGACGAATTGGGTGGTGTGTTTGCGATTCTGAGACAAAGCGTTAGAAAGAGTGAGGCCTATATTCAAATAATACCTATATAATATAGCCTAAGATATTGAGTGAGAGCGAGGCCTATCTATGTATATATACATATATCACATAATAGCCTAAGGTATCTAACACAGACAAGTTTGGGTCCCGGTTTCTCTCGTCGTCAGAGTCAACTAGTGTGTCCTGTTCAGTCATGATTCCTTTCAGATCTCACATCATATTCTTTTAATTGTACATCGTTGATCAGGCTATGTAAAATTAAACCAATACCATGTAGTCACTGAACCTAATCATACTTAATAAGGAATACTGCCTAACGGTCATAGTCTAGGCCCACTAAATGCAACCTAGTTCACTATAACCTTAGGCTCTGATATCAATCTGTAACACCCCGAAATTTAATGTTTTGCGGAAGCATAATTTGGGTGTTACTAATCAATAATCAAAGCACACAGATATATAGCATACGACTCTATATGCGTCGTTATAACCAAATATATTAATATTAAAAGGTTTACAACAGTTAGAACCCGTACATAGCTCGTGTTCGTAATATAAGATATTTAAGTAAATAATTAGTTATACAAAATCTAATAATGCAAGGAAATCTCTGAAGTTTGCATGAAGACTTGAGCTAATATGCATCTTGGTGGATAGTCCAAATCTACTGTTGAGTACCCGTGATACATGCTAAAATGGGTCAGCTAACGCTGGTGAGCTCACAGGTTTAGATATCAAATAATAGTGTGTGAACCGCAAGATTTAAATGTTAATTTGCATCCAGCAAATGATACTGATAGTGTATACAACAATGAGCGCATAGTCTGAGCATAACTCTAGGGTCGGGTCCCATATAGAGAATTCCGAGCGAGGTGCCTCCACGAGTGCCTAATCTACACTCGTTTTCCCAAATATTAGTACGTCCGTTGCAGAGGTTAGCGCGACTAACCCGGACGTGGAGGGTCAATCCTATATGGTACAATATACTAATATTCACGCTACTTTCGTATTACCAGACTATACTGACGGAGGACTTTGGTTTGATTAGTTGAAAACAACTCATGTAGTATATTGAAATATGTACTCGTGTTCACGTGTTAAAAACAGAGCAATGTATCGCACCCCTAGTAAAACAGTAAAAAGAGGGGCCATGAGACTCACCTGAGCCTGAAGAGTTTATCTAAATAAACTGAAATCGATTAACCAAGAATTGAAGTCCAAAGACTTGTAACATGAGGGTGTCCACGACACGCGATGGTTATAAACATGAGAAAGTATCTAATAAGACTACCTTGTAGTTGTTTGTCCTGCTAGAATGTCCAAATGATTACAATTTGGTTGATTGTCTAAGTGTTTGAAAATGTGTACGGCCCGTTGGTGATTGTTTGTAATAATAATCTCAACTATTATTATTATGATTTCGAAGTGTTATACTTAAAAGTATTTATAAACCTTAGGTGACGGGGGTCCGGGGGCAGCACCCCTGGTTAGCGGGGTCCCAGGGGTGGCAACCCCTGGCAGGGTCTAAGGGGCTGGCCCCTAGTTGGGGTCGAGATTATTATTGCTTTGGTGAAAAACGCATCTCGACTTAAATTTGGGTGAAATCGAGTGATAAAATTTTAGGTCTCGACACTTAGTAAAATTTGTGTTTTCTTGGTTCCGTTTCTTTCGACATAGTGTGCGACATACGGCTTTGTGTCGCTAAGTGCGACATAGTCTGTTGTGTCGCAGATCATGTCTGCGACATAAGGGCTTGTGTCGCTAAGTGCGACATCCGCAATTTAATGCGACGTAAAGCGTTGTGTCGCTATATGCGACGGGAATGAGTTTTGCGACATAGTGTTTTGTGTCGTTATATGCGACGTCCGTAATTTGTGCGACATAGTGGCTTATGTCGCTATATGCGACATAAGGTCTGATTTAGCGACATAACAGCTTATGTCGCAGGTTGCCTGGAGCCTCTGCAACATAACGCGCCGTTGGCCGGAAAATGAGCCGAAAAGGTGTTTTCCGGCCTCCGTTTGACTTGAGACTTTTACCCAACTCATATTTGGACATTTCAAGCTTAAATAAACAATTATAAGTTGAAAACAATAGAAAACGAGAGGTGTCGGAATTTATCGGAAACTTACTAAGTTAACGCCGTGAAAATCCGAAAAGATGGGGTTGTAGATCGTGACGCAGTGGTTCTTTTCTTCCAAATGGGCTTCGAGATTTAAGGTCGTTTAAGGTGTTAATTTGTGATTTTGAGTGATGGTGGTGGTGGTGGAGTTTAGAGAGAAAAAGAGAAGAGAGATAATAGAGAGAGAAAGGATAGGTAAGAATGTGGTGGGGAGGTGGTGACCTCACCCCCTTTTTAGCTGATTTTTGGGGGAAAGAGGGGGATCTCCCAAATTTTAATCCCCGCGTTCGCGCTCCGTACAGTGTTCGTTTTCCCGATCGTTTAAACGCTAGATAATTATTTTTATACGTTTAAATATATGTTCTAAAATACTGATATCGCGTAAAAAGTCACGTTTTTACTACCGATATCTCTCTCATTCTGGAACGATTCTTGGCACTTTAACTCAAAAACATTACAAATCAATAGTATTATGCCAAGATGGTCAAAACAAGGTCGCACGATAAAAATCAAGCAAAACGGATGTAAAACGAAGATTCCACGCACGTTTGACGATTCAAGACATCAAAACGAGATTTCAAGACAAAAGAGCCCATCACCAACATCTATTTGACCCAAGATGTTCATTTTCAAATTACGAATCCAACAGAAGAAGAATCGACAAAAACGGACGAAGAATGAAGATTCTACGCACTCCGGAAGATCCAAACAATTTGTACGACACATCTAAAGTTCAGAGATATATTTTTGGGATTTATTTTCATCAAAAGCTTCGTTTTTTAATTACGAATCCAACACAAAAAGAATCAACGCAAACGGACGCATAACGAAGAAAACACGCACAAATCGAGAAACGAAGCAACGGGCAGCGGACTGGTGCAGGTAGCAGCCAGCCGCCGCCGGCCACCACCTGGCCGCCGCCAGCCGCCACCCCCCCGTACGGATTGCGCTTTTTTTTCCTTTCGCGTACCCGGTGCTAGACCTTTTCTTGCTTTTTGTACCTGGTGCCACCGCCTTTTTCACCTTTTCGTACTTGGTGCCACTACCTTTTCCACCTTTTGCTATTGTGAGCTTCCACTTGCTAACATGCACCAAAACTCTCCTATAAATAGGAGGCATGAGGCTCATTTGAAAGACACACCAAGGGCACTAGGATACTTACATACCTAGGCACTTTCATACTTTCTTCTAGCTTTTCTTTCTTTATTTATTTTAAATTAGTATTAGGCTAGTTAAAATAGAAGCAAGGAACGTGCTTTAATCCTTGGTGAGGAACGCATTTGTAATCGTTGGTGTACGCTTGGAGCAACTCTTATTAATTCAAGTCTACTCCTTCTCGCATATTAATCTCTGTTATTTCTATCATTATCTATCTTGATTAAATATGTATACTTTAATTATGCTAGAGATAGTTTATGCCATGATTAGCGAGTAGATTACTATTGTATTTGTTGTCATGTAGTTAGCATATATAATTGTGGAATGACTTTAAATATGTCGTGAAATAATATGACGACCCCTATTCGACTGTTTACTCGGTATAGTGCTGGAAATGCTTTTAAGCAAAGTACATACGTATGAAAACCGGTAACGACCGAAGGTAGTTGTATTATGGATCGACATTATAAAACGGAAACTTTATGAACAGACTTATCTTATGATTTTAAACCTAAAACTTACATTCGCCTTTCGATTAACAACCGTGATTGTAACCTTGTAAAGAGGAGTCGCGAACCTTACTACTTGGTCAATAGTTATCTGTGTAAAACTATGGTTTCGATTGTAACAATATGCGAGCATCATAAAATGCAGTGTGATTACGTGGAATTGCCATGAGTACTGTACACTTGAAATCACAATGTACTTATCATGTAAACATCGTGAAGCAATTGAATCCACAATGGAAACATCGGTAAACGATTAAATACATTGTGGACTACCGTAGCATTTTCTGACATGGTCTGGGTTTAACTTTATGCAAAAAGCCGTCAGCATTTTAATTATTGCTTTAATTAGATTAGTTAGTTTAGATTAGATTAGGTAGGCTATAGGCTAAATAACCATTTACGAAAACCTAGGGATTTGTTAATTGTATTTTGAAAGGCAAGTTTAAAATCCAATTTAAATCGATACTCTTCCTTAACCTATGAAATATAAAGTAGGGTACGCAAGAAACCTCAACACTTTCCTTTGCTTACCATGCTTAAAATTCATTAATGGGAATTGATCAACTAAGTCCGAACATATTTGCTAAGTTAGTTGTTTGCTAAACTTATAGTCTTTATGGTATTAAGAACGGTTAGACTTGTTGTAGATTTGCTACTCTATTCCTTCGCCCACGAGTAAATGTGCTCAATAACAAGGGCCACTGACTCCCTCACAGGAGAGTGTGGAGAGTTGAGCATTGTCTGTCTTATCAGAATCATGACACCGTGATTCCTCGTGACATATTAGTTGATAACCGACTAATAGGGAATCTATCGGTTAAACCATAAACTACCAAGTCTAGTGAACATTCCAAATTTAGTAAACATTTTCCCTATAAGTCATCATCCCACATTATAAGCTAACGGACTCACAACAAATACTCCTTTTATTAACTGATTTATCATTTTCTTTTATTCGCTTTAATTAGTTTACTTAATTAACTGAACCAAAAACCCCCAACGCACTCTTTTAAAACCTTTACTAGAAAAGAAAGATTGATTGGATCACCTCTGTTTCAATTCAGTTTCTCTTTAAGAACGACTCTAGGTCATACTTACCATCTACTAGCCTTTTGGTTCAGTATTAGTAAGTCACACTTAGACCCCAGCAACTACAAATTTAAAACAAACCGATTGCGGTCCGAGCAGCATCTTCATACGACATTTCGGCAAGCACATCAAGTTTTTGGCGCCGCTGCCGGGGAGACTAACTATCCGATACAGAGGCCCAACCAATCCCAATTCTAGTAAACCCTTAGGATAAAACCTTCTAAAAAAAAGAGAATTTTTATTTTATACTTTCTCAATACAGAGGCCCAACCAATCCCAATACAAGTTTTTTTTTCTAATTTTTGTTTCTCTTTAGTGTATGACTTGTTCCCCTAGAACTACACCACTGTTTAATTTCCCTGATCCAGAACTTATAATACGTACCATTCGACGAGAAAAGAAGCAATCCGCGCTTGAACAAGAAATGGCTGAACGCATCACTCTCGCTGACAACAGTAAACCCTCTATCGAAGGAAGAGGAGGACCAATTCTCTACCCTGAAACTCCTGGTCAATCTTTCGAGCTAAACACCACATCATCCAACTAATCCAAAACCACTGTCAATTTCATGGATTGCCAAGTGATGATCCCAACTCTCACCTTGACAAGTTCATATCTCTTTCAAATTCCTACAAACAAAATGGAATTAGCCAAGACACGATCCGCTTGTATCTTTTCCCTTATTCGCTCACTCATCATGCGCAAACATGGTTTGAAGGTTTAGAGACCGGCTTCTAAACAAACCAAACTTCGAAATGACATCATGAATTTCTGACAAGCTTTTGATGAGTCATTATACACCGCATGGGAACGATTCAAAGGAGCCTTGAAGAAGTGCCCCAATCACCGTCTCGACAAATCCGCACAATTGTGTACCTTCTACAATGGTTTATACCCAACCACCGAACCACCCTCGATGTTGCTGCACAAGGAAGCTTCATGGCAAAGACCAACGAAGAAGGATGGAACCTTATAGAGAATATGACTATGCATCACCATGATTGGAACTCTGGAGAACACTCAACATCTTCAACACCTATCGCTGCATCGAATCCAGTTCCAGTCAAAGCACTTAAAGTATTAACGGAGAAAATTGATTCACTTGTCAAACAGTTTGGAGAACTCAAGAAACAACAGCACCAAGTACACCAAGTGCAAGTCTGTCAACATTGTACCAACCCGCAACCACCTGGTGAGTACCAAGTGGAATACGAAGAAGCAGATGGCACAGTCTACTATGCTCAGTTTCCCGCTCGACCACAGAATTTTCCACCCGGTTTCAACCAAAACAATAACTAACCTAGAGGACCTCCATTCACACAGAGAACCAACCAACCATACCAACCCCGATACCCACCTTACCCACAACAATCACAACCTTCTTATAACCAACCCCTCGCACTTCCTGCACCCACTTCCGATACAAACCAAACCGCTGAACAACCTGCAAAGACAAATGCCCCAGCTTCAAGTTCAGATGATGCCTTCACCCAATTCATGCAAGGTCAACACCTACTCAACCAAAAGACGTCCGCTAGACAAGATCAAGCCGACCTCTTTATGAGAAACCAATTGGTCGTACTAAAGAATTTGGACAATTGGCACAACGTCTTGATAACAGACCCAGAGGAAGTTTGCCTAGCAACACGGTTCACAACCCACATGTTGAGGAAGCAAAGCAACTCACTACCACAAATGAGGCAGCCACTCCACCTCCTGCTGCTATACCATTGAAGGAAGAACCAAAAATCAAAACACCCGCTGTGGAAACCACTCCGACCATGAACAAAGAGGTTAGGATCCCTTATCCTGTTAGACTTAAAGCCCAACCTAAGAAATTATCATCCTTTAACCTAGACGGAAAATTTCTCGATACCTTGTCTAGAGTTCCCGGTCGCAATAAATATATGAGGAAATTGCTATCCACTAAGGATAAACTGCCCGAAGTAAACAACATTCACCTTAGTTCTGAAACATCAACCCTACTTAAAAATAGTCTTCCAGAAAAACTAGGAGATACCGGTAGATTCACACTCCCTTGTTCTATTTACTAATCCGGAGATATCAGCGCTTTAGCCGACCTAGGAGCTAGCATTAACCTTATGCCCTACTCCCTGTTTAAGAGGCTAGAACTTGAAAATTTAAAACCCACTAAAATGACTGTCCAGCTAGCTGACCAATCTGTTAGATACCCAAAAGGAATAGCTGAGAACGTCTTAGTTCAAGTTTACAAATTCTTCTTTTCGACGGATTTCATGGTAATGGATATCCATGAGGACATAAGCATCCCGATTATCCTTGGGAGACCATTTATGAACACAGCCAAAGTAGTGATTGATGTGTATAACCATACGATTGTTCTACGAGCACATGGTGAAAGCATCACTTACAAGATCGACCAACCGGACTATACACCAGAGCAACAAGAATGCCACGCTATATCAACAGGCAGAATATGTTCCGATGACGAATCAGACCCCGAAGAGGAATGATGCTTCACTCGACCAACAACCTTGATCTACGATACTAAAACAGACCAAGACGAGGACGAGGAGTATCAGGACGCTGAGGAAGAAGAAGAATCCGAGGAAGACGAATCAAACCCAAGGAAGAAGAGGAAGAACCCGCTGAGGAAGATGAAAGAATGGAAGAAATGGAAGAAGAACCTGAGGAAGAGGAAGAAATGGAGGAAGATGAAGATCAAACTGATTCACCACAGATGGCTGAAGTCAAGAGAATACAAGACTGCAAAGACTACACTTCATCGGAAGAATCCTTTGATTACGGAGCCATCCACCAAGAGCTTAGATCCACTCATCTCAAAAGAATGGGAAACATTCTCGACTCTTAACTCGATCCATCGAAGCCCTTCACCAGAACCCGACTCCGAGATATAGATACTTTCGAAGAAGAACTCCGAACATCACAGCACCCTGACCTGTATGCTAAACTCCTACAAAGAATTTTTGCATATAAGGCACGACAACCAGGAAGCTTTGCTGAAGAAAACCTTCAAAACACCATCACGGAAGTCAGAACCATCAAAGTTAACAGTACCCAACCTTTCAACAACGCGCCCTCAGATGAAGAATTCCACCAATTCCCAGATTCACGAGACGAAGATTCTAACTACCAGAGTGTCGAATTTGACGGCGATTTTGTTGACATCACTATCGATGAACGCTCTATTCCAAAAACTCCTCTTGCTCCACCAAATTCACCCGTCATCACAGCTGAGAGATTAGAGATTCCCCTCATCAACACTCACGAAGAGATGATTGACCTGATTGATGAAAACGTCGATGTACGCATCATTGTGGAGGCTATCAAAGAGTCAACCAATGAATACAACACCGCTCAGAGACACCTGATAAGGCAGATCGAACAAGAATACGATTCATATCTCGCCAATTATGGAGAACCAGTACCCCAGACTCTACTCAGACATATCCAAGAATTCTCCGATTCCCTTCAAGAACAAGTCACAAGAGAAGCTCAACAGCCAGGAAGACCAGACTACCCAATGGGAGAAATCGAGTTCTGCAACAACCAAAGGCAAATATACCAAAAAGTATATTGTGCCTTAGCCGGATAAGCTTTTCCCTATTCATCAAGTCAAAAGGCTACACTAGCATCAATGAGGACCCATCTTGAAAGAGCTACTGGAAATCCACAGAATTATGCTGACATAAGAATGGTGGAAGATCTTAGAACACTTCTAGATCTCATCGAAACTAGAGAACATCTTACAACTCCAGAAAACTTCAGGATCGTCATTCACTCCACCATTGGTCATCATGTTGAACTAATTGTTGATGAACTAAATCAGGCAGCATTTGACGAAAACACTCATGACATTCCAACACGATATTGGAACATGTCACCAGTCAACTTAGCATCCTACGTAATAGATCGACTGCGTGGAATGTATGAGGAAGAAGACATAGAAATCGACGCTTACCGCAACGGATATCGTGAAATATTCAGCAAGTTAATCTACGTATTCACAGACTCGGATTTTCCCTTCGACCGTGAGCAACATCAACTCATCAGACAAGTATGCCAAGCAACCCGATCTTTTAGAGGAGACCCTTTAGCTGAAGACTTTCAAGAAGTGAAGACTCAATTCATGGCTTTAATCACCTCAATAGGAAGAAACCACCCCCAGCGTGAAATTGTTCGAACTCACACCTGCACTCGAATCGATCCTAACGGACCGGTCACAAGGGCAGTTCGATACATCAGCTATGGGATGGCAATCCTCGACAGACTGGCCACTGATCACTTCAAGAGCTTCAGGATGGAATCTACCACTCCGCCAACTCTCATTGCCGACATGATAGAGCAATTCCTGCGATACTTTCCTCCACGCTACAGCTTACCTAGGAACCACAGTGACCACTCCAGCACCATGGACACATCCAGCATCATCTGAAGAAGAAAGTACTAAGTCGAGCTCTCGACTTTAAAAGAGCGCTTCTCGGGAGGCAACCCGTGTTCTTACATTTCTGCAATTTCACTTTCCAAGAAGTGATGAAATCTCCGACCATCTTTCACACTCGGATCATACGAAACATGCTCTAGCCTGCAAGGAAGCATCAAGACTAGAAGAAAAGTATATCCGACGTGTTCACACCTACGAAACCAATCACAAGAAGACTTGATCAAGAATGCACCAAACAAGACAGAGCCGGCAAAAGCACCAAAGGAACACTGCAACCACCGGGGAGTACTTCTATACCGTCTCTTTCATTCGTTTTAAATATACCATATCCAATATGCTTATCACTAAGTGTGGGACTCAAACCCAACACACACAAAAAGAATGCGCCTTAGATGTTTAAAACCCTAAGTGTGGGATTTTACCCCATTTAAATCTTAGTATAACATCGACGATGATGTTTCTTTAAGTGTGGGATAGCAGTAGTTGCACTACTGTCAAATGGATAATGGTATATGCTTGATTCTAAAATCGTTGCTCTTTATATAGACCATCCTTCTCCATAAAGTAAACACAATTTTCAAAATATGTTAAAAATGAAAAAAAAATTAGACGAAGAATGATTTACTTTGGGAAAAAGGATAAATAAAATACAAATTCTTTTGAAAATTTAGTTTAGTAATCCCATAAAGAGCATCGCATGACTAAGCACACAACAACCCAACTTTCGATTCGTGAGGTATCTTGAGCCATATGAAAAGAATTCACTTTTAATGCTTCACTTCTTCGATTCTTGAGTGCGCCGATGTATGCATTTAGAATCAGAACTTGCTCTTGTTATGCATTTCGAGTCCAAACTGGTGATCAAAAAGGAGATCAAATCACATCATTCTTAAACCTATCCGTACACCCATACTCCCAAAGAAAAATAGATACGTTACCCCTCACCTACTCAAAAACATCCTTCAAGCTTCATAAAAAGTTTCAAAGATGAACGAAGAGAAATCGCAAGGGGTTGACGTCGAAAAAAAAGGAAAAATCCGAAGAAGAAGGAAATCAATAGAAGAAAAAGACTCCTTCTTCAAATATCAAAAGGCGTCAATCCCCAAAAAATCCCAACTTCGACAAAAAGAAAATCAAAAACCCAACAAAAACCTCCTCTCATACCACCAACCTTTCACTCCAAAAACCTTACATCCCCTCTCCTTGAATGATTGTGGCTAGATCGACTTCACACTCACCAAAGAGGTAACGATTTGATTCTTGATCAAGCCTATGATGATAAACGATGCATGACTGGCGTTCTGAGTGATTGATAATATTAGAATAGGAAACCCTAAACACTTTGAGTGATTTGAGTGACCACCTTGAGAGGATCGTCTAGTCATGTATCTAAGATCAAAGATCAAAAACATGCTCCTAAAGATTACAATCCTTCCTTTCCCAAGAACAAGTATTTTACTTTCCCAAAACCCCTTAGTAAAAAGTTCCACCTTAAAATTATTTTATTTTTTAACCATGTTGAAAATCGAGTTTGCTTGAGGACAAGCAAAGTTCTAAGTGTGGGATACTTGATATCGCGTATAAAGTCACGTTTTTACTACCGATATCTCTCTCATTCTGGAACGATTCTTGGCACTTTAACTCAAAAACATTACAAATCAATAGTATTATGCCAAGATGGTCAAAACAAGGTTGCACGATAAAAATCAAGCAAAACGGATGTAAAACGAAGATTCCACGCACGTTTGAAGATTCAAGACATCAAAATAAGATTTCAAGACAAAAGAGCCCATCAACAACATCTATTTGACCCAAGATGTTCATTTTCAAATTACGAATCCAACAGAAGAAGAATCGACAAAAACGGACGAAGAATGAAGATTCTACGCACTCCGGAAGATCCAAACGATTCGTACGACACATCTAAAGTTCAGAGATATATTTTTGGGATTTCTTTTCATCAAAACCTTTGTTTTTGAATTACGAATTCAACGCAAAAAGAATCAATGCAAACGGACGCATAACGAAGAAAACACACACGAATCGAGAAACGAAGCAACGGGTAGCGGACTGGTGCAGGTAGCAGCCAGCCGCCACCGGCCACCACCTGGCCGCCGCTGGCCGCCACCCACCCCGTACAGATTGCGCTTTTTTGTCTTTTCGCGTACCCGGTTCTAGACCTTTTCTTGCTTTTCGTACCTGGTGCCACCGCCTTTTTCACTTTTTCGTACTTGGTGCCACTACCTTTTCCACCTTTTTCTATTGTGAGCTTCCACTTGCTAACGTGCACCAAAACTCTCATATAAATAGGAGGCATGAGGCTCATTTGAAAGACACACCAAGGGCACTAGGATACTTACATACCTAGGCACTTTCATACTTTCTTCTAGCTTTTCTTTCTTTCTTTATTTTAAATTAGTATTAGGCTTGTTAAAATAGAAGCAAGGAACGTGCTTGTAATCCTTGGTGAGGAACACGTTTGTAATCGTTGGTGTACGCTTGGAGCAACTCTTATTAATTCAAGTCTACTCCTTCTCGCATATTAATCTCGGTTATTTCTATCCTTATCTATCTTGATTAAATATGTATACTTTAATTATGCTAGAGATAGTTTATGCCATGATTAGCGAGTAGATTACTATTGTATTTGTTGTCATGTAGTTAGCATATATAATTGTGGGATGACTTTAAATACGTCGTGAAATAATATGACGGCCCCTATTCGAATGTTTACTCGGTATAGTGCTTGAAATGCTTTTAAGCAAAGTACATACGTATGGAAGCCGGTAACGACCGAAGGTAGTTGTATTATGGATCGACATTATAAAATGGAAACTTTATGAACGGACTTATCTTATGATTTTAAACCTAAAACTTACATTCGCCTTTCGATTAACAACCGTGTTTGTAACCTTGTAAAGAGGAGTCGTGAACCTTACTACTTGGTCAATAGTTGTCTGTGTAAAACTATGGTTTCGATTGTAACATTATGCGAGCATCATAAAATGCAGTGTGATTACGTGGAATTGCCATGAATATTGTACACTTGAAATCACAATGTACTTATCATGTAAACATCGTGAAGCAATTGAATCCACAATGGAAACATCGGTAAACGATTAAATACATTGTGGACTACCGTAGCATTTTCTGACATGGTCTGGGTTTAACTTTATGCAAAAAGCCGTCAGCATTTTAATTACTGCTTTAATTAGATTGGTTAGTTTAGATTAGATTAGGTAGGCTATAGGCTAAATAACCATTTACGAAAACCTAGGGATTTGTTAATTGTATTTTGAAAGGCAAGTTTAAAATCCAATTTAAATTGATGCTCTTCCTTAACCTATGAAATATAAAGTAGGGTACGCAAGAAAGCTCAACACTTTCCTTTGCTTACCATGATTAAAATTCATTAATGCGAATTGATCAACTAAGTCCGAACATATTTGCTAAGTTAGTTGTTTGCTAAACTTATAGTCTTTATGGTATTAAGAACGGTTAGACTTGTTGTAGACTTGCTACTCTATTCCTTCGCCCACGAGTAAATGTTCTCAATAACAAGGGCTACTGACTCCCTCACAGGAGAGTGTGGAGAGTTGAGCATTGTCTGTCTGATCAGAATCATGACACCGTGATTCCTCGTGACATATTAGTTGATAACCGACTAATAGGGAATCTATCGGTTAAACCATAAACTACCAAGTCTAGTGAACATTCCAAATTTAGTAAACGTTTTCCCTATAAGTCATCATCCCACATTATAAGCTAACGGACTCACAACAAATACTCCTTTTATTAACTGATTTATCATTTTCTTTTATTCGCTTTAATTAGTTTACTTAATTAACTGAACCAAAAACCCCCAACGCACTCTTTTAAAACCTTTACTAGAAAAGAAAGATTGATTGGATCACCTCTGTTTCAATTCAGTTTCTCTTTAAGAACGACTCTAGGTCATACTTACCATCTACTAGCCTTTTGGTTCAGTATTAGTAAGTCACACTTAGACCCCAGCAAATACAAATTTAAAACAAACCGATTGCGGTCCGAGCACCATCTTCATACGATGCTTCGGCAAGCACATCAAATACGAATGTTTATTCAGTGTTTTTGTTGAAGTATTTACCAAATACTTAATAACTCAAATGGTTTCATTTGTTTGTGTGTTAAATGTTTACGTCGCGTAGACGTTTATTATACGATACGAAATGAAATTGAAATATATCAAAATAATATTTTGAGTATGATATCGTTATTAAATAATTTTATATTATTTAATAAAGTTGATCACCAACGTCCGTATTTACTTGAACCGAATTACATTAATAATGGGCTTCGGCCCATGCTATCTCAACTCGCACCATATACATACATGTATATATAATATTATAGGGCTTGGACTCTCGGACTTCCGCTATTTTACCTAGCTTAATAACGATTACATTTTATATTAACATTAACATATTATCTAGAAAGCTATTGTCACAAAACATGTCTTAACATATATATATATATATATATATATATATATATATATATATATAATAACAATTTTACATTAATGACTTTAATATGCAAAAACAAGCTGAGAGTGGGATTCGAACTTGGATCATATCCCAACCAATCTAGGTACAAAGAAACATGTTAACAAGGTGAGCTAAATGTTAGTTCTGCTTGAAAACCAAAAACTATATATTATATAACTATCAATGCTAGCTTTTGACATAATGTGACTAATATCAACCATAATATCAAAATGTTTTTTGCCCATTTTTCCCCTAAAGAATAGCCACATGAATACGGATTAGCTTTTGACATTCTAACACACAATAATACACTTTAAACACACATAATAAGATATGTGACCATATGTACATGCTTTTGGCTACACTGCATTCATGTGTGACAAACTCGACTACGTGGTTTAGTCACATAAACAATTACTTCATGTGACCATATAGTGGCATTTGGTTAGAGTGTTCAAGTGTGTGACCATATCGTGACCATATGTACCTGTTTTTGGCTATACTGAAATTATGTGTGACAAACTCGACTTCATGTTTTAGTCACATAAACAATTACTTCATGTGATCATATAGTGGCATTTGGTCACACTTTTCAAGTGTGGGACTATATAGTGCCATTTGGTCACAGTGTTCAAGTGTATGACCATATATAGTGACCATATGTACCTGTTTTTGGCTACACTGAAATTATGTGTGACAAACTCGACTACATTATTTAGTCACATAAACAATTACTTTCTGTGACCATATCGTGGCATTTGGTCACACTTTCAAGTGTGTGACCATATAGTGACCATATGTACCTGTTTTTGGCTACACTGAAATTATGTGTGACAAACTCGACTACATGATTTAGTCACATAAACAATTACTTTCTATGACCATATCGTGGCATTTGGTCACACTTTCAAGTGTGTGACCATATAGTGACCATATGTACTTGTTTTTGGCTACACTGAAATTATGTGTGACAAACTCGACTTCATGATTTAGTCACATAAACAATTACTTCATGTGACAATATAGTGGCATTTGGTCATAATGTTCGAGTGTGTGACCATATAGTGGCATTTGGTCACAGTGTTCAAGTGTGTGACCATATAGTGACCATATGTACCTGTTTTTGGCTACACTGAAATTATGTGTGACAAACTCGACTTCATGATTTAGTCACATAAACAATTACTTCATGTGACCATATAGTAGCATTTGATCACACTGTTCAAATGTGTGGTGCGGTTTTGTCACATTTTAAGTGTGTAACGTGACTAATGCTTCAAACTTACTCTTCATTGGTCACGCGTTCCAAATTCATGTGTGACTAAATAATCAACAAAAAAACATCAGTTCCCTTTAGCCACATAAATGTTCGAAGGTGTGGCAAATACATTTCAGAATGGTCACACGATTGGAGTGCATGTGTGACTAAATAATGACTTAAATTTTATTTTGGCATCTTTAGTCACATAAATATTTAAATGTGTGACGATTTGATTTCGAGAATGTGTCACCAAAACCCATTTTTGGCATAGTGCAAGGAACGATTGTTCCTTCCCGACGTTTTATGTCGGCGATCTAACAAGATCAAGGGCTTTCCTCGTATATCCATGTGTCGATTGCATTTATTTTACATTTTCATTGTTTAATTTGCATTTTTATTGACCTTTTGATCATAGATTCTGCATTATCCTAGTTTTACTCATACTTTTGATTAGTATTCACATTTATGTTACTTGTAATCATATTTTTATCATAAAATCTGCATTATCAATCTGTTTCATGCATTTTTATTAATCATAATCATATTTTTGCAGCATAACTTGCATTATCCCGAAAATGCTTTGCATTTAACTTGATATTTTGCATTTATCTTATTATAGAACACTTGTTTTGTTTAAAATCAGTATTATTTAAACCCTTAGTCACATTTTTGGCAAACACTCTGTTTATATCATATTTGCATTGTGAAATTCATATTATTTTACCGTAAATTACATTTTTAGTCGATTATCTCAAAAATCATAATAAGCACACTACCTCACTTTACTGATTTGATCACTTAATTGCTTATGGTAGATTTTGACTAAAACAGCCAACATCCTTGTCTTCTTTTCAAAACTCATTTATATCTGTATTTAGCTTAATTACTTCCATCATGAATTAGATCCTCCTTTGCCATCGGTTATTCATCCCTAGGTGTCTATTTAGTGTATAGTGCTTTTAATTTTCCATAGTACTCTAACCCTAGGTATATCTTCGGTGTTTTAAAGATCTTTTATATCTTTACACAGCTTTATAACCAGAGGTAGTTTAACGGTGTACTATAGCATTTTCACGGTTTTTAGATTATACCTGCACCCGTGTTCTGGACGGGTTTCTTCCAGGTAATCCACAGTGAGATAGACAATCGGCGTTTCCTTGGCTTCCACGTATTTGTACTCTACCAGTGGTATTTCAAACGCTATACCAAGTATTCTGCCATTTTATAGCGATCTCACAGTTTCATACAATAACTGGAGATAACTATGTATAAGTAGTTAGGGATGATCAGATCCTATCCTAAGGCAATAGCTACGTGAAGAAGCGGAAAGGAAAATTAACTAAATCAATATTCAGGATCAATTCAACATGTACGCAGTATAACAGCTTCTAATCATGCAAGATTTTTAATTAAAGATCATCCCTAGTCCTAACATTTTCATTCCAACAATCACATATTATTCTACATATCAATCATGGAAACCATCATAATTCGTACTGATATAACAAGAAAAGAATACATTATAACAGTAAGAGAGATAAAGAGAGTAATACCATATTAGTAGAGTAATACAGAGGATTACAACGTTCGGAACTTGATTACGTTGATGATACCAAGCCAACAAACATTCCTCTAGCTTAAACCACTACTTATTTCTCTCTAGTTCTCTAGAGAGAGAAACTAGAGAGATAACCTAAACTAAACTACACTAAAAGCTAGAGAGATAAACTAGAGAGAGAAAGATGAGAGAAATGAGAGAGAGAAGTGAATGAAGTGTGAGGTTATGTGAAAATGTGGAGAGGAGGTCCTCTATTTATAGTTGAAGGAGGAATGGGGGTGGAAGTCATGGTACAAGAACCAAAGCACACAAAACAACACTTGAAGCTCACAAGGGGGGTATGAGACCAAGGGTGTGACACTCTGTAAATTTTGACATAATTACATAATGTAATCACGTGCATGTCTTAGGCTAATTCCCTACTAAATTGAATTCACACTATTTTATGAGATAAGTCTAGAAAAGCCCAACAAATTAATACGTGAGGTAATTACAAAATTTGTAATTATTAGTAATTACTTGCGAAACGATTAGACAGAGTCCGACACAATATACGACGTTGGTGAAAATATTTTGATAAATAAATTAAATCTATTTTTTTAGAAGTTATTTATCATATATTATTATTTTGTTTAAATAATACACAAAAAACATAGACGTTTTGCTTAAAACGTCTCAAATGCAACGAAAATGCACGAATCGAATTCGACAACAAAACGAAACTCGACAAACATTTCGACAACCAAAAGTAAAGTATTTTAACAATACTTCAATAAAAATAATCCCAAATATATTGTCAATTAAAGCGACACGAGAAAACGTTAGGCGATTTAACGAATTAATGAAATAATGAACGAACGAACACTAAACGCAACACAGTTTGGAAACTGAGGATTAAAAATCACAAACTCCCACCCATGGGGCCCCCCCAAGATCAGCCACCTCCTTCTTCCCCAATCAAACTTCATGCAAACTTCTCTTTTCCTTAACCCATTCAATGTACATGCATTTCCTCACTTCCCACATCACACACACTCCCCCATTTCCTCTCTATTCCCTCTCTAACTACTCTCTCTCTCTCTCTAAAAATGAATTTGGTTCAGTCACTATACCACTTACAACCACCCAAGACCACCACAAGTCCATCACATCACCACCATAAACCACCATACAACCACCACTCAAATATTCATCATTTTGCAAGGAAATCAAGCTCTACATCCTTCTTTCCTTCTCCCCAACTTAATACTTTGTAAGAAAACTTAATCTTCATCTAGATTTACTTTAATAACATGTTATTAAGTTCACTCAACAAAGTTATGCTAAGAAATTACTTAAAAAGGCCTTTTCCTAACAAAGAAAGTCATAAAAATGCAACCTTTGTTTCTGTCCAGAATATAACACGAAATTGACCAGGTCATAACTCACTCATTTATTAATGAAATTGGACGTTTTTATAGTCTAAAATCAATTTCAGAAAGTTAGATTTCTAGCCCCGCAAACTTCATATTTTTCTGAGTTCGTTTACTATTTTTAATATTTTTTGTGAAATCATATAGACAATCTGTCCAGTGAAGTCAGAAACTTTAGTCATATGGTTTTGGCCATATCTCGAGTTAGACAACTCCAAATGACTTGAAACCACCGTAAAATGTTCACAAATTTAGTTCTCTACAAATTTTATACTGATCACGTTTCTCTAAAAAGTTGTAGATTTTTACCCAAAAATTCAATCTTCATGCATGTATCCAGATTGGTAACTGTTGGACCTCAGAGGACACATGTAATTATTAAAAAAATACTTAGACTTCTCTAAAATTACTGTAAAAATTACTGAAGGTATATAACATATGGGGGAACAACTTTTACTTTTTTTGGATTTGTTTACGGACTGTAGATTTTTAGAAAAATCCGATAAGTTGATGTATTTTCTGGAAAATGTAAAAGTGGACTGATTTTGGGTAACTTATGAAACCGACACTTATGGACTTGCTATAAAGGGAAAGACTAACTTTTTATGACCCATGAACATATTTAAGGTTTGAGTAAAAGTCTCGGATTAAACTGGGAAGGTTTGACCGAGTCAACAAAAACAAGCCTCGGTTTCGAAAACGTCAAAGTTTCTATTTTTAGAAACTTAATATTTTTGGAAAGAATTGTACACAAAGCGGGTTTTGGTGACTTATTAAATGACTTTGACCAAAATGAGGCTTGTAAATATAACCCGAACGAAAAACAACACTTATATTTGAACCGAGACATAAACCGCAAGACGTTGACACTAAGTATTAAATTTGCGTGATAACCGATAACCACATACGATAACACGTGATATATAACCTAATAGTAATGTCTTTTAAGAATTATTATTACAAACTTTCATCAACGGGTCGTACACGTTTATTTTCAAAAACAAAACACAATTGGACATACTAGTTGAGTGGACACTAGCATGGATAGTCTATAGAGATATCCACTTACTTAAACTAGTAATATCATACGTTTAGGACGTTAGAGACCCTACCTGGACTTACGCTTTGCTAGCTCTCAGGCATTTAGCTCACGAGGTGAGTTCACAGCCCCTACTTTTACTGTTTTACTGCTTTTAAACCAGGGGTGAAAAACATAGAAAAATGATTTACTACTGTATGCCACAACTGTATATAAATGTTTTTATGCTTTTATACTTATAAACTGTTGTTTACATGAATGTATCCATGTTTTACTCGATAGATTGAGTACTTTTGAGCTGTACTTATAATGACTTCATACTATACTTGTAAACTATTTATAAAATGCTTTTAGGCTTTTATACAAACTGTAATTGATAAAACAATATTTTCAAACTGTTTTGTGCCCTGCGAACTTGGGTACTGGATCCTACCGACTTGGATTAGATCCTACTGACTTGGATCGAGGGACACTTACTCTCCTTACTATTGTATTGGACCCTACTGACTTGGGTATTGGATCCTACTAACTTGGATCAGATCCTACTGACTTGGATCAGATCTTACTGACTTGGATCAAGGGACACTTACTCTCCTTACTATTCCCGGATCCTACAAACTTGGATCAGGAATACTTACTTTTCTACAAACTTTATTTTACAAATACTTTTAAAATAGGATACATACTTTCCTACGAATACTTTTGGTTAGGATACTTACTTTCCTACAACACTTACTTAAGGATACATACTTTCATACTAACATATTTTGGGATACGAACTTTCCTACAACAAACACTTATTAAACATAAAACCTGTGAATTCATTCAACATTCTTTGTTGACTTTTTACTATGTTTTTCAGAGAATTAGCTGCATCAGTAAGCATGTATACTTATGGAACTAGGCGACCCATGATGAATTTAAGATGCCATCTTTGAAGCAATGGGATTTCTTTTGAATAACTAATATGTTTTTAGTCATATTTACGAAATCCACTTTTGTGTAACTTTAACTACTTCTCTACTTATACGATTCGATGAATTGTAAACTTTTGTAAACAAATATTTATGGCATCTTAATATATATGTTCTGCGATAATCATATGCTCTGATATGTATGAATGTCCAATGTTTACGTCGGCGCCCCCGCTTACCTTAATGCTTCCGCTGACCAACGTTGACCGTTATTGGGGATGTGACAAAGGGAGTCAGATGGCACCCCAGCAGGCTTGAGCCTTCCATATACGGCCCCTAGGGTGCCGTATACGGCCCCTAGGGGGGGTGGCCTCCCTCTTTGCTTCCGCTTGCTTCGTTTGTCGCTTGTTTCGTTCGTATCTTCTTCGTTCGGGACCCGATTTGCTTGATTCTTATGCCGTTGGATTCGATTTTCCGTTACGCTTCTAATGACACTAAGTTTTCCAGATTTGGATGTGTGTAGCTCATTTGGGTTCCGGATGACGATCGGTTGTATGCCAAGCACTCTATCTTCTTTGTTCTTTGACCTTTCTCCATGATTCTTGAACCACCGATCTTGCATTCACCTATGAAATCACAAAAAAGGTTTTAAGATCTATTTCATAGTGTGAATAAAAATGTAAAGTTCGGAGTGGTTTTATTTGCTTCATTTTGCTTGATTTTTAGATGTTTTTACTGATTTTTACCACAACATGTAAATCGACTACCTTGGTGATTTTTAGTAAATAATGAGGTTTGGAAAGGTTTTCACCAAAGTTAAGCCCAATAAGTGCGGAAATATGTGGGTAAAAACATGACTTTTTATACCACATCACCCGCACTTAAAGAGATCACTTCATGGATTAAATCACGAGTGATTTTAAGATGATAAAATCCCTTATTCTTAAAAAAAAAGATACATTGAGTTTCTAGTTTTTCAAGTCTATTATACTTTAGTTTATTCAAACACTGTGCATAAATGCCAGTTATAAAGGGTATGCTAGGTATGACATGATGAGTTGACTAGTGCTATATAGTCAATATTTATTTTTTCCTTTTGCCTAAATGAAAAGGCGATATCATGGGCCCTTCGATGATTAAAGGTTGACTTTAAAAGTGCTAGGCCTAGCCGGGACTAAATTGATATGCGCAAATAAATAGTCTAATATAGTCAATATAATCAGAGATCAAAAAACATATATATGAATCTTGAGATTGATTAAAATCAATGTCTCGATTCATACGATATCAGTTAAACAAAGGGATAGTTGATTACTTATCTAAAGGGCCGACTCAAAGATATGATTCAGAGTTCGGCAGTAACATTGGATGGCACTCTTTACTTAGTTAATGAGATAGAGACTTAGACCAATAATAGTTGATGATTTGTCCAAGTGGGAGACTGTTAGAATAGTTTCCAATATCATAATTAATTGGTGAGACTAGCATTAAAAGTAAAGTCCTTTTTAGGTTGCCCTCAATAAACAGTCAAGAGAAATGAATAAGAAATAATATTAATTGGTATTAATATTATATTTGATTAGTTGATTTATTAATTATGGTGAATTAATCAGAAATCAAAAGTAATAAAAAGGTGGAAGAATTTGGAAACAAAACTTTAGCCTGTGGATAAATGGTTTAGCCTGCGTCTAAATGGTTTAACCGGCGGCTAAATGGTTTAGCCGGTGGCTAAATTTTGAAGTCGGTGAAAACGCGGATCAGATCTCGGATTCTTGGGCAGAAAGTTAGCCCGATCGCCGGCTGAAGGGTTTAGCCCGCAACTGAAAGTTGAAATCTTCAAATTTGGGGTTTTCTCTCCCAGTATAAATAGGGTTCAAGCCTATACCTTATGACATATGAATTTCATACGAATTTTGGCTCTGAAGTTGAAACTTCTTCTTTCTCTTGGGTTTTTGCGTGTGAAGCATTAGAGGTATTCTACTTTGGGTACTTTCCTTCAAGTAAGGAAGCTCTGCTAGGTGGTCTGCGTGAGAAATTGGTTTTCTCTAAGGTTAGTGGTTTCTTTATCTATTTTGTTTATTTTTCTATTTTATTAAGTTAAGATCCCTTAGGGTTTTAGTTTTCTAATTGCCTTAGATTATTAAATTATCTACAATGATCACATCAGTCAAGATTTTATTTTTAAACATTTCAGAGGTGTTGGCTGATGTGTCATTGTCAGATGAAGAGTCAGATTGTGACTCTTTCAATTTCTAAACCTTTTGAGGTCTGGGTGGTTGCTTGTCAACAACTTTGAGCTTCAGATCATGAAATTTGGTTGGCTCAATATTGTAGATTTGCTTGGCAGGTGGAGGAGATGTAGAACCTCTCTTTGAAAAAGATTTATTTGAAAAGTTTCTATATTTAGAGGTTCTAGGAACACCTCTCCCAAACCACTTTTGAGCAAGCAACGAACAATCATTAATCAGATGACCTTGTTTCTTATAGTAGAAACAAGATCTATACTAAAAAAAATGATTGAGACACAGGAATAAACCGCTGAGAATGACTAAAAGAAGCATTTACGGAGCATGCACACTTATGTGAACACGAAGAGGTTGATGTTTGAGAAGATAATTTAGAAGACTTTTGATCATTTTGAAAAATTTCATTAACTTTCAAAATCTTCTATTTAGGATCGGCCTTAGCTTTGCTTTTGATTTTGATTTTAACAAAGTTATCAACATTTGCATTTATGAAGATGTGATTTACAATTTTTACCAATTTCTCCCCGTTGGACCGTATTCTTCATCGGTTATATCCTCAATCTCAATTTCTTTCCTCAAAGTAACTGGAGGATGACATTTAGCCTTACCAGATTCAGGCTTATCAACAATAGGCTTAACTGGCTCAGCCTTGGTTTCAATAGCCTTAACAGGCTCAATTACCTCAACCTTTTGAGCCTTGATAGTCTCGGGCTCACTAGTTATTGCCTTAACTAGCTCAGGCACACTAGTTTCAAGTTTCTTGAAAACAAGTTTAACATTTTCAGCCTTAACTTGCTCAGGCGTACTTATCTTTATGCTAAATGCATGTTCAATAGGTTTTATGTCTATGTTAGCGAAGTTAGGCACAAAATCTTTGATAGGATCCTGAGATGGCATAGGACAATAATCTTTAGGAGGTGGGACTTGATGATAACCAAGTCCAACCTTGCTTTTGGTATCGGTCCTTTGAGCCGTAAGGATCTCATCAAAAAAAAGAGAGGAAGTAGCAAAATTTGACAACTTTCCTTTAAAGTTAGAGCCTTCGATTAAGAATCAGCAAGTTCTTTCTTTACTAAAGCAAGCATATCAACATAACTACTAATTTCATCTTGTTAACTGGAAATCTTTGCTCTCAGCTCTTTGTTTTCTTCAAAAATTGCTTTAAATTTCTTTTCACACGCCTTTTTGTTTTCTTTTAGCAAATCATTTGCCTTAGTTAATTTTTCTATGTTAGAGTTTAGGCATTTATTATCCTCTCTATACATTTAACCTGATTAGTTAGCTTAATACACGAAATACAAGACAGAGGTTCATCATGTACCTCATGAACTTCATCCATGAAGGCTTGATTTTTTTGGTCATCGTCATCATGTTTTGATGATTCTTGAGCCTCATCTGTCAACAATAAGGCCGCAAATACCATGGCCTTTTCTTCAGCTTTTGTCTTATCAGCAGTCTTGTTTAGAGAAGGTTTTGTGAACCCACAAAGTGGATTCTTTTTCTCTCACATTCTCGGGCAAAGTGTCCGTAGTTTTGACACTTGTAGCATTTAACTTTACTCTTGTTAAATCCCAAACCCTTGTCTTTTGGGTCAGTCATTGACTTCCTGCCTGACTTCTTCAAAAAGTTATTGATGACACGCAAAAAGTCATGTTTTTGTGTGCCATTATCCCACCATTTTGGCCCAATTATTAATGAAAACACTTAAAATATGAACTTAAACATCACATTTCATGATAAGGGCTAAAATATAGACGATGTTTCAAGAATCGACAAAAACAACCTAAAAATGAGTAAAACAGAGCACAAACGATCATTGAATCTTCTGTTCGCGTATTTTAGCACTTTTTGAGCTACACAAATAATTATGACCTCTAACTTATGTCATTTTCTTCGTTAGGAAAATACGAACGCATGGATATAAAGAACGCTCAAAACGGATAAACGATGAAGAAGATACGCCCGAACAAAGAAACGAAGAACCGAAGGGCCAGGATACGGCTGAACCAGACCGTATACGGCTGAACCAGACCGTATACGGCTGGTCACAGACCGTATACGGCCTGTGCAGACCGTATACGGCCTGTGCAGACCGTATACGGCCTGTGCTCAGCCGTATATGGCCCAGTTCAGCCGTATTCACCCTATGCTCAGCCGTATACGGTCCAGTTCAGCCGTATATGGTCCAGCTCAGCCGTATTGTGCGTTTGGGTGATAAAAATCTGATTTTTATTCTCCTTTGCGATACGGTTGTGCATTTGAAGGTTTGGATACGGTCTACAGATACGGTTGTGTGATCTCTATAAATACAAGCCTCATTTCATCATTTCAACACACCAACAATCCTCAACACTTCTACACTTCACATTTTCTTTACGTTTTCGTTCTTTTAGTTAGTTAATTAGTTTAGTTTCTCTCTCTAGGTTCTCTCTCTAGTCTCTCTCTCTAGTTTCTCTCTCTAGAAACTAGTTAGAAGATTAGGGGGAGAATCTGTCGCTGTTAGAATAGCTATGTAAGTACGTTTGTAGAGGCTAGCTTATGTAATGCTCGGATATTATGAAGAAATACAAGTGTTATTCTGCTCGCATTTCGTATCGGTATTATCTATCCTTTCTAATATAAATTTGTCATATTGTTCTTTTTTGATGTATGTGGTTTATTAATGTTAGAAATGATTACTGCTATGCTTTGTGAGTAGTTGCTTGTATGATTGTCAGGATTTAGATAGTTATAGATGATGTTACATTAATTCGTTATCTATATAATTGGGGATTGTTATATTTGTCATATCTAAACTTATCATGCATCTAGACTTAGCTATGGATCACCCTTTCCAGTACTTCGCGTGACTACTACTTTAGGCTTAGAACCTTATCAACTCTAGGTACAGTAGGAAGTTATCTGTGTTATAGTAAAGAAGCCATGTATGTCACTGTAATCCGGCTGTAATACTGGGCAAATGCCCCGGAAAGAGCCGTCTGTGCCGACACTGTGGATTACCTAGAGACCCTAGAATATGGCCTAGAAACCAATATAGCTGTGGAAATGTTATAGTACACCGTCTGGCTACCCCTGTAACTGAAGCTATGGAAACACTTCGATATTGTACACCGTATCTGTACCTAGGGATGAAAAGTTGTGGAAACATCATAGTACACCGCAATTACATCCTTGGTTACATGAATCTGTGGAACTGTTTAAGTGTTGTACATCGTGAATGGTTCCTAGGTTAGTACACTGTGGAAGGAGTATGCATTGTACACCGCTGGTGTTCCTAGGGCTGAATGACTGATTGCAAAGGAGAGGCTAGATCATGACAGAAGTAGTTGAACTAATCAAACGTAAGGAATGAGTCTGGAGATGAAAGTCAAGCCCAACAGTGGTTCAGGATTCTTAAAACCCCTAGATTCTATAAAACTGATAGTTTAGAATAGCAAGTTAATAATCTGAACATGTTAAGGAAATGGCATGTACATTTAGGTGTTAAGAACGGTCAGAATTACCTGCGTGGTAGTCTGTTACCTTATTCCTGCACCCTTCAAGGGTCACTTGTCCATAAAGACAGTGTGGGGGGTTGAGCAGCCTGTTCTGATCAGAATCAAGATAGCCTAGGTCTCGTGACATACTAATTCTGGTACTTAACTAGAAAGAGTAGTATTACACCCTCAAATGTCATCACATATTTTATTTTTTTTTTCGGAAGCGTTATCCCATTCCATAAAGTTTAAACATTTATATAAACTTTAAACCATTACCAAATATTATACTAATACAAACTTAAACATATATAGTTACAAAACAGTTTTCTTCTATTTGGGTATTACTTCTAAAACATTTTAATCATCACATTGATCAGAGTTTCTGCCGTCAAACATTTCTTCAAATGATCATTAATAGCCCAAATATCCCAAAAGTTAACCTGCAAATATATTGTGGGGGATTAGCACGAAGCTAAGTGAATGAACTAAGTCTTAGCATAACAATCAATTCACAACAATTAACTTTAAGAAACAATCAAATAGAGGATCGGTGGTTCTTGAGGTATCCTCAGTCCGCGGTGATCCTCCAAGAACACTTAATAATCAACTGCAGGCCAATACAGAGATTTTACCGATAGTCTATTTCTATCTTTAATCATTATGGACTAATTCACAACAAATGTTCATCCGGTCCATAAAGATTAACCTATAGCAACTAAACCCAATGTAATTGACCTCTATCATTCCAAACTATCATGGAATTAATCACTAGCAATCAAGTAATCCATCAATTAATAAATTCAATCAATCAATCTATTATTAAATCATCAATTAAGCAATCAATAATATAAACTTAAAATTGATGTAACTAACTGTTAACACCAAAATCAAATTGTGAGAATTAGTCCACTCACCGATACCTCAGCAGTTGCAACACTCAGTTTCTTATCACTGAGTCTTGGTTTTTATCTGAAATATCACATAATAACAAATTAGTAACTTGTCATTAATAAAATAGTATTTACAATATTGATAAATCTTACACATAAGTAACCATATAATACATATGTATATGGTATATATTTAAGTTCCTAGTTTAACTTAATCATCAAAATACAACAGACAAACGTGATCCGGATCAAATTTTGTGGGATCGCGTTCCCCTTAAGAAAAATTTCTGTTACCGAATTACACTAAGCAACGCGATCATGAACAAGAGGCTGGATCGCGTTCATCCTTTGAAAACTTTCTGTGATTAATTTGCACTTGGCAACGCGATCCAGGTAATTGCTTGGGATCGCGTTCCCAAGAGTAAAATCCATCTTAATTCATTTATAACTAGTGAACGCGATCCTAGCTAGGGTTTGGGGATCGCGTTGAGCTGTTCTTCAGCTCAAGAACAGACTTGTTATTGTCCAGCTCGAACCAAAACTCAAACAATCCTCAAAATGACACCAAATTCAAATTTAAAAGCTATCAAAGGCTCAATTAACTTCAAGTAACATCATATACCATCTCTTAACCTAATTCAAATCTCTAATTCGCATAACTATCAACAATTACATTATTAAGGTTAAAACCCAATGTTTACAAACAAAAACACTTACATAATCAATTCAAAGCTAAGATTCACTGATAATGATGGCAAGGAAGTAATCACAACTCCAGATTAGATTATCTTGAATATGATCTTGATTTTAAATCTTGAATATGGTTTTTGGTTGGTAGTTAAGTGTTCTTGAACTTACTGAAATTTTAGGAAGTAAAGAAAAGAGGAGGTCGGCCTCTTACTTAACCGACCCAATAACACTAGTATATTATATCCGTCTTAAATATATTGTCTGGAACCTAAATTTTTAATACGAGAAAATTATTTTATTTTACCGTCATCTAAATTTATTTAAAGTAAACAATATTTCATTAGTCACAACATTACCTTAAACTTATTTTCCTATTAAATTTACAATCAACACATATAAATATATATATTACATATAAAAACTAAAGAAAATACCTGTTTCTCCTAGGCCCGATTTGAGGATGTTACAAATCACCCCTCCTTAAGAAGATTTCGTCCCTGAAATCTAACTAGAAACAAACAAACTAGGGTATCCAGCCCGCATACTTTCCTCCGTTTCCCAAGTGAGATCCGCACCCAAACTATGTTTCCATTTAACTAATACCATAGGAATTTCTTTCTTTCTTAATGTAGTAACTTTTCTATCTAAAAGCTCGACAGGTTCTTCCACTAATTTCATGCTTGAATCAACACGAAGATCTTGCAAAGGAAGGATTTGGGCTTGATCCTCCACATTACATTTTCTTAAATAACAAACATTAAATGTATCGTGAATACCAGCTAATTCAGGTGGAAGATCTAAAGAAACCGATTGGGCATTAATTACTTGTCGGATCTTAAATGGGCCAATATATCGGGGAGCTAACTTCCCACGTTTACCAAATCTAATAACACCCTTCCATGGAGAAACTTTCAAATAAACAAGTTCACCAACAGAAAAAGAAACTGGTCGTCTACGTGGATCAGCATATTGTTTTTGTCTGTCTCGAGCCGCTTTTAACTTTTCACGAGCAATTGTAACCTTATCAGCAGTCATCTGAACGATATCGGGGCCCACAAACTGTTTTTCTCCCGCTTCTAACCAACACGTAGGTGTTCGACAACGGCGTCCATATAACATCTCATAAGGTGGCATACCAATACTAGAATGATATGAATTATTATATGCAAATTCTATTAATGGCAAGTGAAAATCCCAAGAACCGCCATACTCCAATACACATGCCCGTAACATATCCTCAAGAGTTTGAATAGTACGTTCTGACTGTCCATCAGTCTGAGGATGATACGCCGTACTGAGATTAATTCTGATACCCAACTCTCGCTGCAAACTCTGCCAAAACGCGGAAACAAACCTGGAATCCCTATCTGACACAATCGATAATGGAATCCCATGCCTCGAAACAATCTCATGAATATACAATTGAGCAAGTCTAGTCAACGATGCTGTCTCACTAGTGGCTAAGAAATGAGCACTTTTCGTCAGTCTGTCAACAATCACCCAAATCATATCATTACCTTTCTGCATTCTAGGAAGTTTGGTGACAAAATCCATGGTAATATGTTCCCATTTCCACTCTGGTATCTCAAGCTGTTTTAAAGAACCATACGGTTTCTGATGTTTAGCTTTTACTTGAGAGCATATGTGACATGTTTCAACAACACGTGCAACATCCAATTTCATTGTCGGCCACCAATACAATTGTTTCAAATCGTTATACATCTTGGTACTACCGGGATGAACAGATAATCTAGATTTGTGTGCCTCAGTCAAAATCAAATCACGAAGTCCCCCAATCAACGGTACCCACACTCGAGACTGAAAAGTTTTTAATCCACTAGAATCATCAACCAATAAATTCTTTCGTTTCAATAAAATCTCAGATTTTAAATTATGATCCAACAAACCCTCTGACTGCGCCACTTTCAATTGAGAAATCAAATCACAAGTAATTTCCAGATGCATAAAGTAAATTCGATCGAGAGATAATTTTCGGCTTAAAGCATCGGCGACCACATTAGCTTTACCTGGATGGTAACGGATTTCACAATCATAATCTTTAATTAACTTTAACCATCGACGCTGTCTCATATTAAGTTCTTTTTGAGAAAACATATACTGGAGACTTTTATGATCTGTACATACAATACATTTAGTACCATATAGATAATGTCTCCAAATTTTCAAAGCAAACACGACCGCTGCAAGCTCTAAATCGTGAGTAGGGTAATTTCGCTCATGTATTTTAAGTTGGCGAGAAGCATAAGCAATAACCCGATCACGTTGCATTAAAACTGCACCCAACCCAGCACAAGAAGCATCACAATAAACCACAAAATCATCAAAACCGTCAGGTAGGGCTAATACTGGAGCCTGACACAACAACTGTTTAAGAGTTTGAAAAGATAACTCTTGTTGATCACCCCACTCGAATTTAATATCTTTCCTAGTTAACTTAGTTAACGGGCCAGCGATTTTGGAAAAGTCTTTAATAAATTTACGATAATACCCCGCTAAACCAAGAAAACTTTTAATCTCAGACGGACACTTAGGAGCATTCCAATTCATAACTGCTTCTACTTTAGAAGGATCTACTTTGACACCATCCTTGCAAATAATATGACCAAGAAACTGTACCTCGCGAAGCCAAAATTCACACTTAGAAAATTTAGCATAAAGATGTTCTCTTTTCAAAATCTCAAGAATCAATCTCAAATGATGTTCATGTTCAGATTCAGACTTAGAATAAATCAAAATATCGTCAATAAATACAATCACAAACTTGTCTAGAAAAGGTCGACATATTCGATTCATTAAGTCCATAAAAACAGCAGGAGCATTAGTCAATCCGAAAGGCATAACTAAAAATTCATAATGACCGTACCAGGTACGAAAAACAGTTTTAGAAACATCTTCTTCACGAACTCTCACCTGATGATAACCGGATCTCAAGTCAATCTTAGAAAAATAAGATGATCCCTGCAACTGATCAAATAACTCATCGATTCTGGGTAATGGATATTTATTTTTCACTATTCTCTTATTAAGCTCTCTATAATCAATACACATTCGAAGAGTACCATCCTTTTTCTTAACAAACAAAACCGGAGCACCCCACGGGGAAGAACTAGGTCTTATAAACCCTTTATCTAACAGTTCCTGAATTTGACCCATCATCTCACGGATTTCAGAAGGAGCTAATCTATAAGGAGACTTAGCTACAGGAGTCGAACCAGGAATTAAATCTATTTGATATTCAACTTCCCTTACAGGAGGCAACCCAGGTAATTCATCAGGAAAAACTTCCGGGTAATTAGAAACCACCGGAATATCAGACATAGTTTTCTTTTCTAACTGACTATCTATCACATAGGCCAAAAAAGAATCACATCCCTTAGATAGAGATTTCCTAGCTTTCAACAAAGAAATCAATGGTAAACTACCCCTTTCACGTTCTCCTCGAGCCTTGACATATGACCCGTTAGAAATCGGAATTCTTATAATCTTTTTGTAACAATCAATATTGGCTTTATTCAAACTTAACCAATCCATACCGATAACTACATCGAAACTAGGAATTGGCATTAACAAAAAGGAAACTAGAAAGTTATGACCCTCAATAAGTATACTAGCTCCAGTTACCGAGGTGGTAACACGAACTAATTTACCATCGGCAATCTCAACTTCTAAAGGTTTAACAATCAAAGAGGGAATCAATTTCAGTCTATCACAAAATTTCGCAGATATAAATGAACAATTGGCACCAGAATCAAACAATACACGTGCTGGTACAGAATTAATGAGAAAAGTACCCGTAATAACATCTTCAGTGACGACAGCTTCATCAAATGTCATTTGAAAAGCTCGGCTAGCAGCTACTGGTGGATTCTTCCTCTTTTGACCAGAGGATGACGAACCTTTACCCACACCCATACTCTGTCTTTTCGCCTCTGAACAATCCCCCCCACGATGACCCTCTTTATGACAATTCCAACACACACTATTAGGGTAAGTACAATCTTTTGCAGCATGTCCAAAAATTCCACACTTAACACACCTAGATGTCTGAGGAGTACAAGGACCATTATGCCTAGCTCGACAACTATTACAATAATTACTACCCGTTGAAATACCAGAGTTCAATCTCCTATTTTGTTGACTACCTTGCCCTTTCTACTTAGCGGAAAAATCTGCTTTATTTCTTTGTGAATATCTCTCTTTATTCAAAACTCTTTTAGCTAAAATATCACCATCGACCGAACGAGCTAAATCATAAGCTTGAGTAAGTGAACCTGCTAACCTAACTGAGGTACGGTAATCAGGGGGTAAAGTTTTCACAAAATGATCAATCTTAGTCCGATCAGTCGGAACCCACTGTTGTACAAATTGCAATTTATCAGAAAACTGCTTAATTAACTCATCAATTGTCATCTGATCAGTCTTTTGTAAGTCAAGAAATTCTTGTCTAATACGAGAAAGATTATACTCGGAACAGAATTGCTTACAAACCTCAGCATGAAAATCCGGCCATCTAATAGCACTCAACTGTTGTGAAGATAATGGTGCTGTAATCGAATCCTACCAGGACATAGCTTGACCTTTTAACAATTGTATCGCATAAGGTACTTTGTCCTCCTCCTCACAATGACATACATTCAATTTTCTCTCGACATCACGTAACCAGTCTAAAGTAACTGTAGGATCATTACTTCCAGAATATACGGAAGGATTGCAAGACATAAAGGTTTTAAGGGAACAACCTTTCCTTGACGACTGAAATGATGAAACAACATGTACTTGATAACCAGAGAAACCAGATGAAGAAAAAGGACCCGAAGTCTGATAAGTATAACCCTGTTGGTGCTGCTGCGAAGCAAAAGGTATAGATACCGGAATCCGTGTAGAAGATACAATAGGAGGAACATTAGTCTCAACCGACGGGTGAGTATAAATAGGTTGTTGAGAAGACCCAGCTTGCTCTCTCTGAAGTTCCAACACCCGATTCTCCAATCTCATAATATACTCATGATCCATTTCAGTTTCCCCACCAGCTAAATTAGATGTACCACTATGACCATGATTCTCTGGTGGTGCATTTGTTTACGAAGTATTGTTAAGAGTATGGGAAGGTAGCTCATTATCCGCCATATCTGAAATAACATCACATCTCAATATTCGTTAATTGTTAGTACTGGCAACTAACCGCATATCCTATCATAACTAATTCCCCATCACAAGAAATGTTTGACCCACATAACTAAGTTTAGGATTGAACACATTAAAATGTTCAATTCACCTAAACCACGCTCTGATACCAACTTATTACACCCTCAAATTTCATCACATATTTTTTTTTTATTTCGGAAGCGTTATCCCATTCCATAAAGTTTATACATTTATATAAACTTTAAACCATTACCAAATATTATACTAATACAAACTTAAACATATATAGTTACAAAACAGTTTTCTTCTATTTGGGTATTACTTCTAAAACATTTTAATCATCACATTGATCAGAGTTTCTGCCGTCAAACATTTCTTCAAATGATCATTAATAGCCCAAATATCCCAAAAGTTAACCTGCAAATATATTGTGGGGGATTAGCACGAAGCTAAGTGAATGAACTAAGTCTTAGCATAACAATCAATTCACAACAATTAACTTTAAGAAACAATCAAATAGAGGATCGGTGGTTCTTGAGGTATCCTCAGTCCGCGGTGTTCCTCCAAGAACACTTAATAATCAACTGCAGGCCAATACAGAGATTTTACCGATAGTCTATTTCTATCTTTAATCATTATGGACTAATTCACAACAAATGTTCATCCGGTCCATAAAGATTAACCTATAGCAACTAAACCCAATGTAATTGACCTCTATCATTCCAAACTATCATGGAATTAATCACTAGCAATCAAGTAATCCATCAATTAATAAATTCAATCAATCAATCTATTATTAAATCATCAATTAAGCAATCAATAATATAAACTTAAAATTGATGTAACTAACTGTTAACACCAAAATCAAATTGTGAGAATTAGTCCACTCACCGATACCTCAGCAGTTGCAACACTCAGTTTCTTATCACTGAGTCTTGGTTTTTATCTGAAATATCACATAATAACAAATTAGTAACTTGTCATTAATAAAATAGTATTTACAATATTGATAAATCTTACACATAAGTAACCATATAATACATATGTATATGGTATATATTTAAGTTCCTAGTTTAACTTAATCATCAAAATACAACAGACAAACGTGATCCGGATCAAATTTTGTGGGATCGCGTTCCCCTTAAGAAAAATTTCTGTTACCGAATTACACTAAGCAACGCGATCATGAACAAGAGGTTGGATCGCGTTCATCCTTTGAAAACTTTCTGTGATTAATTTGCACTTGGCAACGCGATCCAGGTAATTGCTTGGGATCGCGTTCCCAAGAGTAAAATCCATCTTAATTCATTTATAACTAGTGAACGCGATCCTAGCTAGGGTTTGGGGATCGCGTTGAGCTGTTCTTCAGCTCAAGAACAGACTTGTTATTGTCCAGCTCGAACCAAAACTCAAACAATCCTCAAAATGACACCAAATTCAAATTTAAAAGCTATCAAAGGCTCAATTAACTTCAAGTAACATCATATACCATCTCTTAACCTAATTCAAATCTCTAATTCGCATAACTATCAACAATTACATTATTAAGGTTAAAACCCAATGTTTACAAACAAAAACACTTACATAATCAATTCAAAGCTAAGATTCACTGATAATGATGGCAAGGAAGTAATCACAACTCCAGATTAGATTATCTTGAATATGATCTTGATTTTAAATCTTGAATATGATTTTTGGTTGGTAGTTAAGTGTTCTTGAACTTACTGAAATTTTAGGAAGTAAAGAAAAGAGGAGGTCGGCCTCTTACTTAACCGACCCAATAACACTAGTATATTATATCCGTCTTAAATATATTGTCTGGAACCTAAATTTTAAATACGAGAAAATTATTTTGTTTTACCGTCATCTAAATTTATCTAAAGTAAACAATATTTCATTAGTCACAACATTACCTGAAACTTATTTTCCTATTAAATTTACAATCAACACATATAAATATATATATTACATATAAAAACTAAAGAAAATACCTGTTTCTCCAAGGCCCGATTTGAGGATGTTACAAGTAGGGTCCTAGTGTTTACACCCATAATGCATCTGTTTATTAACTAAAAGTGTCCCCAAATAAACATCATCCCAATCATACACTACCCTAAATCATGGTGAACCACGTCTTCGTTATCATTTAGGTGTTATATATGCTAGTCTCCCCTTTACTTTTATGTTTCATTAGTTTTAATAGTTTAATAGATAAAAACCCAAAACCAACCACCTATCCACTTATCTAATTCTAGCTTAAACATTAGTTTATCAGAACTAGCTCTGTTTCAATTCTACCGTCGAGAGGAACGACCCTGGATCATCCTTACCACGTACTAATATCGGGTATTCGTATCCAGTAATAGTAAGTAATTCGGAAGGTTTAGGCTCCCCCGACTATTATAAATTTAAAACTTCCTGATCCGCGCCTCGACGGCTGGACCAACGACCGGTGTAAAAACCGACCGACCGTTTGGGCACGATCAAGTTTTTGGCGCCGCTGCCGGGGATGGTAGTACGATTCGGAGCCTGTTTAGATAAATCAGTTTTTAAGCGATCCTTTTGACTTGGATTCACCATCCCTGTCAGAAGTTATTTGTGCCATAGATTAGCGTAGTTAGATTAGATTACCTTAGCTTAGCGTAGTTTAGATTAATTTCCCTTCTCAACCCAACTTTAATTCTTAAACCTTCTTCGTGTGCTGTCTTTTTCTGAAAACTTGGGCAAATGGCAACTCAACAACAACTAATAAATCAAATTGAAAGTATTGATAAATCAATCCAGGATAGATGTAGGAGTAATGCCCATGTAGATAACGAATGTCAAGGGAATAGTATGATTTATTCGGATAACATAGGGTACTTAGATCCTCAAATACAATATCATTATGACCCTTATGCTTTCCAAACACATCAATACCAGCCTTACTATCCTGAACCATCCAATGTCTACTCACAATCATCTTACCCTGTACACGAACCATCACCATATGAGAGTTCTGACTCAAGAGATATGCCCATAGCTTATCTCAGTAGAAATACTTCCTCACTTTCCTACAACCCACTTGAGCAACTACTTAAGGAACAAGAAGACATGCTTAGAAGATGTACTGATAAGCTGTCTGAAATACAAACACGAGTCCAAGTGAGTAGTAATGAAGCTAGGAATCAAGCTATAACCGACAATTGGCTACAGGAAGATGATAGGCACTTACACACCACATCTACATCAATCAATACAGACTTTCATTCTCATCAGTCTGGTTGCAAACTTCCTTCAAATCATACACCTACACAATCTTCTAAACCCTCACTTCCACCCGTTCTTAACCTATCAACGTCCAAGACCGACAAAGAGTTTATTCTAGAGGAGCTCTCCGAACCATTGCAACTTGAAACTTCCGGCCGGGGTGACGAGTATGACGAGGTAGACGAGGAAATAGAAATGGAGAACCCGGCGTGGGAGATCTACATAGAAGACTCAGCTTCAGAAGGACGAGAGGAATGTGCGCCGACCCTGAGAAGTGATCTCATCCCAACCAACATAGTTGATGTTATCCCGCAACTAGTTGTGGTTGATAATATCCCACATATCTCTCAGGATGAATCACCCCTTGATCTAGTTGAACCTTCAATTGCCTTAGACCATGTAGTCGATGAAAATGTTGCTACGAGATTGGAGATGAAAACGGATACTATCCCACCTCCATGCCCAGAGTACAACATTATCATTGACCAAAAGACCAAAGGAAGCAAGATAGGTTCTGCGTCCTGGCTTCCTTTCAAACCATCTCTCCACCATATAATGTCTTATAAACCATTGAGAGATGAGGATTCCTTCGACCAACCCATTCTGACAATCCAACCCAAGGAGGTGTTAGAAGTTGAGAGATTTGTGATACCTCTGATAGAACCATTCCCTCACTTCGAACCATCTCCTTATATTAGACACACCCTAGCCTTAACCTGCCTTAAACTCTTAAGTATGTACCAATATTACCCCTGGTGTCTACTAATGGATGCAAGGAAGCCGCTAGGATTGCCTGATAAGTAGTGCTAGAGTCAAGCTAGTGACTCGAACAAAAACAAGTGCTTCTCGGGAGGCAACCCGTGTCTAACGTAGTTTTAATAGTAGGATAAGTCGTAAGCTAACCCAAATAAGTAGAAAATGATCCCTAAAAAAAATTGTTCCAAGTTTTCTTTATTTTTATGAACAAAAAGGATGGTTTGCGAAATTACTTCAATGGAATTTTTGTCAAAACCTTAAAACTTCCTACTCCCACTTGTTTGAGCTTTATTGCAAAATCCAATCTAAGATCTCAAGTTCTCAGTATCCCTTTCACTCTCATGGAAACCTACTAGGAGTTAGGAGCATTAGTCATAACCACTGGCATGTTTCGAGCATTTGAGGTACTTACATATATTTATGTGAACATACATGAGATACTAATTCTTAATCTGATATCCTGATCTGTATGTCAATATGTGTATTATGCTGAACTCGTTTAAAAATGTGTGCTTTGGATATCTCTATTCTTGGCTACCTAATTCAACTAATAACAATAGTATTTCCATATCTGCTACGGTGAAGTTTTAGGTAACTAACACTTTTAGTGTGAGATTAGACTCTAAGTCATATACTGGTTTGTTTCATCTTCAAAGTACTCACTTTGATAGCCTTTTCACAAACCAGTGAATCTCTGATTTGGAGGATAATCACTTGTTTGTTAGATCACGTTTGCTTGTTCTACTTGTACAAATGCCTAACAAGCAGGGATTTATGCCTATGGATGAAGAATCTTTGAGAATGATGGAAAGTCAACAAGGGAAGCTTACAGTTCATTAAATTTGGAAATCTTTGGAGCATTTCTTTGCAGGGGAAGAGATGGTGTTTTCAGACACATATATGATTTCTAGTTTTCTATGACTAGTTCATCAAGGAGAGGCCTTCACTCTTCCAGTATCCAGAGGACGCCATCACTTTGCTTTATTTTCTACAATCTATCCAAGTCAAGCTCTCGACTATAAAAGCAGCGCTTCTCGGGAGGCAACCCGTGCAATGAATATCCTTTAGTATTAGTAGTATTTGTTTTTAAATTCCAAGAAGTGAATTATCTCTGACTATCTTTCACACTTGGATATACACCACTTCATTTTTACTGATAGCTTTTACCACATCACTTATCTAAGAAAATAGGAAACAATTTTAAATAATAAGTCATGTGTTTCGAGCATTTGAGGTACTTGCATGCTACTTCCACACATTATGATCGAACTCGTTTAAAAACGCATGACTTAAACTCGTTTTGTATTAGCAAACATCTTTGGCATTCTTGGATTAAGTCACTCTTTTGGTAAAAAGCTGTTATGAGAAGTCGGTAAAAAGTATGTCCAACGTGTTCACACTTACGAGATATCTTCACATGAAAGTGAAAGAAGTGTTAAGATGGAGAATAAAGCTGCTATTTGTGAGATTTGCACGCCAAAAGATCTTCATTGAGCCGCCGAAAAAGAATTCCTGGCAAGATCTCCTCTTCGGCGCATCTTCAAATCTCCGCCTTCCACCTTCACTTCGATAGGGGAGTTCTCTAGTTCTCATCCTCGTTCTTGATATGATTGTTAGCTTTAAATTCTCATTAAAGTAGTCTATACCATATCCCAAGCTTATCACTAAGTGTGGGATTCCAGCCCAAATAAACACTTGAGTAACATTTTCCGATATGTTCAAACTCTAAGTGTGGGATTTTCCTCAAATCCCAACTCAAGAGAACATTAGGGACAATGTTCCTCTAAGTGTGGGATAGCGGTATAGAATACCTTAGGTTTGCTTGTTAGATTCTTATTTCCAAAAGCAAACTCAGAAAATGTTTCTCAAAATCATAAGCTTAACTTTGACAGTGGAGATGCCACTCATTCAGTTGGCTTAATTCTCATAAAAACTCACTTTTGCTAAAAAAATTCAAAATTTTTTGAGTTAAAATGTCTTAAGAAGGAACATTTTCATATATGAGTAAGGTATTTTGGGAAATAAGAGTAAATAAGATAGGAATTTCTTAGGCTTAAAATGATAATCTAAGAGAGGCATCGCATGGCTAGGCACAAACAAACCCAAAAACTTGCAGTGAGGTATCTTGAGCCAATATAAGCATTCATCTTTAATGCTTCACTATTCGTTTGTTTGAGTGTGCCGATGCATGCATCCGGAATTAGAACTTGCTCCTGGTATGCACTTCGAGACCACATTGGTAGAGTACCGTACGCGGTATAGGTGCAGTTAGATGACCTTGACATTCCTTAGGATTTAACCCCTTTTATCATATCTTTTCAAGCCCAAAACCCTTCCAACACTCATCTTTAGTGTTGATGATCCGCTTAGATAACCCTGTTGAGCCTTAGCCTATTCGTTTCTTTCAAAACCCTCAAAATTTCAACCCACTTATTCCACACCCACCAAAAATCTTATCTTAAAAATCTAAACTAGTGGAAAATGTTATTTTAATATCCTTTTTGCTTTCACTCCAAATCACAAATACTTGTGTTTACTCAAAATTTCTCGTGTGCGTTTCCTTGGTAAAAATCAAAAGTTGAGAAGTTTATGGTGCGAAAAATTGGCACCAAGTAAATGCAAAGTCATCAAAAGGATGAAAATTATTAAAGAAAGAAAGGATCTCAAAAAGGGCTTATGAGCGATTTCATTTGATTAGATTGATAGGTAACCCGAAACACTTTTAAGTGAATTGAGTGACCACCTTGTGAGATCGCCTAGTCATGTATATTCCAAGATCGCGAGAATTGAAAGCATGCCTAAGAGAATCACTTTATGCCTCTGAAAGGAATACCTTACTTTCTCTTATTTCTAGGATATGATGCTTGTATATGAAGATGGTTGTTGTTGATATATTTTGATTCACCCCAAAAATAAACTCATGTTTTCAAAATGTTTTTCCTAAAAGCAAGTGAGAATTTTGAGTTTTGCTTGAGAACAAGCAAAGTCTAAGTGTGGGATATTTGATGACACGCAAAAAGTCATGTTTTTGTGTGCCATTATCTCACCATTTTGGCCCAATTGTTAATGAAAACACTTAAAATATGAACTTAAACATCACATTTCATCATAAGGGCTAAAATATAGACGATGTTTTAAGAATCGACAAAAACAACCTAAAATGAGTAAAACAGAGCACAAACGATCATTGAATCTTCTGTTCGCGTATTTTAGCACTTTTTGAGCTACACAAAGAATTATGACCTCCAACTTATGTCATTTTCTTCGTTAGGAAAATACGAACGCGTGGATATAAAGAACGCTCAATTCGGATAAACGATGAAGAAGATACGCCCGAACGAAGATTTTAAGAACCGAAGGGCCAGGATACGGCTGAACCAGACCGTATACGGCTGAACCAGACCGTATACGGCTGGTCACAGACCGTATATGGCCTGTGCAGACCGTATACGGCCTGTGCTCAGCCGTATATGGCCCAGTTTAGCCGTATTCACCCTATGCTCAGCCGTATACGGTCCAGTTCAGCCGTATACGGTCCAGCTCAGCCGTATTGTGCGTTTGGGTGATAAAAATCTGATTTTTATTCGCCTTTGCGATACGGTTGTGTGTTTGAAGGTTTGGATACGGTCTACGGATACGGTTGTGCGATCTCTATAAATACAAGCCTCATTTCATCATTTCAACACACCAACAATCCTCAACACTTCTACACTTCTCATTTTCCGTTTTCGTTCTTTTAGTTAGTTAATTAGTTTAGTTTCTCTCTCTAGTTTCTCTCTCTAGAAACTAGTTAGAAGATTAGGGGGAGAATCCGCCGCTGTTAGAATAACTATGTAAGTACGTTCGTAGAGGCTAGCTTATGTAATGCTCGGATATTATGAAGAAATACAAGTGTTATTTTGCTCGTATTTCGTATCGGTATTATCTATCCTTTCTAATATAAATTTGTCATAACTTTCTTGTTTGATGTATGTGGTTTATTAATGTTAGAAATGATTACTGCTATGCTTTGTGAGTAGTTGCTTGTATGATTGCCATGATTTAGATAGTTATAGATGATGTTACATTAATTCATTATCTATATAATTGGGGATTGTTATATTTGTCATATCTAAACTTATCATGCATCTAGACTTAGCTATGGATCACCCTTTCCAGTCCTTCGCGTGACTACTACATTAAGCTTAGAACCTTATCAACTCTAGGTACAGTAGGAAGTTATCTGTGTTATAGTAAAGAAGCCGTGTATGTCACTGTAATCCGGTTGTAATACTGGGCAAATGCCCCGGAAAGAGCCGTCTGTGCCGACACTGTGGATTACCTAGAGACCCTAGAATATGGCCTAGAAACCAATATAGCTGTGAAAATGTTACAGTACACCGTCTGGCTACCCCTGTAACTGAAGCTATGGAAACACTTCGATATTGTACACCGTATCTGTACATAGGGATGAAAAGCTGTGGAAACATCATAGTACACCGCAAGTACATCCTTGGTTACATGAATCTGTGGAACTGTTTAAGTGTTGTACATCGTGAACGGTTCCTAGGTTAGTACACTGTGGAAGGAGTATGCATTGTACACCGCAGGTGTTCCTAGGGCTGAATGACTGATTGCAAAGGAGAGGCTAGATCATGACAGAAGTAGTTGAACTAATCAAACATAAGGAATGAGTCTGGAGATGAAAGTCAAGCCCAGCAGTCGTTCAGGATTCTTAAAACCCCTAGACTCTATAAAACTGATAGTTTAGAATAGCAAGTTAATAATCTGAACATGTTTAGGAAATGGCATTTACATTTAGGTGTTAAGAACGGTTAGAATTACCTGCGTGGCAGTCTGTTACCTTATTCCTGTACCCTTCAAGGGTCACTTGTCCATAAAGACAGTGTGGGGGGTTGAGCAGCCTGTTCTGATCAGAATCACGATAGCCTAGGTCTCGTGACATACTAATTCTGGTACTTAACTAGAAAGAGTAGGGTCTAGTGTTTACACCCATAATGCATCTGTTTATTAACTAAAAGTGTCCCCAAATAAACATCATCCCAATCATACACTACCCTAAATCATGGTGAACCACGTTTTCGTTATCATTTAGGTGTTATATATGCTAGTCTCCCCTTTACTTTTATGTTTCATTAGTTTTAATAGTTTAATAGATAAAAACCCAAAACCAACCACCTATCCACGTATCTAAATCCTAGCGTAAACATTAGTTTATCAGAACTAGCTCTGTTTCAATTCTACCGTCGAGAGGAACGACCCTGGATCATCCTTACCACGTACTAATATCGGGTATTCGTATCCAGTAATAGTAAGTAATTCGGAAGGTTTAGGCTCCCCCGACTATTATAAATTTAAAACTTCCTGATCCGCGCCTCGACGGCTGGACCAACGACCGGTGTAAAAACCGACTGACCGTTTGGGCACGATCAGTTCTTCACTCTACGAGTAAGCATGTCCATTCTCTCTAATTCATCTTTATCAATTTGACTGGATTCCTCTTCAGTCAAATCCACAGTACTATTCTTGTTAGAGAAAAAATCATCATATGCTTAAAGAAATGCTGAGAAGACTGCAGCTGCAGCATGTTCTTTAGTCGTAGAACACAGATTTCAGTCACCGACTTCCTGCCTGGCTTCTTCAAAAAGTTCTTCACTCTACGAGTCAGCATGGCCATTCTCTATTTCAAGTCCATTCTCTCTAATTCATCTTTATTAATTTGACTGAAATCCTCTTCAGTCAAATCCACAATACTATTCTTGTTAGAGAGAAAGTCATCATATGCTGAAAGAAATGCTGAGAAGACCGCAGCCGCAACATGTTCTTCGGTCGCAGAAGACGGAGTTCCTTGCAAATTAACATAAGTACCACTAATAGTAGTACTTGCAGAACCAGACCCACTAGCTGCACCAGCCAAGAACGCATATTCAGATGTTTCAATTTTAGAACAAAAACATCAACACCATACAGCTTAGGGTTTTGAACGTTGGTAGTAACCTTCGTTTCCTTGCGCTACATATCCAGCAAAGTTACTTCCAAATGCCCAATCAAATCATCCAATGCCATATCCATAATGTCCTTATCATTCTCCATCAATAGAACTTGGGTATTCCACTTCTTAGGTAGAGAACCTAGAAGTTTGTTGTTCACATCAGTTCTACCCAGAGTAACCCCTTCTACCTAGTTAACTCACTTACTAGCTGTGAGTATCTAGAACACAAGTCTTCCAGCGACTCGCTAGGCAACATATCAAAAAGCTCATATTGCTTCTTAATGAGTTCCAACTTGTTTTTCATATACTTGTCACTTCTACCACATCTCTTCGCAAAAGCCTTCAATAAATCATAAGCAAGCTCATGATGTCTAAATTGCCTCATGAGTGGTTGTGGGAGTGCCATGGTAATTGCAGCATGAGTTTTTCTCTCAGTATCATAGGCCTTGCGTTCCTCGGGAGTCATTGATTTCATAGACTTTATAGGAGTAGGTCCATCGACAATTCCAGTCCTAAGAGGATGTTCATATCTTTCTTCTAAATATATTTTCATATCAAGGTCATTAAAAGCAATGAACACCTCAAACCGTCGATGTCAAGTAAGATAATACACACCAGCTGTAAACATCAGTGGCTTATTAGTGCTACCGATTTCACTATTATGTTTTAGCATAGCCCGGACTTGCTGTATCGAAGATGAAGTAAAAGCAGCCATTTAGTATCACTTGCAAAAGAATAAACACAAGAAACAAAGATTGGTTATGCGACATAAAGGTTTTGTCGCAAAATCAAATGGTGACACTAAGGTTATGCCGCAAACGTTTAATCAAACAGTCCAGATAGCGACAAAGTGGTTGTGTCACAATCCAATAGCAAAGGAACAAAAACCAAGTCTTAAATGCCTATGTCGCAACACAGAAGTTGTGTCGCAAAGATATGTCGCAAAAACCCTAGACACGACTCAAAAGTTTTGTCGCAGATTTGAAAAGAGCAGCGACCAAAACCCTAATATTCGTAAGATCTCGAAACCCTAACAAATTTCCACAAACGATCGACCAATCCACACACTCAATCTTCAAGATAACCCAGAAATCAATCCTATAACACCCAATATGAAGATCTAACACCAAAATATATTCGATTTTAACCGAAAAACGTACCAAATCGACTCGGTAATGCCAAATCCAAATTTTATGGCTCGGATACCAATTGTTGGTTCCCTGATACGGACCTAAGTCGAATCGTTACGTTCAATTGAAAGGCGAAATTCAAACAATTGAATATAGTACGTAAATAACACACGAATCAAACACAAATCACTTGTATGTTAATAACAATAATCGATCAGCTTGATTACAAATGATAACTCATAGAATACTCTCTAAACTCTCAAATTCGTCAACCTTGAAAATTGAGCCAAAGTCTACTATTTATAATAAAACCCTAATCTGACCCTTGCGACATAGAGTCTGTTTCGCACAACCGACTCATGCGACACAAGACTTGTGTCGCAACTGCGACACAGACTGTGTCGCTTAAACAGAAAATGTAATATTTATATAATTCACTAAACGTAATTACATTATCAATCAACTGACATACACACAAAATGCACCAACACTATCTGAACTCAGTATATCTAAGCTTGTATTATAGTAAAACCATCTATGATATCTAAACAACCCGTTCACTTTATAATTCAATCCCAATAAATCCCTGATTAATTCACGGTATACTATACGGTAAGTTAAACAGTATTTCCAGTAGCTTCAAAATTGTTTATATTGGAAAACATAGATAGGTAGTGATCGTCTGAACAAGGTTCGCGACTCCTTGCCATAAAGGTTCTAACCACAACCACGTTTACTTGGAGGAAAGGCGATAGTTTAGTTTGAAATCATAAATGTATAGTTAAACTGTACACCGAGTTTTCAATTGTATATTAACGTAACATCACCCCATATATTAACAAGCGAACTACATCATAACAAACACAATAGCTAATATACTCACGAATCATGACAATATATCCTAGATCTAACATAACAATAGCATGCAACATTATGAAAGATAATGATAGAAATAACCGTAAGTAATGCGTAGATTGAATAGATGCTGATAGATTACACGAACATGGCTCCAAAATATCTCTAACAATATTACAAAAGAGACCCTCTAAGAACTCCAACTCTATTAGAAAAGTTACCCTCTATAACACCCGCCAATTTAGGGCTATAATTAGCAGCTAAACAACTTGTAATTATGTGTATTTAGTTTTGTTATAGGCTAAATATATGTGACACTTTGTGTAATTACATACACGCCTACGCAATTTGTTTAAATCGTACACTTATGAAACGGACGAGTTCCGACACTACTTTGTATGGACGTTGGTGACAAAACTTTTAAGTAATGTGGAATTATCCAAACAAATATTATTTACATTAATATATTATGAGAAATATATTACACGTATTTCGTATCGGTTAAAATGCTCCGAACTCGACGAAAGCACATGAAACACGCCCAACAAAAGAAAATAAATCAAATCATATTTTTATAACCCCTTTATTAAGTATTTTGATAAAATACTTCGGTTAAAAGAGTTTCGGATAAACTTTAACATAAAATGTGGAACAATATTTAAGTAATCACGAAACGTAACATAATCGAGGAACAAGTAAACGAGCCTGAGACCCGCAAGTGGGTCGGCCCAGACCCATGGACCCGACCCACCGACCCATTCCCCTTTTATTTCTTTCCTTTCCCCTTTCATTCATTTTACACACACATCTACATCCAAATCTCTCTCCCTTCTCTCAAATCGCAGCTCCCAAACCACCCAAAAACACCATAAGAAATGCACCGATTCGCAGAGCTACTTCACGAAGAAACGACCACCACATCACGAGCTTCTTCTTCATCTTCTTCGTTTTCAATTTCATGGTATGAGATCTCTCAACTCTTTTAAATTACTTATAAAGCTTTGATTTACATGCTAGAACATTTACTCAACAAAGTTATGTCCAAAAACCAAGTCGAAATACATTTTATGACCCGATTTGTACTTACAGCAGCGTCTGCGAGCTGAGATGCGTCTCAGCTCGTAGATCGAGCTGCGAACCGAGATTTACCTACCAAAAACTGACCTGCGAACTGACTTGCGAGTTGACCTGCGAACCAACCTGCGAGTCGAGATTTACGAACCGAACCTTATGCTGCGAACCGAACTCAGTTCGCAGCCTACTGCCTTGCGAACTTAAACTCAGTTCGCATCGCGAACTCAGTTCGCACAGCAATTTCAGTCCACGGCCAACCTTAGTCGATTTTTCTGAAATTAAATTCCAGATGCGATTTTTACCCAGCCAGGGGCTCTGCCCCTTGGACCCCACAGGGGCTGCCGCCCCTTGGACCCCGCTACCAGGGGCGCTGCCCGCGGACCCCCGTCATCCAGGAACTTGTAAATACTTTTCACACTAAGTGCCGAACACTTACAAATAATGAAACCTGATACAACGATACATATAATAATAATAACACTTTTGGATTATTGTTACAAACCGTCACCAACGGGCCATACTTGTTTTCAAATTACAAACGGATTACTAAACAAACACTTGGACATTTCCTAGTTGAGTGGACAACTAGCATGGGTGATCTTTTAAGACACCAACTTATTTACTTGTATACTTACAACCTTGTGCGTTTCGGACGCTAGAAGGTTGCCGGGTTCGGAGAACCAACATACGGGATTACGCCCGACACCCTTTCGGACTTACATCCGCTCTACTTGTTTGATTTCCCAAACATACTTGCTAGACTCAGGTGAGTCTTACAGCCCCACTTTTACTGTTTTTCTACCTTGGGGTGAGATACTTAGCAACTGTTTTACATATGAACACAATGTACTGAACTGATTACACTACTTTTCATGACTTACTTTTATCCACTGAAAGCCTCTATCGTAAGTTGTTAGTTATGGACTTAAACGTAATTACTAGTAAATGGATTCATTTGGGACTGACAATCCCTGCCTGGGGTAGTAGCGCTACCATGGATTTCACCGTAGAAACAGGCATATTAGTATTTGTTACATATGAGTGTTGGGATAGCACTAATGGGGGTACTTATATGATTCTTAATTGATTCATATTTACACACTGTTAAGCTTCAACTTATGAGCTCATGGCAACTGTGCTGACTTACTAATTTACTTACTTTGCTTGATAGCAACACCGGTACATACTTGTGGTTCATAACAATTACTTATTACCAAACCTGTAAGATTCACCAACATTTTTGGTTGACACTTTTTAGCTTTGTATCTCAGGTACACAGACGGGGTAGGATTACTCCCTGGACACTAGCTAGAGTCGCATGATTTTCTACACTACATTTAACGGAGATTCTTAGCATTATCTTTTGTATACTTTGATTATGTAATAGAATCTCCCACTACACGCGTGGACTCTAGGGAACTACATTTTGTAACCGAAAACACTATGTTTTCAAACTTTGTATCTATGAAATGTAGCTATTTTTCAAAAGTTGCATATAGATGTCGTTTGCTTTATCTTTGTGCTGTTGATATTTGATTAGTAGCACCCCAAAGCTTGTTTCCGCTAAACACAGAATTTGGGGGTGTTACAGTTTTGGTTGTCACTTTTTAGCTTTGTATCTCAGGTACACAAACGGAGTTGGATTACTCCCTGGACACTAGCTAGAGTCGCATGATTTTCTACACTGCATTTAACGGAGATTCTTAGCATTATCTTTTGTATACTTTGATTATGTAATAGAATCTCCCGCTACATGTGTGGACTCTAGGGAACTACATTTTGTAACCGAAAACACTATGTTTTCAAACTTTGTATCTATGAAATGTAACTATTTTTCAAACGTTGCATATAGATGTTGTTTTCTTTATCTTTGTTCTGTTGATATTTGATTAGTAGCACCTCAAAGCTTACTTCCACTAAACACAGAATTTGGGGGTGTTACACCCTCCGTTAGTCTTGGTTAAATATTAATTAAGAGCTAACCAAAAACTAACTAATTAACTAGAGAGAGAAATTATAGAGAGAGAGTGTGTGTGTGTGAAAGAGAGAATTATAGAATGAGGGACGATGAAAATGGTGAAATGGAAGGGGTATTTATAGTTGAAACTAGGGTGTTGATGTACAAGCCTTAAGCATAAAGAACAAGCACCAAAGCGCAAAGGGGGGGAGGGTAATTGGCCTAGGGTACCAATTTTGAAGACCAAAAAGCCATCAAATGGCACCCTAGGTGCCGTATGAGGCCCTTAGGGTACCGTATACGGCCATAGGAGGTGGTTGGCTTTTGTTTTCACTCGTTCCGTTCATTGCTTGTTTCGCCCATATATTCTTCATTTTAAGCCCGACTTGCTTGATTTTTGCACCGTTGGATTCGTCTTTCTGTTACGCTTCTAATGACACTGAGTTTGCCAAATTTGAAGATGTATTGATTTTGCATGTTCCGGAGGATGATCGGTTAGCTTCCAGACTGCACATCTTCTCCATCTTTCATCAGTTTCGCTTGATTCTTTCACCTCCGGTCTTGTATTTTTCTATCGAATCATAAAATTTGAGTTAAGGTCTATTTCCATGAGAAAATTAAGAACGAAATATTTAAGGTGATATTATCTACCTTGTTTTGCATGTTATTCGGATGTTTTTTGTGATTTTTGCAGCAACGACTGTACTTGGACTGCTTTGGTGATTTTTAGTAAATTAAGGTTATTTTAAGAAGTTTTCACAAATATAAGTTCAATGAGTGAAAAATAATATACGTAAAAACATTACTTTTTACGTTAAATCAATCAAAACCGTAACCCAAACTCAATTCCCAAAATGCATTATCATTCAAATCATAACGTATAAAATAAATTAAGAAAATAGTATTTTACAGTTACTTTTTAAATAAGGTTTCATTAAATACAATCAAGGTTGCAAAAAATGGGTTTAGTCGCTGACTAATCGGGGATTAGTCGGCTAAACATAGGCACCGACTAATCCATGGTCGAGTATAACTTCACATTTTTCTAATAACTGTTAAAATAAATATATAGATGACTTTGAATTTTGGGATAATACACTATAATATTGAATGATATATGAAATTGAAACCACATGAATTATGTATACGTAGTAGAATCATAGTTGGTAAAAGTGAGTTTTGTTTTAAATTGAATGTAAGTATTGAATTTCAAAGCGGGTTTAAGTATACTTAAAATATGAGTCTTGCTTAAAACTTTTGAAAATTTAAGAATGCGGTTACCGCACTAACACTTTGATGAAAGAATACTTGCAAGTTATGTTACAATTAATATACAATACTAAATCTTCAGTTCTCCATAATCATATATATATATATATATATATATATATATATATATATATATTGCAACACTTTACACTAATGTTAATATATGGTTATAGCTACTATTAATTAGATTCTAGTCTTAGACTCTTATATATATATAGAAAAATGTCTCAACATTAAATTAACATATTTAACTTATATTATTTTATAGAAAAGTTTAACTATAAAAATTAATAGAAAAATTGATACTTGGTTAAATCGGGTTAATCGGGTCAACCCGCACCCGCATAAATTTATCTATTTTAACCCGTAACCCGACCCTAATAACCATTCGGGTTAATCGGGTTAACCCGTATAACCCGATTAAATTTTTTAACCCTATTAAACCCGACCCGAATAGTCTTAATAGGGTTCGGATCAGGTGGGGTGCAGGTCGGGTCGGGTTTTTTGACACCCCTAGTCGAGTCGCTCAAAAAGTCGATCAAAGGCGGGTCAACGCGGAAAAAACGATCAAAGTCTGTGACACTCCTCCAAATTAGGTATAAACTTTTACCTAATTACATGCATTTCTTATGCTAATTACCTACTTAGTAAATTTAAGATTATTTTAAGGAGATAAGTCTAGCAAGGTCCACTGTGTTAATACGTGAGGTATTATGAGTTTCGTAGTTATTTATAATTACGCGCAAAATAATCAGAACAAGTCCGACAAAAACATACGTACGTTGGTGATACAAAAATCTATAAATAACGTAAAACTATTTTTATAGTAGTTATTTACTTAAGAATATTATGCTAAACGAGGAAGCATAATGATAGAACGAAAACAATTACGCGTTTTAAATTAAAACCTAATGTACGCGTCAAAACGCGCAAAATGAGCCTGACAACCGAATGAGTCAAAAATTATATTCTTGAAACTCAAAATAAAGTATTTAAAATAATTCTTCAAAATATATTAGCCCTTATAGGTCATTAACGAATTAAATGAAACTATCACGTTATAACGTACGAATAACGATTAACCGACAACCGGGCTTAACAGGAATTCGAGGAATGGAACATTACGAGCCCAAGACCCATTGGGTCAGCTCAGGGTTGGCCCAAATGTGGGTGTCAGAATTCTTAGCTTTAGAGAAATTCTTCTTGGGTGTCGGAAGTTTCCTTAGCTTTAGGAAAGAAGGTGAAAAGAAATCAGATCCTATCTCTTTTTCTAAGTAGTTAAAGAACTCTGCGTCATCCATTGCCTTCAATTCATCATTTGAAATGAGGCAAGAAGTGGGTTTTCGAGTTGTCATTTTTAAACTAATATTATCCTACTTAATTACTTAAATTAAATTTCGAAGGATTTCTGAGAAGATTTCGATCGGAAGGATCTCCTAAATACTACTACTTAAGGCGGCTTTGAATCGTACGTTTGCGATTCCCCGACAGCGGCGCCAAAAACTTGATGTCGCCCGACACGTCGGTGTCATTGATGGTAACTAATCAGGCGCCAACAGGGGTTTTAAAATTTATAAATAGTGGGGCTTAAATTATATGTACTACCTACTCTGGTTAGTAAGCGGTAAGTATAATCTAAGATCATTCTATGAATCGAAATGTTTGGGTGATTAAAGCTGGTGCTTTCGATAGAGATGTATTTAGGATGGAACAAAGTAGGTAGGTTTGGGGGTTTTTTTAAAATAAAAACAAATAATTAAAGTGCAGGAAAGTAAATTGCAGGAAATTAAAATACAGGAAAGCAGATAAAGATAAATATGTGATAGTTGAGATTTTGATAATTAATGTTTTAGGATGACAGACTAAATAGGGGCAATACTTAATATAATAGGTAAACTATTAGGTATAAACTCTAGAACCCTACAGCTAAATTTCTCATTGGCATGTCACTAGGAACTAGGTTATCATGATTCTGATCGGAGCAATACGCCAACTTCCAATACCTATCTGGTTAGGAGATAAGCAACCTATTTTGGTTTTATACCGAGGTGCATGAATCAGCAGCGTATCGTCTCATAGGCCCGACTGTTCTTAACTCCTAAGATAGTTTACTATTCTATTAGCATGCAGATTAATAACTTTTATGTGTTTAGACCACCGATTTTATAAGACCTAGAGGTTTAAGTATCCTAAGTCACTTGGACTCTTACTTTCATTCCTAAGTCTTATTTGTAATTATAAGATTCTGGTTTCTTCGACTTATGACCTAAATCTCTCCTTTTCAAACAGTTATACATCCCTGGATTATTCACAGTTTATTAAAAACGTTTTTCATATGCAGACCATGCCTTTCAGTAATTAGACCGTGTACTTTACATGGTAGTTCCACGGCTTCTTACGTCCAACACGCGGTCAAGAGTAATTGACAGTGAGAATGACACTCTAAACTAATTAAATGTAAAGTAGTGCGGAAATGTAAACCTAATATATACAATGAGTGGTTTCACGGTGTCTTACCTATTGCGTGTCATGGGCATAGATAACTACTTACCATAATTAAGGTTGATCAGGTCCTAATTACTAGGTTGTAGTCACGTGGATAACCAGAAAGGGTACTCCATAGATTAAACTTAAGTTCAAAAAGTCTTAATAGTACAAGGGTTACTAATTCCTATTTTGTCTGAACGTACTTTACGAATATTACTTTAGAGTGCGTTGACTTTCGTAGGATATACCAGTTAGTTGTGAAGTTGTATTATCCTCTCGGAATTCCAACTGTTAAACCAGAGCTGATTCCAGTGATATGACTACCTTCGGTCATTTATGACTTCCATACATTTGTACTTTGCTCGAAAGCATTTCCAGTGTTATATCGAATAAACAGTCGAATAGGGGCCATCATATCACTTTACGATTATCGTGCACTAATTATATAATGTCAACCCTACTTATACTTATCTATATCATCAACAATCACAATAATAAACTACTAGCAGTTCATGGCAACAAGTAAATCACATACCAAGTAATAATACATATTTAAAATACGAAATAAAATAAGTATGATAAAGGTTTAGATATCACTCGGGAATAAATGCGTAGCAGCGTATTATTATGATTAAAAACTCTTTCACATGTACAAAGATTTATCTCTGAATCCCTATCGTTCGTTTTTAGATCTTATATTAATCCGTAGATTAATTACAATAATTCTAGAATGAGAAAAACTATAAAATACAAGAGAATTTGGAATGAGATTTGTGAGATATGAGGTGTGAGAGGTGTATAAGAGTGTGTGTTAAAATGAGCCATGGAGCCTCTTATTTATAGGAGAAAATTGGTGCATTCTAGCAATTAGGGGCACATGTTAGCAAAAGGTGGAAAAGTTGATAGCACATGTACCCTAAAGCGCGTAAAGGTCTAGCACGTGTACCCTAAAGTCGTGGAAAAGGCCTAGCACGTGTACCCTGTGAGTACGAGAAAGGACGAAAAAGTGGACGGGGGATGCGGAGAAGGCAGCTGGTGCTGCCACCATGGCAGCCGGCAGCAGTGGCCTGGTGGCCGGCGGCGGCTGGCAGGCTGCCGCCCCCGTTCACCGTCTTTCACTTCGTTTCTCGATTTGTACGTATCTTCTTCATTTTGCGTCCGTTTTCGTAGATTCTTTTTGCGTTGAATTCGTTTTTCAAAAACAAAGACTTTGATGAAAAGAGATCCCAAAAATATGTCTCTGATCTTTGGATGTCTCGTACGAATCGTTTGAATCTTTCGGCGTACGTAGAATCTTCATTCTTCATCCGTTTTTGTTGATTCTTCTTCTATTAGATTCGTATTTTGAAAATGAATATCTTGGATAAGAGAAATCTCAGTGATGGGTATTTGGTCTCTAATTCTTGTCTTTGAGGTCTTGAATCTTCAAACGAGTGTGAAATCTTCGTTTTTCGTCCGTTTTGCTTGATTTTTCTCGTGCAACTCTATTTTGACCTTCTTGGCAAAGTTTCATTGGTTTGAACATTATCTGAGTCTATTTGCCAAGTATTGTTCCAGAATGAGAGAGATATCGGTAGTAAAACGTGACTTTTTATGCAATATCAGACCGACAGGGTCAACAAGGTGAGAAGCATTCAGGAAACCCTAAAGCCTACGCTGCTACTACCACTGTGGCAAAACCATACTTGGGTAACAAACCCAAATACGGTAAATACAATCGACACCACGAGGGTGGGTGTGGGTATTGTGGCAACTATAAGATATGGGGTCACAAAACCCAGGACTGTAGGACCAACCATCCACCATGAACAAACAATGAACGTCAAAACCAGGGGTGTTTTGAGTGTGGTGAGCTGGGGCACTATCGGAACCGATGCCCTAAACTCAACAACAACAACCAAAACCGCAACATCAACAATGAACCGGCTCAAGGAAGGGCATTCGTGATCGGAGCACAAGAGGCACGCCAGGACCCTAACACCGTCACTGGTACGTTTGTCGTAAACAACCATTATGCCTCTTTGTTAATTGATTCTGGTGCTGATTTAAGTTTTGTGTCTACTGAGTTTAGGCCACTATTAGAACTTGAATCCCGTAAGCTAGATAACAAATACACTATAGAACTAGCCGATGGTGAGTTGATCGAGTCAGGAGAAATAGTACCTGGATGCACCTTGGAGCTAGAAGGTCATCTCTTCGAAATAGACTTGCTACCGGTTAAGTTGGGAAGTTTCTACATCGTAGTCGGTATGTACTGGTTATAGAAGAACCGCGCTAAGATCGTTTGTTTCAAAAAGTTGGTATGCATACCGCTACCAACAAGGGAAACTTTGGTGATAAAAGGGGAGAAACGAAAGAGTGCCACAAAATGATTGCTTGCATGAAAGCCAATAAGTATCTCCGAAAGGGATACCAAGCATTTTTGGCACACGTTGTGGAAAAGAGACCCGAGGAACGACGTATAGACGATGTGGCTATTGTACATGATTACCCGGGAGTATTTTGTGACGAATTACCAGGATTGCCACCCCCGCGACAAGTTGAGTTTCACATCGATTTGGTTCCTGGAGCCGCACCAATCGCCCGCGCACCTTATTGTTTAGCTCCATCGGAGATGCAGGAGCTGTCTACACAATTGCAAAAGCTCCTAGACTTAGGGTTCATCCAACCGAGCTTTTCTCCTTAGGGAGCTCCGATCTTGTTTGTCAAGAAGAAGGATGAAACTATGCGAATGTGTATCGATTACCGAGAACTGAACAAAGTAACCATTAAGAATCGATACCCATTACCACGCATCGACGATCTGTTTGATCAACTACAAGGGTCAAGCTACTATTCAAAAACTGACCTACGATCTGGTTACCACCAACTGAAGGCACGAGAAGAGGATGTATCGAAAACTGCGTTTAGGACTCGTTACGGTCACTACGAGTTCCTGGTCATGCCTTTCAGATTGACAAACACACCGGCAGTGTTCATGGACCTCATGAACCGAGTATGCAAACCATACCTTGATAAGTTCGTCATTGTGTTTATTGATGACATCTTAGTGTACTCGCGAACGAAAGAGGATCACACACAACACCTAAGAACAATCCTTGAACTACTTGAGAAAGAGAAGCTTTATGCAAAGTTCTCTAAATGCAAATTCTAGATGCGAGAGGTTCATTTCCTTGGTCATGTGATAAATGACAAGGATATTCACGTGGACCCATCTAAAATTGAGGCGATTAAGAACTGGGAAGCACCGAAAACCCCATCTGAGATACGATAATTTCTTGGTCTAGCTGGCTATTATAGGCGATTCATCGTAAACTTTTCAAAGATATCCCAGCCTCTCACCGCGTTAACTCAGAAAGACAAGAAATTTGACTGGGGCGAGAAACAAGAAAACGCCTCCCAGTTGCTGAAGCAGAAATTGAGCAGTGCACCCATCCTATCGTTACCCAAAGGAGTAGAAAACTTTGTTGTCTACTGCGATGCTTCATATCAGGGATTGGGTTGCGTTCTAATGCAAAACGATAAAGTAATTGCTTATACATCTCGTCAACTGAAGGTGCATGATAAAAACTATACGACACATGACTTAGAGTTGGAGCAGTCATTTTTGCACTTAAGATTTGGAGACACTATCTATATGGCACCAAATGTACCAAATTCACTGATCACAAGAGTCTCCAACACATATTCGACCAGAAGGAACTAAACATGAGACAACGACGTTGGGTTGAATTACTAAACGATTACGACTGTGAGATTAAGTACCACCCGGGCAAGGCAAACGTAGTAGCAGATGCCCTGAGTCGTAAGGAATGAGTCAAACCTTGCAGAGTTCGAGCTTTGGGTCTGACGATCCACTCGAATCTCATTACTCAAATTCACGACGCTCAATAACTAGCTTTCGTTCATGAATGTCTTAAGGAAGGATCCTTGAGGGGAATGGACAAACAACTCAAAACAAAGGACAACGGAGTGTTGTACTTCATGAATCGAATTTGGGTACCGTGCGTAAAGGAGTTACGCAAAATGATTTTGGATGAAGCTCATAAGTCCAACTACTCAATACATCCTAGTGCAGACAAAATGTACCATGACTTGAAAGGTTTTTACTGGTGGCCTGGCATGAAACGAGACATTGCCACCTACGTTAGTAAATGCTTGACTTGCTCAAAATTTAAGGTCGAATACCAAAAGCCATCTGGGCTTTTGCAACAGCCTGAATTGCCCAAATGAAAATGGGAACAGATAATGATGGACTTCATTATGAAGTTACCTAAGACGACATCTGGAGCAGATACCATATGGGTGATTGTTGATAACCTGAAAAAATCAGCCCACTTTTTAGCCATTAAGGAAACAGATAAGACGGAAAAGCTGGCGAGAATCTATCTGAAGGAGATTGTATCCAGACACGGTGTGCAGTTATCCATTATCTCTGATAGAGATACCCGATTCACATCTCACTTTTGGCAATCACTCCAACGGGCACTTGGTACTCGACTAGATATGAGTACTGCCTACCATCCACAAACTGATGGTCAAAGTGAGCGAACAATACAAACGCTCGAGGACTTGCTGCGAGCATGTGTGATAGACTTTGGAGGTAGATGGGATACTCACTTACCTCTAGCAGAATTCTCTTACAATAATAGTTATCACACGAGTATACAGATGGCACCATTTGAGGCGTTATATGGACGCAAGTGCCGATCACCACTCCGTTGGACAGAGTTGGGTGACAGACAGCTGTCTGGACCTGAGACTGTCCAAGAAACCACTGATAAGATAACTCAAGTACTCCAATGATTAAAGACGGCAAGAGACCGACAGAAGAGTTATGCCGATAACCGCCGAAAACCTCTCGAGTTTCAAGTAGGAGACAAAGTCCTACTCAAAGTATCGCCCTGAAAAAGGATAGCATGATTTGGTAAACGAGGAAAACTGAACCCGCGTTACATCGAACCGTTTGAAATCCTTGCGAGGATTGGTCATGTCGCTTACAAGCTCAAACTACCGCAAGAGCTTAGGAGCATACACGACACTTTTCACATTAGTAATCTCAAAAAGTGTCTTTCCGACGAAACACTCATCATTCCTCCTGACGAAGTCTTCATTGACTCAAAACTAAACTTTGTGGAGGAACTTATCGAAGTTATGGACTCGAAAATGTAAAAACTTCGACATAAACGAATCAAACTTGTTAAAGTTCGTTGGAACTCGAAACATGGCCCAGAGTTTACCTAGGAACGCGAGGATGAAATGCGAAAGAAATACCCTCACCTATTCGAGAGCGTGACTGAGACTCACGGCTCGACCTAAATCTCGGGACAAGATTTCGCTAACGGGGGAGAATGTGACACTCCTCCAAATTAGGTATAAACTTTTACCTAATTACATGCATTTCTTATGCTAATTCCATACTTAGTGAATTTAAGTTTATTTTAAAGAGATAAGTCTAGCAAGGTCCACTGTGTAATACGTGAGGTATTATGAGTTTCGTAGTTATTTATAATCATGAACAAAACAATCGGAACGAGTCCGACAAAAATATACGTACGTTGGTGATACAAAAATCATAAATAGCGTAAAACTATTATTATAGTAGTTATTTACTTAAGAATATTATGCTAAACGAGGAAGCATAATGATAGAACGAAAACAATTACGCGTTTTAGCTTAAAACATAATGTACGCGTCAAAACGCGCAAAACGAGCCCGAAAACCGAATGAGTCAAAAATTATATTTTTGAAACTCAAAATAAAGTATTTAAAATAATACTTCAAAATATATTAGCCCATATAGGTCGTTAACGAATTAAACGAAACTATCACGTTATAACGTACGAATAACGATTAACCGACAATCGGGCTTAACACGAATTCGAGAAATAGAACATTACGAGCCCAAGACCCATTGGGTCAGCTCAGGGTCGGCCCAAATGTGGCCCACGAGCCCAGCCCACACAAAAATGGCCCATGTATATAAATGTGTTAACTCCTTTTGTTTCCTCATTCTTCCAAACACACCAACAATTAACCTAACCTTATCTCTCTCCCTCCATTTCAGTTTTCAGACCATAAAACCCACCTCCACATCCTTCTCCAAGAGTTCCAAGCATCATCCAACAAAATCATCATGATCTAGCTTCATCTACCTTAGGTTTTAGCAAGGAATAGCGAGCTAGGACAGCAGTACTACAATTCGACATCTTCAGCTCTTAGATCACGAAATTTGTGGTAAAAACCCTCACTTTTTCTTTAGATCTACTTGCTTTAAGCATATAAACATGTTTGTAGTTCATCTCACTTCGATTATCACCCAAAAACTCAACCAAAAACGTTCACTAGTTGCGGTTAACCATTGGACAAAGCTATTACCGACCGGACAAAACTTAAACCAACTTTAGATCAACGATATCTAACCAATAACTCAACGAAATCTTGTGTTTCTTAGCTCTAAAACGAAGTTCAAGATGTCTAGTTCTCAAATCTGTAATCCACAAGAATTATGGTGGTCATTTTCTATTTTTATAAAATGAAATAAAAGTACATGTCCAGACTGAATATTCTGACCAGAAACTTTAGTCAAACTTAGGAGGGAATACCTCGAGATGTACGAACCCAAACGACTTGAAACCAATTGGAAAACTTTGGAAATTTTGTTACCTTTAAGATTTGTGCTCACACGTTTTCTGAAGTTGTATAAAACCCGAGATATAACCAAATCTTCAAACATATGTACTAGAAAAATGAGCTGCTGGATATACACTTGTTTGTAAATTAATTGAACGAGTTTTACTTAGCTAAAATATATACAAAAATATGTTTTGGAAACCTAAGACATAGGTAAATAAGGTGTATTTTTCTCAATTTCTATTTTGGACGAAAACTTAGTGAAAACGAGCTTGGAAAAAGGCATAAAATGTGTTATACTTACTTTGAGGATGATTTTGTATCACTTATATTTTGACACTTTCGGGTTAACCACGAAATATAAAACTCACTTTTTAGAAGTTATAAAACATATTTAAGACTCGTGTAAAAGTTTCTGGTCAAACCGAGCACATTTGACCGGGTTACCAAAAGCGAAAACCCCTAACAGCCGACTCTGCGAACTGAGCTCAATCTCAGTTCGCACACATACCGTGAGTCGAGATTTTGTGAACTGAGCCATTCCTGCGAGTTGACCTTTGACTTGCGAGTCGACCTTGCCCTACAATTTGAGATCTTGCGAACCAAACCATCTATTAGTAACTTGTGTGTAACACCCCCTAAATTTACTGTTTAGCGGAAGCAAGCTTTGGGGTGCTACTAATCAATAATCAAAACACACAAGGCATATAATGAACGACTCTATATGCGTCGTTTTACAAATACATTGATAATATAAAGTTTTACAATGTATAAAGGTTTACAAAAGCCCAATAATTACAATGTTTAGAGATTAATCAGCATAACTTAGTTACAAAATGTAGTAATGCAAAATAATCTCTTGATGTGTATGCTGACTCGAGCTATGGAAATCCTGAGTGAACAGGTCCTACTGTTGTTGGGTACCTGAGAACACATGCTAAAAAGGTCAACTAATGCTGGTGAGCTCACAGGTTTGCATAATAAATATGTAAGTGTGAACCACAAGATTTAATGATAACCGTTTGAAATGAATCAAATGATGTATATGTCTGCCATGAGGTCATAGTCTGCGCTAAACGTGGGTGTCAGGATCACAATAAAGTGCATGATCGTGGGTGCCTCCTCGTGAGTGTCTAATCCACACTCGTATGAACAAAAGTTAATGCATCCGTTTAAGCAGTTAGTGCTTGCTGACCCGGACGAGGATGGTCAGTCCTATATGGTACCATACACTAACATTCGCGCTACATAAAGTATTACCAAAACTATGATCGTAGAGGACTTAAAAGGGATTAGAAAATAGCTCACGCAGAATATAGCGAGTTTTGTACTCGTGTTCACATGTAAAATAGTTAGAGCATGTATTCCCACCCCGGAAGTAAAAACAGTAAAAAGTCGAGGCTATGAGACTCACTTGAGCCTGAAGAGTTGCAATGAAGCAAATGTGGTGAAGTAAAATGGGGTGTCCGAAGACTGTAACCTGCCGGGCGTTTATAACGCGCAAGTTTAAATAAAATAAGTAGGTATCTTATAAGATAACCTATGCTAGTTCTTCATCCAACTAGTAATGTCCAATGATTTAGTTTGGTTGATAAGTTTGAGTTTAGAAAACTTGTACGGCCCATTGGTGATCGGTTGTAATAATAATTTCATTATTATTATTATGATTTTGAAGTGTTTGTGTTCCAGAACGTACCCCAATGTGTTTTAAAAGTCGTATCGTATAAGTGTTTGAAGTTACACGAGTTTAATAATTAGTATAAAAATGGTTTATAAACATTTTGTTTTTAGCGTCACTTATAGCGACACTTAGGGTTTATGCGTCACTCAGGAAGTGACGCATATAATGGAAAATTCGGGAGTATTAGCGTCACTTGAGGAAGTGACGCATAAGAGGCGACACTTAAGCAAGTGCCGGGTGTAAGTGTTGGATAAGGGTGTTAAGCGTCACTAGGAAAGTGACGGGTCAAATCTTAATTCGATTATAGGCGTCACTTAGGCAAGTGACGCTAGGAGTGTCGGTTTGGAGTGCTGGGTATTGAATTTGCGACACTTAGGTAAGTGTCGGGAAAAAGGGGTTTTATGCGGCACTTAGGCAAGTGACGCAAGATTAGGGTTTAAAGCGATACTCAGTGTGTCACTTAAGTGACGCAAGATTAGGGTTTAAAGCGACACTCAGTGCGTCACTTAAGTGACGCATTAAGTGACGCTACGCTGCACTGGTCTATGCGACACTTAGGTCTGTTGGCCGGATTTTGAACCGAAAACGTGTTTTCCGGTTTCCGTTTGGTCTGAAACTTTTACCCTACCCATATTTGGACATTTCAATCTTAAAGAAACAACAACATGTTAAAAACACTTGAAATCAAGGAGTTTCGAGATTTTGTCGGAAACTTACAAGTTAACGCGTGACGATTTCGAAAAGATAGGAAGGTAGATCGTCGCGAGGTGAACGTTTTTCTTCAAAGGGGCCAAGATGATCCGAGGTCGTTTGATGGTGGATTTTGGTGGTGGAAGTGTGGTGGTGGTGGTGGGTGTTTTGAGAGGAAACAAATAAGAGAGAGAGGATGAGTTGGTGATGAAGATGATGAAGTGAAAGAGTGAGGGGTTTCCCCCCATTTTGGCTGATTTTTCATAGGGCCCACCCCTATGTGGGTGTGTCCCAAACCTCGTTCCGTGCGGTGTTCATTTTCCGGGTCGTTTATACGTTTATTTGTGATGTTAATTAATTATTTTACATACATTTTTAAATAAAAACTAACTCTTCAATATTTTTAATTTGAAATCTTAATTGTTAATACTCGAAACGTTTATTAAAATGATTTGAAAATGTGTTGGTCATGTTTACCGGTTCGGGTTTCGCTTATAAATAAGATGTGACGTTTTTATATAAAATGTTTTAGTTATTAGTTTAAAATACTACAAATTAAATAATGTCCTCACATAAAATGATATATTATAAACTTATAAAATATATTCTGATCTTTATTCGGTTGTCAGGCACGTTTCGCGCGTTTCGGTCGCGTAGGGCTTTTTAATGTGATACAAGATACTTATAGAATATTATTGAAATAATGCTTGGAAATAATTAGGCTTATCAAATAATTTAATATTACTTAATAAAATGATGCACCAACGTCTGTATGAGTGTATCGGAATTCGACCGATACAATAAAATGTATGATTTAACTCAATCGCGTAGATGCGTATATATATTAATACACGTAATGATACATAAAATTAAACTAATACCGCACTAATTACACGTATTACAAAGTGATTAGGACCTAATGACTAGCCCTAATTTGGCGGGTGTTACATTCTCCCCTTATTAGGAAAATTTTGTCCCGAAATTTAAGTTTGTGCAGTCGTGCCAGTGGAGTCGGAGAAAAGTTGCAGATATTTAATTCGCATTTGATCCTCTCGTTCCCAGGTGAATTTCGGACCACACCGTGAATTCCACCGGAATTTGACGATAGGAATACAACTTTGTTTAAGCTGTTTGATTTCACGGTCCATAATATCCAATGGTGTTTCAACAAAATGGAGTTTGTCGTTGATCTGAATTTCCTCTAGGGGAATGATGAGTGTTTCGTCGGATAGACATTTCTTTAAGTTGGAAATGTGGAACGTAGGGTGTACACTACTGATTTCAGCTGGTAGTTGCAATCGATACACCACCGAACCAACCCTTTCGAGGATTTCAAAAGGTCCTATGGATCTAGGGTTTAGTTTCTCGTGTTTACCGAAATGGATGATGCCTTTCCAAGGTGATACTTTGAGTAATACCCGGTCTCCAACCTAGAACTCGAGTTGTTTGCGTCTCACGTCAGCATAACTTTTCTGACGATCACGTACGGCTTTCAGCCATTGTTGGATACCAACGATTTTCTCGGTGGTTTCATGAATGATTTCTGGACCGGTTAGTTGGCTGTCTCCCACTTCGGTCCAACAGATGGGTGACCGGCACTTACGACCATAAAGTGCCTCGAATGGTGCAGCACCAATACTGGCGTGGTAGTTGTTGTTGTATGAGAATTCACACAAGGGCAAATGGTGTTCCTAATTTGCACCAAAGTCAACTACGCAGGCTCGTAGCATGTCTTCCAGTGTTTGGATGGTTCGTTCACTTTGGTCGTTGATTTGTGAATGATACGCGGTACTCATATCGAGGCGAGTACCTAAAGACTTCTGTAATGATTGCCAAATGACTATCCCTGTCGGAGATAATCGAGATAGGAACACCATGTCGGGATATAATTTCTTTCATGTAAATTCGGGTGAGACGTTCCATTTTATCAGTTTCCTTGATGGCGAGAAAATGGGCAGATTTGGTGAGACGATCAACGATTACCCAAATGGTATCGCAACCGCTTGACGTTTTTGGGAGCTTGGTGATGAAGTCCATGGTAATCTGTTCCCATTTCCATTGGGGTATGTCCGGTTGTTGAAGTAATCCGGAAGGTTTCCGGTGTTCGATTTTGACTTTTGAGCATGTGAGACACTTACTGACGTAGGTGGCGATTTCAGTTTTCATGTTTGGCCGCCAGTACAGTTCCTTGATGCCATGATACATCTTGTTAGATCCAGGATGTATAGAGTATTTGGATTTGTGGGCTTCATCCATTACTAAGTCTCGAAGATTCCCAAAACCCGGTAACCAGATTCGGTTTGCGAAATATTTAACCCCGTTGGGTTTGGTTTTGAATTGTTTCTACATGTTTCTCAATGCTTCGTTTTTGATATTTTTAAGTTTCAAGGCTTCGATTTGAGCAGTGAGGATTTGAGTGATAAGATCGTTGTGGATTGTAATGCTGAGGGCTCGGACTCGAAGTGGTTTCGGTCGTTCCTTTCAGCTAAGGGCAACGGCAACAACATTTGCCTTGCCAGGGTGATATTTGACTTCACAGTCAAAATCGGTAAGCAACTCGACCCAACAACGTTGTCTCATGTTGAGATCTTCCTGATTGAGAATGTGTTGGAGACTTTTGTGGTCGGTAAAGATCGAGCACTTAGTGCCATAGAGGTAGTGTCTCCAAATTTTGAGTGCAAACACTACGGCTCCCAGTTCAAGGTCATGAGTGGTGTAATTCTTTTCATGGATTTTCAGTTGTCGGGAGGCGTAGGTGATGACTTTGTCTCGTTGCATAAGCACGCAACCGAGACCTTGATGAGAAGCATCGCAATATACCACGAAGTCATCGGTGCCTTCGGGTAGAGATAGAATAGGTGCGCTGCATAACTTTTGTTTCAGGAGTTGGAAAGATGACTCTTGTCTGTCAGTCCAATCGAATTTCTTTTCTTTTTGAGTGAGGATCATGAGAGGCTGGGCTATCCTTGAAAAGTTTTCGATGAAACGTCGATAATAACCAGCGAAACCCAAGAATTGGCGTACTTCAATCGGCGTTGTCGGCGCTTGCCAACATTTGATAGCCTCGATCTTTGACGGATCAACATGAATTCCTTGACTATCTACAACGTGTCCAAGGAATTGAACGGTTCGTATCCAGAACTCACACTTAGAGAATTTGGCGTATAACTCTTCGTGTTTGAGAAGTTCTAGAATGATCTTAAGATGTTGCGCGTGTTCTTCTTCATTGCGCGAATAGATTAGAATGTCATCAATGAATACTATGACAAACTTGTCGAGATATGGTTTACACACTCGGTTCATGAGGTCCATGAATACAGCCGGTGCGTTTGTCAAACCGAAGGGCATGACTTGAAACTCATAGTACCCGTAACGAGTTCAGAAGGCAGTTTTCGGAATGTCAACATCGCGAACTCGTAACTGGTGGTAACCGGATCGTAAATCATTTTTGGAATAGAAGCTTGACCCTTGAAGTTGGTCGAATAGATCATCGATGTGTGGTAGTGGATAACGGTTCTTGATGGTTAACTTGTTCAGTTCTCTGTAGTCGATGCACATGCGGAAAGAACCGTCTTTCTTTTTGACAAACAAAACCGGAACTCCCCAAGGTGAAGAGCTTGGTCGAATGAACCCTTTGTCCAGGAGTTCCTGTAACTGAGAGGATAACTCTTGAAGTTCGGATGGAGTTAAACGGTATGGTGCTTGTGCCACGGGTGCTGTTCCGGGCACAAGATCGATGGAGAACTCTACCAGACTAAATGGTGGAAGACCAGGTAATTCCTCAGGAAAGACTTCTGGGAAGTCCCGAACGATTGGCACATCCTCAAGTCTCTTCTCCTTCGACTTTTTCTCCATAATGTGAGCGAGGATTGCCGGATAACCCTTTCTCAGATATTTACGGGTTTTCATACATGAAATGACGTTCAACCTCATTCCACCGGTCTCCCCTTGTATGGCTAGAGTACCACCGGAGGCGAGGGGTATGCGGACAATTTTATCATAGCACACGATCTCGGCATTATGCTTGGACAGCCAGTCCATGCTGATGATGATATCGAAACTTCTGATCTCGACGGGTATAAGATCGATTGAAAAAAATTCGTCGGTGAGGTTTAAAGTGCAATTAGGTATCACACTATCGGTCTCAATGAGTTTGCCGTTAGCTAACTCTACGATGTATTTAGCATCTAATGCAACAGTTGTGATGTCAAGTAGTGGACAGAATTCATCAGATATAAAACTTTTATCAGCACCAGTATCAAATAGAATAGAAGCAGATAAGTTGTTGATGAGGAACATACCCGAGACTACATTCGGGTCTTGACGGGCATCCTTTGAGTTCAGAACAAAAGCTCTACCTTTAGCGGTGTTGTTGCTCTTGTTTTTCAGTTTGGGACATTCATTCCTGAAATGCCCTGGATTACCACACTCGAAGTAGGCTCTGGGTTGACTGGTGTTGGAGTTGGTGGTAGATTTGCAGTCCTTGGCCATGTGCCCAAATCTCTGACAGTTTGAGCATTGGGTACTATAAGGACCATCATGGTGACGGCGGCATTTAGAGCAGAAGGGCTTGTTTCCAGAGTAGCCCCTTTTTGGTTCAGACCCAGAAGAGTAGGCCTTGATGGTTTCAGGTTTCTTGGATGATGAGGTGTTGTCGTTGTTGTTTCCAGACCATTTGCATTTGTTATCCCCTGACTAGTTTGGATTGTTAGCGGCAGATGTTCCTCGACGGACCACCTGTGCCATGAGGTTATGTGTCATTCGGACAGCAGCTTGGATAGTGGCGGGGTTGGAAGCAGTGACCAAACCCTGAATGCGTGGGGGAAGTCCCCAGATGTAACGCTCGATCCGCTTGTATTCCGGATCAACAAGAGATGGGCACAGCAGTGCCAGTTGGTTAAACCTGGTAGTGTATCCGGAAATGTCATTGCCTTGGGTGGTGAGGTGCCAGAACTCGTGCTCTAGCTGCTGAATCTCGTCTCTAGGACAGTACTCGTCCTTTAGCATCTGTTTCAACTCTTCCTACGGAGTCAGATAAGCAGTATCAATGCCCACAATCTGAGCATAGATATTCCACTAAGTCAGAGCACCATCCAGAAAGGTGCAGGTGGAATATTCGACCTTGCAGTCCTCCAGGCAGTTGCATATGCGGAAGACTGACTCGTCCAACCAGCGTAATAATCCGATGGCACCCTCGGTGCCTTTGAAGTTCAGCGGCTTGCAGTTCTGAAAATCTTTGTATGAATAGGGCCTAGGTTGCGGCCCGTTGGCATCCGTGTCTTTGCTACCAGAATTTGTTGTTCGGGTAGCCATGGCTTGAGCCACACTCTGGGCGATGAGCTGGGCGATTTCCGTATCGTTGACTTTGTATCGTCTCGGAGGCATATTGCAGAATCAGGAAAAAGAATAAGTGACATGTTTGTAGGACATTATAATGTATCACAGTTCTATATGTGGTGAAATATACAATGATAACATAGTATGATAATCATCATCCATTTAGATAATTAAGTTGGATACAAGGCGCGAGTTCCAAAAGATACAGAACATAAGGGTTACAAAAGATGCCGGGAATTGTTACATCCGGTTGAATTACAATGATTTTACATAGATACTAGAAAAGTTATAAGATAAGGCTACACTAATCTTGACGCAGGTTAATTTGTTCCATTATTGCAACAAGACGATCCACGGTGTTTGCAAGGCTGCTGGCCTGTCCGGCGTTGTCTTCTGCCATGACTAACCTTTGCACTAGACCACGGGCGTACTCTTCAGTATCCCGCAAGCGTTGCTCATATTCTTCCATTCTGTGTCGTAAAAGTGCGGATTCCACGGCTAAATCTATCACTTTGTTGTAAAGGACGTCCATGTTGTTAACAATGTTCTCATGGTCTTCAGTAACATTATTGATATGTTCCATTGCTGTGAGTCTCCAGTGTTCGCGAGTCTCCTGGAGTTCGATGTCCATATCACGTAGTTGTTGCTCGTGACGGTGTACCCTGGCAGCCAGGACAAGTATAGTGAAGTGAGAAGGTTCTTGAGTATAGGGAGAGACGTCCATGCTAGAAAGTCCTCCGTTCGATGTGGGGAGTTGGATTCCTTCCTCATCCCTCCAGGTGTTAAGTCGGTTTGATAACCATCGCCATTGGCTAGTTGTTGTTTGCCTTTGAGACTGGTTACTGAGTTGGTTTTGAACATGGTAGGGGCTAGCTCGAGGCAACCCAGTGTTCCTCCTAGCTACCCTTGAGTTTTATGATTTGTACAGATGAGAGCGAGATGAATTGGGTGTGTGTTTGCCATTTCTGAGACAAAGCCTTAGAAAGAATAAGGCTTATATTCATATCATATCATATAATGTACTATAGCCTAGAAACTGTCTAGCATTAACAAGTATAAGTCCCGATTTCTCTCGTGATCAGAGTCAACTAGTGTATCCCTGTTCAATATGACTGTTTCAGCTCTTACATCATCTTTATTTAATTGTACATAGTTGATCAGGCTATGTTAAATTAAACTTGTATGATGTAATCCCTGAACCAATCATACCTAATAAAGGAGTACTGCCTAACGGTCATAGTCTAGGCCCACTAAATGCAACCTAGTTCACTACAACCTGGCTCTGATACTAATCTGTAACACCCCCAAATTTACAGTTTAGGTGAAGCAAGCTTTGGGGTGCTACTAATCAATAATCAAAACACACAAGGTATATAATGAACGACTCTATATGTGTCGTTTTACAAATACATTGATAATATAAAGTTTTACAATGTATAAAGGTTTACAAAAGCCCAATAATTACAATGTTTAGAGATTAATCGGCATAACTTAGTTACAAAATGTAGTAATGCAAAATAATCTCTTGATGTGTATGCTGACTCGAGCTATGGGCATCCTGAGTGAACAGGTCCTACTGTTGTTGGGTACCTGAGAACACATGCTAAAAAGGTCAACTAACGCTGGTGAGCTCACAGGTTTGCATAATAAATATGTAAGTGTGAACCACAAGATTTAATGATAACCGTTTGAAATGAATCAAATGATGTATATGTCTGCCATGAGGTCATAGTCTGCGCTTAACGTGGGTTTCAGGATCACAATAAAGTGCCTGATCGTGGGTGCCTCCAGGCGAGTGTCTAATCCACACTCGTATGAACAAGAGTTAATGCGTCCGTTTAACCAGTCAGTGCTTGCTGACCCGGACGAGGATGGTCAGTCCTATATGGTAACATACACTAACATTCGCGCTACATAAAGTATTACCAGAACTATGATCGTAGAGGACTTAAAAGTGATTAGAAAATAGCTCATGCAGAATATACCGAGTTTTGTACTCGTGTTCACATGTAAAACAGTTAGAGCATGTATTCCCACCCCGGAAGTAAAAACAGTAAAAAGTCGGGGCTATGAGACTCACCTTAGCCTGAAGAGTTGCAATGAAGCAAATGTGGTGAAGTAAAATGGGGTGTCCGAAGACTGTAACCTGCCAGGCGTTTATAACGCGCAAGTTTAAATAAAATAAGTAGGCATCTTATAAGATAACCTATGCTAGTTGTTCATCCAACTAGTAATGTCCAATGATTTGGTTTGGTTGATAAGTTTGAGTTTTGAAAACGTATACGGCCCGTTGGTGATCGGTTGTAATAATAATTTCATTATTATTATTATGATTTTGAAGTGTTTGTGTTCCATAACGTAACCCAATGTGTTTTAAAAGTCGTATCGTATAAGTGTTTGAAGTTACACGAGTTTAATAATTAGTATAAAAATGGTTTATAAACATTTTGTTTTTAGCGTCACTTATAGCGACACTTAGGGTTTATGCGTCACTCAGGAAGTGACGCATATAATGGAAAATTCGGGAGTATTAGCGTCACTTGAGGAAGTGACGCATAAGAGGCGACACTTAAGCAAGTGCCGGGTGTGAGTGTCGGATAAGGGTGTTAAGCGTCACTAGGCAAGTGACGGGTCAAATCATAATTCGATTATAGGCGTCACTTAGGCAAGTGACGCTAGGAGTGTCGGTTTGGAGTGTCGGGTATTGAATTTGCGACACTTAGGTAAGTGTCAAGAAAAAGGGGTTTTATGCGGCACTTAGGCAAGTGACGCAAGATTAGGTTTAAAGCGATACTCAGTGTGTCACTTAAGTGACACATTAAGTGACGATACGATGCACTGGTCTATGCGACACTTAGGTCTGTTGGCCGGATTTTGAGCCGAAAATGTGTTTTCCGGTTTCCGTTTGGTCTGAAACTTTTACCCTACCCATATTTGGACATTTCAAGCTTAAAGAAACAACATGTTAAAAACACTTGAAATCGAGGAGTTTCGAGATTTTGTCAGAAACTTACAAGTTAATGCGTGACGATTTCGAAAAGATCAGGAAGGTAGATCGTCGCGAGGTGAACGTTTTTCTTCAAAGGGGCAAGATGATCCGAGGTCGTTTGATGGTGGATTTTGGTGGTGGAAGTGTGGTGGTGGTGGTGGGTGTTTTGAGAGGAAACAAATAAGAGAGAGAGGATGAGTTGGTGATGAAGATGATGAAAAGAAAGAGTGAGGGGTTTCCCCCCATTTTGGCTGATTTTTCATAGGGCCCACCCCTATGTGGGTGTGTCCCAAACCTCGTTCCGTGCGGTGTTCATTTTCCGGGTCGTTTATACGTTTATTTGTGATGTTAATTAATTATTTTACATGCGTTTTTAAATAAAAACTAACTCTTCAATATTTTTAATTTGAAATCTTAATTGTTAATACTGGAAACGTTTATTAAAATGATTTGAAAATGTGTTGGTCATGTTTACCGGTTCGGGTTTCGCTTATAAATAAGATGTGACGTTTTTATATAAAATGTTTTAGTTATTAATTTAAAATACTATAAATTAAATAATGTCCTCACATAAAATGATATATTATAAACTTATAAAATATATTCTGATCTTTATTCGGTTGTCGGGCACGTTTCGCGCGTTTCGGTCGCGTAGGGCTTTTTAATGTGATACAAGATACTTATAGAATATTATTGAAATAATGCTTGGAAATAATTAGGCTTATCAAATAATTTAATATTACTTAATAAAATGATGTTCACCAACGTCCGTATGAGTGTATCGGAATTCGACCGATACAATAAAATGTACGATTTAACTCAATCGCGTAGATGCGTATTTATATTAATACACGTAATGATACATAAAATTAGCCTAATACCGCACTAATTACACGTATTACAAAGTGATTAGGACCTAATGACTAGCCCTAATTTGGTAGGTGTTACATTGTGTTATTTAACCAAGTACTGAATTCGCGTAATGACAATTAAACTATATACAATACCACTAGTACACGTAACGTACATATATACACATATACTTTTACAAGTATACAATGATACGAGCATAATAATAATATCATATTGAATTATTGTTACGAAAACATCACCAACAAACCGTATGTACTTTTAACACAAACGGTCTTTCGAATCGAGTGAACAACGAACATGGTTTGGCAATGAGCCGACTACTTATACAACACGTCTCTTACATTTAGGGTGTTAAGGGACACACTTGGACAAACCACTTGCTAGCTCTCATACATTTTAGCTCACGAGGTGAGTTCACAACCCCTTCTTTAAATGTTTTATGCTTTTGAAATCAGGGGTGATAAACATAGAAATTGCATGCTAACACATGCAACAAAATTATATATATGCTTTACTGCTTTTATACAACTGTCTGATTATTGAAATACCATTTTCATACTATTTTGGGAAACTAGACAACGAATCCTAGTACAGACCTAGGCTTATGATGTAGTGCATAAAAGTCCTTATGGCTACAGACTATAACCATTAGCTAGGTGACTCTAGCCACTGCGTATACGGATAGTACTATCGTCGTGACGACCCTCCCACAGTTTTGGGGCGTATACTTACGGGTCCTATTTGGCAAACACCTACTGCTGGTTGTGGTTTGGTTATAGGGTTAGGTCGCGTTACTTTAACTCGTCAGGTTTAGCTCACTTTTCGAGGGATCGTAGTCTAAGTCTTCCCACAAAACTATTATTTATAAAGTGTTTTCCTACGAACAACTACATTGGAAATGTTGATCCTTAGTTGGATTGGCCTGTGTTTCCTACCATTACTTATTTAGGAAATGTTAATCTTTAACTGAATTAACCTGTGTTTCCTATAACTACTATTTTGGGAAATATTATTCATACTTGAAATAACTTATGTTTCCTACACAACAGACAACTACTATTATTTTGGGAAATGTTATTTTTAATTAAATAACCTGTGTTTCCTACAAACCATTAATTTAGGAAATGTTTCTTTTAAATGATAAACTTGTGTTTCCTACACTACAACTATTTGACGATGTATAAACAATTACACTACATACAAACCTGTGAATTCACTCAACAATTTTGTTGACGTTTTCTCTATGTTTTTCAGGGAATTAGCAGCGTAAGTAAGATCTGCATGCATTCAGGATGGACCACCCTCGAAGCCATAGGATGTGATGGGTGCCAAAGCATCCGTATGAAGACGGTGCTCGGACCGCAATCGATTTGTTTTAAATTTGTATTTGCTGGGGTCTAACTATGACTTACTAATACTGAACCAAAAGGCTAGTAGATGGTAAGTATGACCTAGAGTCGTTCTTAAAGAGAAACTGAATTGAAACAGAGATGATCCAATCAATCTTTCTTTTCTAGTAGATGTTTTAAAAGAGTGCGTTGGGGGTTTTTGGTTCAGTTAATTAAGTAAACTAAATAAAGCGAATAAAAGATAATGATAAATCAGATGATAAAAGGAGTATTTGTTGTGAGTTCGTTAGCTTATAATGTGGGACGATGACATGTAGGGAAAACGTTTACTAAATTTGGAATGTTCACTAGACTTGGTAGTTTATGGTATAACCGATAGATTCCCTATTAGTCGGTTATCAACTAATATGTCATGAGGAATCACAGTGTCATGATTCTGATCAGACAGACAATGCTCAACTCTCCACACTCTCCTATGAGGGAGTCAGTGGCCCTTGTTATTGAACATATTTGCTCATGGACGAAGGAATAGAGTAGCAGGTCTACAACAGGTCTAACCGTTCTTAATACCATAAAGGCTATAAATTTAGTAGACAACTAACTTAGCAATTATGTTTGGACTTAGTTGATCAATTCCTATTAATGAAGTTTAAGCATGGTAAGCGAAGGAAAGTGTTGAGGTTTCTTGCGTACCTTACTTTAAATTTCATAGGTTAAGAAAAAGTATCGATTGAAGTTGGATTTTAAACTTGCCTTTCTCAATACAATTAACAAATCCCTAGGTTTTCTTAAATGGTTATTTAGCCTATAGCCTACCTAATCTAATCTAAACTAACTAATCTAATTAAAGCAATAATTAAAATGTTGACAGCTTTTTGCATAAAGTTAAACCCAGACCATGTCAGAAAATGCTATCGTAGTCCACAATGTATTTGATCGTTCACCGATGTTTCCATTGTGAAATCAATTTCTTCGCGATGTTTACATGATAAGTACATTGTGATTTCAAGTGTACAATACTCATGGCAATTCCACGTAATCACATTGCATTTTATAATGCTCGCATAACGTTACAATTGAAACCATAGTTTTACACAGATAACTATTGACCAAGTAGTAAGGTTCGCGACTCCTTTTTACAAGGTTACAATCATGGTTGTTAATCGAAAGGCGAATGTAAGTTTTAGGTTTAAAATCATAAGATAAGTCCGTTCATAAAGTTTCCGTTTTATAATGTCGATCCATAATACAACTACCTTCGGTCGTTACCGGCTTCCATACGTATGTACTTTGCTTAAAAGCATTTCCAGCACTATACCGAGTAAACAGTCGAATAGGGGCCGTCATATTATTTCACAACGTATTTAAATTCATCCCACAATTATATATGCTAACTACATCACAACAAATACAATAGTAATCTACTCGCTAATCATGGCATGAACTATTTCTAGCATAATTAAAGTATACATATTTAATCAAGATAGATAAGGATAGAAATAACCGAGATTAATATGCGAGAAGGAGTAGACTTGAGTTAATAAGAGTTTCTCCAAGCGTACACCAACGATTACAAGTACGTTCCTCACCAAGGATTACAAGCACGTTCCTTGCTTCTATTTTAACTAGCCTAATACTAATTTAAAATAAAGAAAGAAAGAAAAGCTAGAAGAAAGTATGAAAGTGCCTAGGTATGTAAGTATCCTAGTGCCCTTGGTGTGTTTTTGAAAATGAGCCTCATGCCTCCTATTTATAGGAGAGTTTTGGTGCATGTTAGCAACTGGAAGCTCACAATAGCAAAAGGTGGAAAAGGTAGTGGCACAAAGTACGAAAAGGTGAAAAAGGCGGTGGCACCAGGTACGAAAAGCAAGAAAAGGTCTAGCACCGGGTACACGAAAGGACAAAAAAACGCAATCCGTACAGGGGGTGGCGGCCGGCGATGGCCAGGTGGCAGCCGGCGGTGGTTAGGTGGTGGCCGGCGGCGGCTGGCTGCTACCTGCACCAGCCCGCTGCCCGCTGCTTCGTTTCTCGATTCGTGTGTATTTTCTTCGTTATGAATCCGTTTGCGTTGATTCTTTTTGCATTGGATTCGTAATTCAAAAACGAAGCTTTTGATGAAAAGAAATCCCAAAAATATGTCTCTGAACTTTAGATGTGTCGTACGAATCGTTTGCATCTTCCGGAGTGCGTAGAATCTTCATTCTTCGTCCGTTTTTGTTGATTCTTCTTCTGTTGGATTCGTAATTTGAAACCGAACATCTTGGGTCAAATAGATGTTGGTGATGGGGTCTTTTGTCTTGAAATCTCATTTTGATGTCTTGAATCTTCAAACGTGCGTGGAATCTTCATTTTACATCCGTTTTGCTTGATTTTTATCGTGCGACCTTGTTTTGACCATCTTGGCATAATACAATTGATTTGTAATGTTTTTGAGTTAAAGTGCCAAGAATCATTCCAGAATGAGAGAGATATCGGTAGTAAAAACGTGACTTTTTACGCGATATCAAGTATCCCATACTTAGAACTTTGCTTGTCCTCAAGCAAACTCGATTTTCAACATGGTTAAAAAATAAAATAATTTTAAGGTGGAACATTTTACTAAGGGGTTTTGGGAAAGTAAAATACTTGTTCTTGGAAAAGGAAGGATTGTAATCTTTAGGAGCATCCTTTTGATCTTTGATCTTAGATACATGACTAGGCGATCCTCTCAAGGTGGTCACTCAAATCACTCAAAGTGTTTAGGGTTTCCTATTCTAATATTATCAATCACTCAGAACGCCAGTCATGTATCGTTTATTGTCATAGGCTTGATCGAGAATCAAATCGTTACCTCTTTGGTGAGTGTGAAGTCGATCTAGCCACAATCATTCAAGGAGATGGGATGTAAGGTTTTTGGAGTGAAAGGTTGGTGGTATGAGAGGAGGTTTTTGTTGGGTTTTTGATTTTCTTTTTGTCGAAGTTGGGATTTTTGGGGGATTGACGCCTTTTGATATTTGCGGAAGGAGTCTTTTTCTCCTATTGATTTCCTTTTTCTTCGGATTTTTCTCTTTCTTTTTTTTTCCGACGTCAACCCCTTGCGATTTCTCTTCGTTAATCTTTGAAACTTTTTATGAAGCTTGAAGGATGCTTTTGAGTAGGTGAGGGGTAACGTATCTATTTTTCTTTGGGAGTATGGGTGTACGGATAGGTTTAAGAATGATGTGATTCGATCTCCTTTTTGATCACCAGTTTGGACTCGAAATGCATAACAAGAGCAAGTTCTGATTCTAAATGCATACATCGGCACACTCAAGAATCGAAGAAGTGAAGCATTAAAAGTGAATACTTTTCATATGGCTCAACATACCTCATGAATCGAAAGTTGGGTTGTTGTGTGCCTAGTCATGCGATGCTCTTTATGAGATTACTAAACTAATTTTTCAAAAGAATTTGTATTTTATTTATCCTTTTACCCAAAGTAAATCATTCTTCGTCTAAATTTTTTTTTATTTTTAACATATTTTGAAAATTGTTTACTTTATGGAGAAGGATGGTCTATATAAAGAGCAACGATTTTAGAATCAAGCATATACCATTATCCATTTGACAGTAGTGCAACTACTGCTATCCCACACTTAAAGAAACATCATCCTCGATGTTATACTAAGCTTTGAATGGGGTAAAATCCCACACTTAGGGTTTTAAACATTTAAGGCGCATTCTTTTAGTGTGTGTTGGGTTTGAATCCCCAACTTAGTGATAACCATATTGGATATGGTATATTTAAAACGAATGAAAGAGACGGTATAGAAGTACTCCCCGGTGGTTCCAGTGTTCCTTTGGTGCTTTTGCCGGCTCCGTCTTGTTTGGTGCATTCTTGATCAAGTCTTCTTGTGATTGGTCTCGTAGGTGTGAACACGTCGGATCTATGATTGATGCTTCCTTGTAGGCTAGAGCATGTTTCATATGATCTGAGTGTGAAAGATGATCGGAGATTTCATCACTTCTTGGAAAGTAAAATTGCAGAAATGTAAAAACACGGGTTGCCTCCCGAGAAGCGCTCTTTTAAAGTCGAGAGCTCGACTTAGTCCTTTCTTCTTCAGATGATGCTGGATGTGTCCGTAGTGCTAGAGTTGTCACTGTGGTTCCTAGGAAAGCTGTAGCGTGGAGGAAAGTATCGCAGAAACTGCTCTACCATATCGGCAATGAGAGTTAGTGGAGTGGTGGATTCCATTCTGAAGCTTTTAAAGTGATCAGTGGCTAATCTGTCGAGGATTGCCATCCCATAGCTGATGTATCGAACTGCCCTTGTGACTGGTCCATTAGGGTCGATTCGAGTGCAGGTGTGAGTTTGAACAATTTCACGCTGTGGGTGGTTTCTGCCTATTGAGGTGATTAAAGCCATGAATTGGGTCTTTACTTCTTCAAAGTCTTCAGCTAAAGGATCTCCTCCGAAGTATCTAGTGGCTTGGCATACTTGTCTGATGATTTGATGTTGTTTGCGTGTGAAGGGAAAATCTGAGTCTGTGAAGACGTAGACCAACTTGCTGAATACTTCATTGTATCTGTTGCGGTAAGCGTCAATTTCTATGTCTTCTTCCTTGTACATTCCACGCAGTTGATCTATTACGTAGGATGCTAAGTTGACTGGTGACATGTTCCAATATCGTGTTGGAATGTCACGAGTGTTTTCTTCAAATACTGCTTGATTCAGTTCATCAACTATTAGTTCAATGTGATGACCAATGATGGAGTGAATGACGATCCTGAAGTTTTCTGGAGTTGTAAGATGTTCTCCAGTTTCGATGAGATCTAGAAGGGTTCTAAGATCTCCCACCATTCTTATGTCAGCATAATTCTGTGGATTTCCAGTAGCTCTTTCAAGATGGGTTCTCATTGATGCTAGTGTAGCCTTTTGACTTGATGAGTAGGGAAAAGTTGATCCGGCAAAGGCACCATATACTTTTTGGTATATTTGCCTTTGGTTGTTGCAGAACTCGATTTCTCCCATTGGGTAGTCTGGTCTTCCTGGCTGTTGAGCTTCTCTTGTGACTTGTTCTTGAAGGGAATCAGAGAATTCTTAGATATGTCTGAGTAGAGTCTGGGGTACTGGTTCTCCATAATTGGTGAGATATGAATCGTATTCTTATTCAATCTGCCTTATCAGGTGTCTCTGAGCGGTGTTGTATTCATTGGTTGACTCTTTGATAGCCTCCACAATGATGCGTACATCGTTGTTTTCATCAATCAAGTCAATCATCTCTTCGTGAGTGTCGATGAGGGGAATCTCTAATCTCTCAGCTGTGATGACGGGTGAATTTGGTGGAGCAAGAGGAGTTTTTGGAATAGAGCGTTCATCGATAGTGACGTCAACAAAATCGCCGTCAAATTCGACACTCTGGTAGTCGGAATCTTCATCTCGTGAGTCTGGGAATTGGTGGAATTCTTCATCTGAGGGTGCGTTGTTGAAAGGTTGGGTACTGTCGACTTTGATGGTTCTGACTTCCGTGATGGTGTTTTGAAGGTTTTCTTCAACAAAGCTTCCTGGTTGCGTGCCTTATATGCAAAAATTCTTTGTAGGAGTTTAGCATACAGGTCAGGGTGCTGTGATGTTCGGAGTTCTTCTTCAAAAGTATCTATGTCTCGGAGTCGGGTTCTGGTGAAGGGCTTCGATGGATCGAGATAAGAGTAGAGAATGTTTCCCATTCTTTTGAGATGAGTGGATCTAAGCTCTTGGTGGATGGCTCCGTAATCAAAGGATTCTTCCGATGAAGTGTAGTCTTTGCAGTCTTGTATTCTCTTGACTTCAGCCATCTATGGTGAATCAGTTTGATCTTCATCTTCCTCCATTTCTTCCTCTTCCTCAGGTTCTTCTTCCATTTCTTCCGTTCTTTCATCTTCCTCAGCGGGTTCTTCCTCTTCTTCCTCAGGTTCGGATTCGTCCTCCTCGGATTCTTCTTCTTCCTCAGCATCCTGATACTCCTCGTCCTCATCTCGGTCTGTTTCAGTATCGTAGATCAAGGTTGTTGGTTGAGTGAAGCATCGTTCTTCTTCGGGTTCTGATTCGTCATCGGAACATATTCTGCCTGTTGATATAGCGTGGCATTCTTCTTGCTCTGGTGTATAGTCCAGTTGGTCGATCTTGTAAGTGATGCTTTCACCATGTGCTCGTAGAATAATCGTATGGTTATACACATCAATCGCTGCTCTGGCTGTGTTCATAAATGGTCGTCCAAGGATAATCGGGATATTTATGTCCTCATGGATATCGATTACCACGAAATCCGTCGGAAAGAAGAATTTGTTAACTTGAACTAAGACGTTCTCAGCTATTCCTTTTGGGTATCTAATAGATTGGTCAGCTAGCTGGACAGTCATCTTAGTAGGTTTTAAATTTTCAAGTTCTAGCCTCATAAACAGGGAGTAGGGCATAAGGTTAATGCTAGCTCCTAGGTCGGCTAAGGCGCTGATATCTCCGGATTAGTAAATAGAACAAGGGAGTGGGAATCTACCGGTGTTTCCTAGTTTTTCAGGAAGGCTATTCTTAAGTAGGGCTGATATTTCAGAACTAAGGGAAATGTTGTTTACTTCGGGCTGTTTATCCTTAGTGGATAGCAATTTCCTCATATATTTATTGCGACCGAGAACTCTAGACATGGTATCGAGAAATTTTCCATCTAGCTTAAAGGACGATAATTTTTTAGGTGGGGCTTTAAGTCTAGCGGGATAAGGGATCCTAACCTCTTTGTTCATGGTCGGAGTGGTTTCCACAGCTGGTATCTTAATTTTTGGTTCTTCTTTTACTGGTACAGCAGTAGGAGGTGGAGTGGCTGCTTCATTTGTGGTAGTGAGTTGCTTTGCTTCCTCAACATGTGGGTTGTGAACCGTGTTGCTAGGCAAACTTCCTCTAGGTCTGTTATCAAGACGTTGTGCCAATTGTCCAATCTGAGCTTCCAAATTCTTCAGCACAGCCAACTGGTTTCTCATAAAGAGGTCGGCTTAGCGGACGTCTTTTGGTTAAACAGGTGTTGACCTTGCATGAACTGAGTGAAGGCGTCATCTGAACTTGAAGCTGGGGCATTTGTCTTTGTAGGTTGTTCAGGGGTTTGGTTTGTGTCGGAAGTTGGTGCAGGAAGTGCAAGGGGTTGGTTATAAGAAGGTTGTGATTGTTGTGGGTAAGGTGGGTAACTAGGTGGCTATCGGGGTTGGTTGTTATTGAAACCGGGTGGAAAATTTTGTTGTCAAGCGAGATATTGAGCGTAGTAAATGGTGCCGTCTGCTTCTTCGTATTCAACTTGGTATTCACCAGATGGTTGCGGGTTGGTGCAGTTTTGACAGGCTTGCACTTGGTGTACTTGGTGCTGTTGTTTCTTAAGTTCTCCAAACTGTTTGACAAGTGAGTCCATTTTCTCTGTTAATACTTTAAGTGCTTCCACTGGAACTGGATTTGATGCAGCAATAGGTGCTGAAGATGTTGCGTGATCTCCAGAGTTCCAATCATGGTGATGCATAGTCATGTTCTCTATAAGGTTCCATCCTTCTTCATCGGTCTTTGCCATAAAGCTTCCTTGTGCAGCAGCATCGAGGGTGGTTCGGTGGTTGGGGTTTAAACCATTGTAAAAGGTACACAATTGTGCGGATTTGTCGAGACGGTGATTGGGGCACTTCTTTAAGGCTCCTTTGAATCGTTCCCATGCGGTGTATAATGACTCATCAAAAGCTTGTCGGAAATTCATGATGTCATTTCGAAGTTTGTTTTGTTTAGAAGGCGGAAAGTATTTGGTTAGAAACTTTGTCGCCATTACCGTCCATGAAGGGATAGAGCCGGTCTCTAAACCTTCAAACCATGTTTGCGCATGATGAGTGAGCGAATAAGGGAAAAGATACAAGCGGATCGTGTCTTGGCTAATTCCGTTTTGTTTGTAGGAATTTGAAAGAGATATGAACTTGTCGAGGTGAGAGTTGGGATCATCACTTGGCAATCCATGAAATTGACAGTGGTTTTGGATTAGTTGGATGATGTGGTGTTTAAGCTCGAAAGATTGACCAGGGGTTTCAGAGTAGAGAATTGGTCCTCCTCTTCCTTCGATAGAGGGTTTACTGTTGTCAGCGAGAGTGATGCATTCAGCCATTGCTTGTTCAAGCGCGGATTGCTTCTTTTCTCGTCGAATGGTACGTATTATAAGTTCTAGATCAGGGAAATTAAACAGTGGTGTAGTTCTAGGGGAACAGGTCATACACTAGAGAAAAACAAAAATTAGAGAAAAACTAGTAATAAGGAAGGTATAAAATAAAAATTCTTTTTTTTAGAAGGTTTTATCCTAAGGGTTTACTAGAATTGGGATTGGTTGGGCCTCTATATCGGACAGTTAGTCTCCCCGGCAGAGGCGCCAAAAACTTGATGGTGCCGAAGCGTCCGTATGAAGACGGTGCTCGGACCGCGATAGGTTTGTTTTAAATTTGTATTTGCTGGGGTCTAAGTATGACTTACTAATACTGAACCAAAAGTCTAGTAGATGGTAAATATGACCTAGAGTCGTTCTTAAAGAGAAACTGAATTGAAACAGAGGTGATCCAATCAATCTTTCTTTTCTAGTAGATGTTTTAAAAGAGTGCGTTGGGGGTTTTTGGTTCAGTTAATTAAGTAAACTAAATAAAGCGAATAAAAGATAATGATAAATCAGATAATAAAAGGAGTATTTGTTGTGAGTTCGTTAGCTTATAATGTGGGACGATGACTTGTAGGGAAAACGTTTACTAAATTTGGAATGTTCACTAGACTTGGTAGTTTATGGTATAACCGATAGATTCCCTATTAGTCGGTTATCAACTAATATGTCACGAGGAATCACAGTGTCATGATTCTGATCAGACAGATAATGCTCAACTCTCCACACTCTCCTATGAGGGAGTCAGTGGCCCTTGTTATTGAACATATTTGCTCATGGACGAAGGAATAGAGTAGCAGGTCTACAACAGGTCTAACCGTTCTTAATACCATAAAGGCTATAAATTTAGCAGACAACTAACTTAGCAATTATGTTCGGACTTAGTTGATCAATTCCTATTAATGAAGTTTAAGCATGGTAAGCAAAGGAAAGTGTTGAGGTTTCTTGCGTACCTTACTTTAAATTTCATAGGTTAAGAAAAAGTATCGATTTAAGTTGGATTTTAAACTTGCCTTTCTCAATACAATTAACAAATCCCTAGGTTTTCTTAAATGGTTATTTAGCCTATAGCCTACCTAATCTAATCTAAACTAACTAATCTAATTAAAGCAATAATTAAAATGTTGACGGCTTTTTGCATAAAGTTAAACCCAGACCATGTCAAAAAATGCTATCGTAGTCCACAATGTATTTGATCGTTCACCGATGTTTCCATTGTGAATTCAATTGCTTCGCGATGTTTACATGATAAGTACATTGTGATTTCAAGTGTACAATACTCATGGCAATTCCACGTAATCACATTGCATTTTATGATGCTCGCATAACGTTACAATTGAAACCATAGTTTTACACAGATAACTATTGACCAAGTAGTAAGGTTCGCGACTCCTTTTTACAAGGTTACAATCACGGTTGTTAATCGAAAGGCGAATGTAAGTTTTAGGTTTAAAATCATAAGATAAGTCCGTTCATAAAGTTTCCGTTTTATAATGTCGATCCATAATACAACTACCTTCGGTCGTTACCGGCTTCCATACGTATGTACTTTGCTTAAAAGCATTTCCAGCACTATACCGAGTAAACAGTCGAATAGGGGCCGTCATATTATTTCACGACGTATTTAAAGTTATCCCACAATTATATATGCTAACTACATCACAACAAATACAATAGTAATCTACTCGCTAATCATGGCATGAACTATCTCTAGCATAATTAAAGTATACATATTTAATCAAGATAGATAAGGATAGAAATAACCGAGATTAATATGCGAGAAGGAGTAGACTTGAATTAATAAGAGTTGCTCCAAGCGTACACCAACGATTACAAGTACGTTCCTCACCAAGGATTACAAGCACGTTCCTTGCTTCTATTTTAACTAGCCTAATACTAATTTAAAATAAAGAAAGAAAGAAAAGCTAGAAGAAAGTATGAAAGTGCCTAGCTATGTAAGTATCCTAGTGCCCTTGGTGTGTTTTTGCAAATGAGCCTCATGCCTCCTATTTATAGGAGAGTTTTGGTGCATGTTAGCAACTGGAAGCTCACAATAGCAAAAGGTGGAAAAGGTAGTGGCACCAAGTACAAAAGGTGAAAAAGGCAGTGGCACCAGGTACGTAAAGCAGGAAAAGGTCTAGCACCGGGTACGCGAAAGGACAAAAAAGCGCAATCCGTACGGGGGGTGGCAGCCGGCGGCGTCCCGGTGGTGGCCGGCGGTGGCCAGGTGGTGGCCGGCGGCGGCTGGCTGCTACCTGCACCAGCCCGCTGCCCGTTGCTTCGTTTTTCGATTCGTGCGTGTTTTCTTCGTTATGCATCCGTTTGTGTTGATTCTTTTTGCATTGGATTCGTAATTCAAAAATGAAGCTTTTGATGAAAAGAAATCCCAAAAATATGTCTCTGAACTTTAGATGTGTCATACGAATCGTTTGAATCTTCCGGAGTGCGTAGAATATTCATTCTTCGTCCTTTTTTGTTGATTCTTCTTCTGTTGGATTCGTAATTTGAAAACAAACATCTTGGGTCAAATAGATGTTGGTGATGGGGTCTTTTGTCTTGAAATCTAGTTTTGATGTCTTGAATCTTCAAACGTGCATGGAATCTTCGTTTTACATCCGTTTTGCTTGATTTTTATCGTGCGACCTTATTTTGACCATCTTGGCATAATACTATTGATTTGTAATGTTTTTGAGTTAAAGTGCCAAGAATCGTTCCAGAATGAGAGAGATATCGGTAGTAAAAATGTGACTTTTTACGCGATATCAAGTATCCACTTATTTTTGGACACATAGGACTTCCTTTATATAACCACAAGTCATTGGGGTCATATTTATGAAATCCACTTTTGTGTAAAGTATTTATATAACATACTATTTCAAACTCTACTACTACTGTTACAACTTTTTCCTTTTTGTAAAACTTATTAACTATTGGCATCTTAATATATCCCGTTCTGCAATAACCATATGCTCTGTGATTTTGTATTGTTTGATTACTGCTCGCGCCCCACCACGTCATAAGCTTCCGCAATTACTCACACTAATCGTAGATTACCGTTTGGCGGGGTGTCGCATCCTCAAATTCGGGTTGCGGAAGCGAATCGGGTCGGGGTGTGACTAATCAATAATCATAGCACAAAGATATAATGAACGACTCTATATGCGTCGTTTTACAACTTGGATTAATAGAATCAAAGTTTACATCAAAATATAGTTTACATTAGCTCAGTTCCTGGATTGAGAGATTTACATACATAATTAATTTATACAAAATATAATAATGCAGCTAAATCTCTGAATGTTTGCATGCTGACACGAGCTAATGATTCCTGAATGCAGTCCAACCTACTGCTGAGTACCTGTGATACATGCTAAAATGGGTCAGCGAAACGCTGGTGAGCTCACAGATTTGTATGTCAACACATATTGTATGAACCGCAAGATTTAATTGAATTTAAATTGCAATTAAGCAAAATAAAAGTTTTGCAGCCATGAGCACATAGTCTGAGTTTAACTCGAGGTGTCAGGTCCACATTTAAGGAATCCTGATCGAGGTGCCTCCCACGAGTGCCTAATCTACACTCGTCTGAACAAATATCAGTACATCCGTTTACCCAGTTAGTGCATGCTAACCCAGACGAGGAGGGTCAATCCTATATGGTACCATATACTAATATTCACGCTACAACGTATTACCAAACTATGCCGAGGAGGGCTTTAAAAGATCAGTAAGATAACTCATGTAGTAATTATTTATTTTCGTACTTGCGTTCATATAGTTAAAATAAAACGAGCAATGATATCACACCCCTGAGTTAAACAGTAAAATAGGGGCTATGAGACTCACCTGAGCCTTGAGTTTTTATTTAAATAAACTTGAATTGATTAGCTATGACGGCGCCCAAACGGTCAGTCGGGTTTTCACCCCGTCGTCGGACCGTCCGTCGGAGCGCGCGTCGGTTGAGTTTTAAATTTATAAAGAGCTGGGGACTCAATTTATAAGTACTACCTATTATACAGGGTGAGTAAGCAGTAAGTATAACTCAAGGTCGTTCTTAAATCGGAGCGAATTGAAACGAAGTGATGCCAAAGATAGAGTTTCACTTTTAGGATGGGTTTTGTGCAGATAGGTAGGTTTTGGGGGTTTTCTAATTTAATTTAACTAATTAATTAAAGACAGGAAAAGTAAATAAGATAGAGTAGAATCGGTAGCTAGGTAGACAGATAGAGAATTGCGGCAGTTGAAACTTCAATAATCAGTTGCGGGGATGATGCTTATTATAAAGATAATTGGGGACATTTTCAGTTAATAAACAGATGCATTATGGGTGTAAACACTAGGACCCTACTTATTCGAGTTAAGTACCAGAATTAGTATGTCACGAGACCTAGGCTATCGTGATTCTGATCAGAACAGGCTGCTCAACCCCCCACACTGTCTTTTTGGACAAGTGACCCTTCAAGGGTGCAGGAATAAGGTAACATACTGCCACTTGGGTTATTCTGACCGTTCTTAACACCTAAATGTAAATGCCATTTCCTAAATATGTTCAGATCATTAACTTGTTATTCTAAACTATCAGTTTTGTAGAGTCTGAGGGTTTTAAGAACTCCGAACCACTGCTGGGCTTGACTTTCATCTCCAGACTCATTCTTTACGTTTTATTAGTTCAACTACTTCTGTCATGATCTAGCCTCTCCTTTGCAATCAGTCATTCAGCCCTAGAAACACCAGCGGGGTACAATGCATACTTCTTCCACAGTGTACTAACCTAGGAACCGTTTACGATGTACCGCACTTAGATAATTCCACAGATTCGTGTAACCGAGGATGTATTTACGGTGTACTATGATGTTTCCACAGCTTTCCATCCCTAGGTACATATACGGTGTATACTATCGAAGTGTTTCCATAGCTTCAGTTACAGGGGTAGCCTGACGGTGTACTGTGCACTTCCACAGCTATATTGGTTTCTAGGCCATATTCTAGGGTCTCTAGGTAATCCACAATGTCGGCACAGACGGCTTTTTCCGGAGCTTCCACGTTGTACTCCACCAGCGGTGTTTCCAAAGCTATACTCAGTATTTCAGCCGAATTACAGTGACAAACACGGCTTCTTTACTATAACACAGATAACTTCCTACTGTACCTAGAGTTGATCAGGTTCTAAGCCTAAAGTAGTAGTCACGCGAAGGACTGGAAAGGGTGATCCATAGCTAGGTCTAGATGCATGATAAGTATAGACATAACAAATATAACAATTCCCAATTATATAGATTTAAAGATTAATTCAACATCATCCCTACTTCTAACTATCTACATTTCAACAACCGCAACAGCACACTACTCAACAAACATGGCAATAGTAATAACATACATCATACAAACAGGCAGAAATAATTCGGACATGGTATAAGTATGAAAAGAGAGATATCACCAGTAAAATTGAGCAGAGTAACAGCTGAAAAGAAAAGGCAGAGTCTTGCACCAAGAATGCTTCTTATTACACCGTGATTACAATACCAGCTTTTCTCTCTCTCTACTGCTAACCAACTACCTATCTAACTCTCTCTCTCTAGAGAGAGAAACTCTAGAGAGAGAAACTATCTAAACTATTCTAGAGAGAGACTAAAAATATAAAAATATAAGAAAACGAAGAATTGAAGTGTGTTGAATGAGATGTGTTGGTGTGATGAAGTGTTGAATTTGATGAAATGAGGCTAGTATTTATAGAGAACGCACAACCGTATCCGTAGACCGTATCCAAACCACAAAATGCACAACCGTATCGCAAGGGCAAATAAAAATCAGATTTTTATCACCCAAACGCACGATACGGCTGAGTTAGGGTGAATACGGGCAAACTGGACCGTATACGGCTGTGCAAAGGGTGAATACGGGCAAACTGGGCCGTATACGGTTGGGCACAGGCTGTATACGGCCTGCACATACCGTATACGGTCTAGGTCCAGCCGTATACGGCCTGGACCAGCCGTATACGGCCTGGTTCAGCCGTATCCTGGCCTCTCGGTTTCCTGTTTCTTCGTTCGGGCGTAACTTCTTCGTCGTTTATCCGTTTTGAGAGTTCTTTATACCCACGCGTTTGTATTTTCCTAATGAAGAGAATGACATAAGTTAGAGGTCATAACTCGGAGCATATCTTAAAGTGCATTGAAATGAGTGAACGGTGGTGTGATAAAGTAGTTTTGCCCGGTTTCTTATGTTTTTCTTGCCATTTTTAGTGATTTTTCAAACATCGACTCCGTTTTGACTTAGTTAACAAAACTTTATGAATAATGTCCTTTTAAGTATGTTTTTGTTAACTTTGTGCCTAAAATGTGGAAAATAACGTACGTAAAAACATGACTTTTTACATGTTATCAAATATCCCACACTTAGACTTTTGCTTGTCCTCAAGCAAACTTTAAAATTCTCATCTGCTATAAAGGTTTGAAAAAATCGGTTTTTGGGTTTTGACAAGAAATAACCTGAGATTTTTACTTAGTCAGAGACCAAGAAAACCTTTTTAGAAAGCAAGCATCATTAAGATAACCCTCCCTTAATCCTGAAATGTCAACCTTGGCATATTTTCACAATTCTCGATGGATATTGTACATGACTAGGCGATCTCACAAAGGTGGTCACTCAATTCACTCAGAGTGTATCGGGTTTCCTATCATTCTAATCAAACGAAATCGCTCATAAAGCCAGTCATGCATTGCTTCTCATCATAGGCTTGATCAAGAATCGGATCTCCACCACTTCAATGAGGACGGTGCTAATCATCCCAGGACATTCGAAATGGGTTGTAGTGGTTGGTGAGGGTTGAATGGTATGGATAAGTGGGAGTTTTTGGTTTAAAAATAGGGGGTTTGCTTATCTTTGAGAATTCTAAACTTTTTGGGAAAACATTACTTTAAACACCTTTTTAATGAAAACGGAAACGGATAACTGGCAAGGGAAGAAGATAGCTATTTTGACTTCTATCTTTTTGAAAAAACTCGGGAGAGTTTACATCTTTTATAAGAACAGGAATTTTTCGAGAGATTTGAAGCACTTAGCATTATTCTATTTTCTTTTCTTTTCTTTTGCTTCTATTTTTTGGACTTTTCTAGGGATTTTTATTTTGTTTCTTTCTTTTGCCCTTTTTGAAATCCTTTTCTTTCTTTCATCTTTTTCATCCTTCTGATGACTTTGCATTTACTTGGTGTCAATTTTTCACACCATAAACTTTTTCAACTCTTGATTTTTATCAGGGGAACGCACACGAGAAAGTTTTTGAGTAAACACCAGTATTTGTGATTTGGAGTGAAAGCAAAAAGGATAATTAAAATACATTTCCCACAAGCTTAAATTTCTAAGATAAGATTTTTGGTGGGTGTGGAATAAGTGGGTTTAAATTTTTGGGTTTTGAAAGAAACGAATAGGCTAAGGCTCAACAGGGTTTTCTAGGCGGATCATCAACACTAAAAGTGAGTGTTGGAAGGGTTTTGGGCTTGAAGAGATATGATGAAAAGGGTTTATATCCTAAGGAATGTCAAGGTCCTTTGACTGCACCTTCACCGTGTACGGTGCCCATTGGTGTGGTCTCGAAGCGTATACCAAGAGCAAGTTCTAACTTAAAGCACATGCATCGGCATACACATCAAATGAAAAAGTGAAGCATTAAGGATGAATGCTTTTATTGGGCTCAAATACCTCACTGCAATAGGGTTGTATGTGCCTAGCCGTGCGATGCTCTTAGATTAACATTTCATTTTAAGGAGATCGTATCTTAACTTATTTTACTTTCCAAAGCAGTTTAATTAATTTATGAAAAAAAATTATTTTTCTCAAGATTATTTAGAGTCAGAAAATTTTAAAAATTTTAACAAAAATGAGTTTTTATGAAAATTAAGCCAACTGAATGAGTGGTAGCTCCACTGTCGAAGTTAAGCTTATGATTTTGAAAAAATGTTTTCTAAAATTTTAGCAAGAATGAGGTTTTTAGGAAAAAGTTTTAAGCTAACTGAATGAGTGGCATCTCCACTGTCGAAGTTAAGCTTATTTTTGGAAAGTTATACTTTGGACAAGCAATCAAAGTCAAAGAATACGGTATAACATACCGTATATCCCACACTTAGAGGAACATTGTCCCTAATGTTCTCAAACTAAGTTTAAAATTCTTGTGAAGGAATCCCACACTTAGAGTTTGAAAATATTTTGGAACCCTATTTCTAAGTTGATTTGATTTATGTGGGATTTAGAATCCCACACTTAGAATTTAAGTATGATGGCATAACGGCGAGTTATAGATGATGATGGAAAATCACTAAGGAATGGAAAAGAAAAACTCCCCTAGAAAGGACTGAGATGTGTAAATGAAGATTTTGATTTAGATGTGTAGGTCGATCAGCTTGTGTCAGGATCTTTGCGTGATTCGTGCGTCATCTCGGTTTCTTCTCGGGGAACTTTCATACTTTTTACTCTCTCTTTTATTGCAAGTAATCTAAAAACTATCTAAGAAAAGCATAAAATAAGTAAATGATAGATAAACGATAAGATAGGATAGATGGATGGGTCCAACCAGATTACAGGTTGGAACCTAAATAGTTCATGCAGCAACAGTAAAATACAGTAATCCCAAATATCAGTAATAATAATAATAATAATAAGTGATACAGTTATCCAACACAAATGAAAATAAAATCTGATAAGATCAAGGGTGAGAAGGATCCTGGTCGGATGGTGGTCCATGAGCTGGAGGTGGCATGGAGTTGTAAGGTGCATGACGGGAGGCAGAGTGCTGTCCACTGGATAACCTGCGGGAGACTGATGCTGAAGATGAACTGCGTTGCCTGCCGGATGTTGGTGGCTGGATCGGGTACAAATGGAAGTTGGGATCTAGTCCCATCTCTGCAACCTCATATGATCCTAAGGAAGCACCATGCATCGGGTACGGTGGAAGCTCAGCAGAAGGCACTGGGTTGCTCTGAAGCATCCCTGTAAATCCTAAAAAAGTAGGCACAACAGTAGCAGTAGTCATATCAGGCAGATAATCAGTCTGCACCGGTACCTGGTCATCAACCTGCATGTCCCGTCTGAAATCTGACTGAGGTGAGTCTGTCTCTGAAGATGTGTCTGATGTGGCTAACTCAGCTGGTCTCGGACGGGTCATGGTACGGGAAGATGGCTGTCCAATATGTGGGATATGCGGCTCATGTGGTGTCGCAGTGTGCACAGAGAAAACTGGCTCAGCCGCGGGAGTAGTCCTGGTACGGCGGGCTCGAGGAATCTCCATGTGCACAGTGCGAGTGAAGGATGTGGGTGGTATGGAGGTGTAGGGAACGGTGGTAGTGGGTGGCATCATGGCAAATGGATGTAGTGGCATGGTGTGGAAGTTGGGTGGTCGTGGGCCGCATACCCATGTAGGACGTGTAGGTTGTGGGAATCCAAACTCAGTAGCTAAATATGTGTCCTGTGTGTAATGTGAGTTAAGCATACCCAATATACCGTACATGAGCTCGGATGATACCGGATCTCCCCAACCAAACTCTCGAACAGGCGGTATTAGTGGACTTTGAGCCTCAGCAGCGGCTGTCTCACCTTCCTCTCGCTCATGAGCAACAGCGGTCCTAGGCTGTCGGTGGACCGTGCTGTCGTCGAACTCAAACCTAACACTCTTGCTCCTCGGGGGCCTCATTCGAACTCCCGGAATGATATCACCATCCTTCCATCTTATCTGCCCATCAGCATCTTTCTCTAGCAACCAAACCCTAACCATATAGTTAATGTCATACGGCTTAGATACCCTGTTTGCTACTGGTGTCAGGTTACCAATCACCTCCTCAGTCAACAGCCCCATTCTCCTAACTAACTTAGTGATTATTGCTCCCATATATGCAAACTCTAACTCGGTGTAACCCGACTCAGTAAGGATTCTATCAGCAACCAAATAGGCAACATTAACGTGTTCCTGCTCTATAATGCTCTTAATGATCTGCAAGTCTTTTACCCCAACAGCTCCCTTAGTCTTCCTTTTTCCTCGAATACTGCAAGCGATGAGGTTGTGGAGAACTTGGAAGTGCTTATCAAGAAAGGAAGTGGCCTTGACATTGGACTGGAACTGATTTCCAGTCAATTCTTGCCAAATAGCAGTGTGGTCTCGCTGTTTTACCTCAGTGTTTGCCTTCAGGAAGAAAGGAGTGGTAACTTGATACTCAGTGTACAATTCAAGATGTCTGGCAAAGGTTGCTAATGACATGTGGTGAGGATTTCCCATGAAGTTGAATCTAATCATTCGGTCATCATTTAGCTTATCAATCGTTTTGTCGAACTGGAATGTTACCATAAACTCAGCAACTAACTCTTGATAAACATTTTCTTTAATCTCAAATAGATTCTTCCATGCGCGCAGATGTCGCTTCCCTTCCTTAAACACTATCAAATTTTCAAACCCTTCCTTTAAACCAATTTGCTCCAAATCCTCCCACACTAAGTACCTATTTTCTCCCAACTGATGTGTTAGCCATGTCTGATACCTCTCCCGTTTCTCTGGGTCCTTGATGGATTTTCTGATATACCGGGGAAAATCAGTCATCTGAAAAATAAGAGAAAACAAGAACATAGTGAATTACCAGGAATAATTACAAGTTATTTGACTAAATCATATTCCCAATTTTGAATAAAAATTCGAAATGTGGGCTTTAGAATATGAGCAGTCCCAAAAACCTGTAATAGCTAAATAATACCACCAAACTCAATTTTCAATCACCACAAGAAACTTTGGTTTACAATAATAGGCTATTAGGTCTTAATGATTCCTACAATACAAGTCAAAGACTGATTTGACCATAACAAGCATGTATGATAAAGAATTAAACCTTAATCATGTAATTACCTTATTATGGCAAGTATAACCTATTACCGTATGCAAACAAACCATGATATTTAAACAAGTGTATAGCAATTTTGACCATATCATGCAAGTATCGCAACAAAGCTTCTTTAATTGACAAATGTGTTACTTGATTGTATCTTTTAGGTAATTATGGTATTCTTTTAAGTAGATACTATTTTTGAATTTTTTAAAAGTAGTTAATTAAGGAAAATGTAGTATCCATTTAAGATTTACCATAACACCTTCAAAGATACAATTTTACAACACCACCATGACTTTTTAACTAGAATGGTTACTAGTATTACTAAAGATTAAGCATTTTGACTTTTAAAGTCAACATTACCAAAGTAAGGTTTCCTTTTTGTCATTTGCAAAATCTATCATAATACTAACTTACATTAGCAAATCAAAGCAAGGCATTAGCATCTACTTAAATTAAAACATCATTTTATCAAAGGTTTTGTTTCAAAATGATGACGTTTCAACAAAAGTCAACTTTCCATGCTTACTTTAATTTGCTAACTTGACCATATTACGCATTTAACCACAAATGAAGCAAATGAATAAGCTATACTAATCATGTTTAGTAATAATCAATCAACAAATAACTTATCATAAGCAATTTAATCATTAATTGGCCAAAATGGGTTTACTAGTCACAAAAGTCAAATATAGTCAACCTTCCAAAGTCATACATCAAATTGCTTCAATCTAAGAAGTAATGCTAGTTCCTACATCATCCTAGATCATCACTAAGCAAGAATCAAAGCTCAATTTCGCAATGTAAAGCACACATCATCAAAAACTAACTTGAAACCCTAAGTTAACAAAGTTAGAGAATTTTGGTATTTTAAGCTTGGATCTTACCTTAATGAAGATGTAATGATGTTAGATGACATAAAAGTGACCTAGAGACGAAGATTTGAAGCTTGGTTTGGTTAACAATGGTGGAAAATGGTGGGTTTGGGATGGTGGTGATGGGAGCCGCGGCCAAAGAGGAGGGAGGAGGGGGAAAAAAATTGTTTTTGTGGTTTTGACTTTGTTTGACCATTTTTACCCCTTTTTATTTACTTCTCCTTTTTACCATTTGTGCATAAATAAACTTTTAAATGTAATTACTAGGTATTTTGGGTAATTAAAAACCTTAGCCAAATATTTTAGCAAAAGTTTAAAATTTGGTATTTGACTGTGCGCAACAAAAGATTGTTTTATTAAAATGCAAGGAGAATTACTTAACTAGATAAAAATAAACAATATTTTTGGTTTAAAATTTTGACTCTTTAAAATCTAAGCAATTTAAAACTTTATAAAATATTTTGATTTAAGATTTTCAAGTTTTCAGAAACTGCGCAGATTTTGCAGAGACAAAGATTTTAGAAAGGGTTTTCTTTTCTTTTTCTAAAACAAATTAAACCATTAACTAAACTAACTTATTTTTAACCTAAGAAAATTATATTAAAAGACCTAATTAAAAATTTGGGTTGCCTCCCAAAAAGCGCTTGTTTCAAGTTTGTAGCTCGACTATCGTTCCAAATCTATTTAAAGAGGATTGCTTGAAAGCAATCTTGAAGTATAGCGAGGAATAAAATCACAGTTTAGAATGTTAATGACATAATCAACTAGCTTGGCAGGGCGTAATGAAAAATTTTCGAATTCGCTAAGAATCCTACATTCTTTCTGGCCTAATTCTAGCAGATTGTTAACAAACTTATTAAATTCCTTTCTAACTTTCTTTTTACTTGAAATTCCTATTCGCAGACCGCGGTCTATATTATTAAGATCGTGAAGAAGATTTCCTAAAATTCTCTGAAACCTAAGTTCCTCTTTTGAGTCGGGATCTCCATTTGAAGTTTGCACTGCAATGGTGATATCCCAAATTAAAGATTTTTGAGAAACGGTAAAAGGGAATTTGGATTGATCGAACAATGAAGCGAGTTTAACGTGAATATCTTTTCTTTCAGCAAAGAAAACGGCTTCTATCTTGTCGTCGTCAGCTCCAGGAAATATTTCTTGCAACTTGACGATTATATAAGCGGCGGGATCTACGAAGAATGGAATTTTTCCAGAAATTACGAGAGTGATCGAAGGATCTTTAGAAGTTAATAGCTCAAGCTCTTTTATCATTGCTGCAGCATAACGATTAATCATGATTTGTGAAACTGATGGATAATCGGTGCAAGCAAATAGATCCATGAGGCGATCTATTTCTGATAATAGCTTTCGCTCTTGCTCTCGATATCGGTGAAGATACCATCTTCTTTTTGGATCGGAAGACAGTGGAGAACACCTACGAGTATGTCAATCCTTAAGATGGTTTTTCTTTGCTCGACTGAGTAAGGAAAATCAGATAAATTTAAGTGTAGAGCAAATGCCTTACACACACCTAACCTCTTATCAGGGTCAAAAGAATAACCAACGTATCGGATTTCATTACCATCTGAATCTTTCGGTATCTCCTTATCAACAACACGATAGATGGTGTACGAAGGTTCAAAAATTGGTGATTTTGGAAGATGTTCATGAATATCCTCATTCCTTATGGGGATTCGTTCTTCATTAGATGAGGAATGAAAGGATTGAGTGTTTTCAGGAATATTATCGGCAAAATCAGGGAATCTAGGAATATTTTCTAAGGAATATTTAATCTCAGGCGCAGGTAAAACCTGATAGCTTGGAATGCTAGAAGCAGAAGTTGAGATCTTCTGTTGAGATTTATGGTTTCCTAAGTCAAGATCTAAGAATTTCCCTAAGGTTCTAGAGTCGTCGTCTGGGCAAGCGGAGGCTTCTTCCGGTGATGAGTGAAAGTCGGATTTCAACTCTGGTTCCAAGTGGTCGAAGAACTCAGCATCGTCCATAGTCGTCATTTCTTCAGTCGTCTTGGAGGCGGATAGAGAAATGGGACAGGAAGGCGACGAATCGTAGAAAGATATTTTTGGATTTTTCATTTTATTTTAAACTAAGTTAATTTATTCTAAGTAAAGTAACTTTCGAATAAGTTAAGGACAACCTATACGAAAAGGATCTCCTAACTGCTTATTCTATCTAAGGCGGCTTCAGAATCGTAACGCTCTACGATCCCCGGCAGCGGCGCCAAAAAATTGACGGCGCTCAAACGGTCAGTCGGGTTTTCACCCCGTCGTCGGACCGTCCGTCGGAGCGCGCGTCAGTTGAGTTTTAAATTTATAAAGAGCTGGGGACTCAATTTATAAGTACTACCTATCACACAGGGTGAGTAAGCAGTAAGTATTACTCAAGGTCGTTCTTAAATCGGAGCGAATTGAAACGAAGTGATGCCAAAGATAGAGTTTCGCTTTTAGGATGGGTTTTGTGCAGATAGGTAGGTTTTGGGGGTTTTCTAATTTAATTTAACTAATTAATTAAAGACAGGAAAAGTAAATAAGATAGAGTAGAATCGGTAGCTAGGTAGACAGATAGAGAATTGCGGCAGTTGAAACTTCAATAATCAGTTGCGGGGATGATGCTTATTATAAAGATAATTGGGGACATTTTCAGTTAATAAACAGATGCATTATGGGTGTAAACACTAGGACCCTACTTATTCTAGTTAAGTACCAGAATTAGTATGTCACGAGACCTAGGCTATCGTGATTCTGATCAGAACAGGCTGCTCAACCCCCCACACTGTCTTTTTGGACAAGTGACCCTTCAAGGGTGCAGGAATAAGGTAACATACTGCCACTTGGGTTATTCTGACCGTTCTTAACACCTAAATGTAAATGCCATTTCCTAAATATGTTCAGATCATTAACTTGTTATTCTAAACTATCAGTTTTGTAGAGTCTGAGGGTTTTAAGAACTCCGAACCACTGCTGGGCTTGACTTTCATCTCCAGACTCATTCTTTACGTTTTATTAGTTCAACTACTTCTGTCATGATCTAGCCTCTCCTTTGCAATCAGTCATTCAGCCCTAGAAACACCAGCGGGGTACAATGCATACTTCTTCCACAGTGTACTAACCTAGAAACCGTTTACGATGTACCGCACTTAGATAATTCCACAGATTCGTGTAACCGAGGATGTATTTACGGTGTACTATGATGTTTCCACAGCTTTCCATCCCTAGGTACATATACGGTGTATACTATCGAAGTGTTTCCATAGCTTCAGTTACAGGGGTAGCCTGACGGTGTACTGTGCACTTCCACAGCTATATTGGTTTCTAGGCCATATTCTAGGGTCTCTAGGTAATCCACAGTGTCGGCACAGACGGCTTTTTCCGGAGCTTCCACGTTGTACTCCACCAGCGGTGTTTCCAAAGCTATACTCAGTATTTCAGCCGAATTACAGTGACAAACACGGCTTCTTTACTATAACACAGATAACTTCCTACTGTACCTAGAGTTGATCAGGTTCTAAGCCTAAAGTAGTAGTCACACGAAGGACTGGAAAGGGTGATCCATAGCTAGGTCTAGATGCATGATAAGTATAGACATAACAAATATAACAATTCCCAATTATATAGATTTAAAGATTAATTCAACATCATCCCTACTTCTAACTATCTACATTTCAACAACCGCAACAGCACACTACTCAACAAACATGGCAATAGTAATAACATACATCATACAAACAGGCAGAAATAATTCGGACATAGTATAAGTATGAAAAGAGAGATATCACCAGTAAAATTGAGCAGAGTAACAGCTGAAAAGAAAAGGCAGAGTCTTGCACCAAGAATGCTTCTTATTACATCGTGATTACAATACCAGCTTTTCTCTCTCTCTACTGCTAACCAACTACCTATCTAACTCTCTCTCTCTAGAGAGAGAAACTCTAGAGAGAGAAACTATCTAAACTATTCTAGAGAGAGACTAAAAATATAAAAATATAAGAAAACGAAGAATTGAAGTGTGTTGAATGAGATGTGTTGGTGTGATGAAGTGTTGAATTTGATGAAATGAGGCTAGTATTTATAGAGAATGCACAACCGTATCCGTAGACCGTATCCAAACCACAAAATGCACAACCGTATCGCAAGCGCAAATAAAAATCAGATTTTTATCACCCAAATACATGATACGGCTGAGTTAGGGTGAATACGGGCAAACTGGACCGTATACGGCTGTGCACAGGGTGAATACGGGCAAACTGGGCCGTATACGGTTGGGCACAGGCTGTATACAGCCTGCACATACCGTATACGGTCTAGGTCCAGCCGTATACAGCCTGGACCAGCCGTATACGGCCTGGTTCAGCCGTATCCTGGCCTCTCGGTTTCCTGTTTCTTCGTTCGGGCGTAACTTCTTCGTCGTTTATCCGTTTTGAGAGTTCTTTATACCCACGCGTTTGTATTTTCCTAATGAAGAGAATGACATAAGTTAGAGGTCATAACTCGGAGCATAGCTTAAAGAGCATTGAAATGAGTGAACGGTGGTGTGATAAAGTAGTTTTGCCCGGTTTCTTATGTTTTTCTTGCCATTTTTAGTGATTTTTCAAACATCGACTCCTTTTTGACTTAGTTAACAAAACTTTATGAATAATGTCCTTTTTAAGTATGTTTTTGTTAACTTTGTGCCTAAAATGTGGAAAATAACGTACGTAAAAACATGACTGTTTACGTGTTATCAAGCTACGAATTGATGTCCGAAGACTTGTAACCTAAGGGCGTCCAATACGCGCGATGGTTATTAATTGCATAGGTATCTTAAAAGACTACCTTTGTAGTTGTTTGCTCAACTATGATGTCCAAATTACTACGATTTGGTTGATTAATTTGTCCAAGTTATTACCACTTGGTTGATTCGATTGTGTTTTGAAAATGTGTACGGCCCGTTGGTGATTTGTTTACAATAATAATCTCACATTATTATTTTGATTTTTGAATGGTGTTATACTTAAAAGTATTTGTAAACTTTAAGTGACGGGGGTCCGGGGGCAGCGCCCCTGGTTAGCGAGGTCCCAGGGGTGGCAACCCCTTGCGGGGTCCAAGGGGCTGGCCCCTAGTTGAGGTCGAGATTATTATTGCTTTTGTGAAATACGCATCTGGACTTGAATTTGGGTGAAATCAAGTGATAAAATTTTAGGCCTCGACACTTAGTAAAATATGTGTTTTCTTAGTTTTGTTTCATGCAACACAGTGTGCGACATACAACTTTGTGTCACTAAGTGCGACATAGGTTGTTGTGTCGCAGATCATGACTGCGACATAAGGGTTTGTGTCGCCAAGTGCGACGTCCGCAATTTAATACAACATAAGGTGTTGTGTCGCTATGTTCGACAGGAATAAGTTTTGCGACATAGTGTTTTGTGTCGCTATATGCGACGTCCGTGATTAGTGCGACATAATGGCTTATGTCGCTATATGCGACATAAGGCCTGATTTAGCGACATAAAAGCTTATGTCACAGGTGGCCTGGAGCCTCTGCGACATAACGCGCTGTTGGCCGGAAAATGAGCCGAAAAGGTGTTTTCCGGCCTCCGTTTGACTTGAAACTTTTACCCAACCCATATTTGGATATTATGAGCTTAAATAACCCATAAACAAGTAAAAATAATGAAAAGTAGAGTGTTTCGGGTTTTGTCGGAAACTTACAAACTTAACGCCAGAGAAATCCGAAAAGATGAAAGTGTAGATCGTGATGAGGTGATCGTTTTTCTCTAAAGGAGCGTGAGGATCCGAGGTGGTTTCATGGTGCTTTTTAGTGGTTTAATGGAGGTGGTGGTGATGGTGAGTTGAGAGAAGAAAAGGAGAAGAAAGAGAGAGATGGTGAGAAAGTGAGAGAAAAGGGAAATGGGAGGGGGTGATGTCCCCTCCTTGGACCGGTTAGGTGGGGGCCCACCGGAGTGTGGGTCTCCAACTTTTAATCCCATGCTTTCGCGTTCCGTGCAGTGTTCATTTTCTCGGTCGTTTAAATCATTTTTCGTACATTTAATTATAGGTTTTGAAATACAAATATTTATTCGATATTTTAATTGAAGTATTTCATCAAATACTTAATAATTGAGTTATAAAATATAACTTAACTTGTTTTATTTTGTTCGCGAGTTTATAATTTTAACCGCGTAAATGTTATTAATACGATACGAATTTGAGTTGAAAAATTATTTAAATAATATTTTGGATAAAATAGAGTTATTAAATAATGTCATATTATTTAATAAAATTATTCACCAACGTCCGTATTACTTGAATCGAATTGCATTCAATTTGAAACTCGTACGATTTAATCAAATCGCATACTTGTATATATTCAACAATATATATATTGATACGTTAACTAGCCTAACATAGAACTAATTACATGTATTACACTTGATTATGCACTAATTACTAGTCCTAATTTGACGGGTGTCACATTCTCCCCCTGTTAGGAGAATTTCGTCCCGAAATTTAGTTTGAAGTCGTGTTTGAAGTAGCGTCAGCAATTAACTGAGGATACTTGATTCGCATCTGGTCCTCCCGTTCCCAAGTGAATTCCGGCCCACGCCGCGAATTCCACCTGACTTTGACAATGGGAATACGACTTTGTTTGAGTTGTTTGACCTCACGGTCCATGAGTTCAACGGGCTCTTCAACGAAGTGAAGTTTGTCATCGACGCGAATCTCGTCGAGTGGAATAATGAGTGTCTCATCAGACAGGCATTTCTTCAAGTTAGAAATGTGAAAAGTGGGGTGCACGCTGCTGAGTTCGGGTGGCAGCTGCAATCGATATGCCACCGAACCAATCCTCTCGAGGATCTCGAATGGTCCAATGTATCTGGGATTTAACTTCCCACGTTTACCGAATCGGATAACACCTTTCCAAGGTGAAACTTTGAGTAGCACTCGATCCCCAACCTGGAACTCGAGTGGTTTGCGTCTCACGTCATCATAACTTTTCTGACGATCACGTGCGGCTTTGAGTTTGTTATGGACCTCGAAGATCTTTTCAGTAGTTTTGTGAATGATCTCAGGACCAGTGAGTTGACTGTCTCCCACTTTGGTCCAACAAATCGGTGATCGTCACTTACGACCGTACAGTGCCTTGAAAGGTGTAGCCTTAATGCTGGTGTGATAACTGTTGTTATACGAAAACTCACACAACGGTAGGTATTTTTCCTAGTTTACACCGAAGTCAACTACGCAAGCTCGTAGCATGTCTTCCAGTTTTTGAATTGTTCGTTCACCTTGGCCGTCAGTTTGAGGGTGGTATGCGGTACTCATATCGAGACGGGTACCCAATGATTTTTGAAGTGATTGCCAAAACTGAGATGTGAAACGACTATCCCTATCGGAGATAATCGAGATTGGAACACCGTGTCGAGAAACAACCTCTTTGATGTAGATTCGTGTGAGGCGTTCCATTTTGTCGGTTTCTTTGATTGCCAAGAAGTGAGCAGATTTTGTGAGACGATCAACGATCACCCAAATGGTATCGCATCCGCTCATTGACTTTGGCAGTTTGGTTATGAAATCCATGGCAATTTGTTCCCATTTCCATTCAGGAATGCTGGGCTGTTGGAGTAAACCAGAAGGTTTTTGATATTCGGCTTTGACTTTTGAGCAAGTAAGGCACCTGCTGACGTATGTGGCGATTTCAATTTCATGTTTGGCCACCAATAGAACTCTTTGATGCCGTGATACATTTTGTCAGATCTCGGGTGGATAGAGTATTTAGACTTGTGAGCTTCATCCATCACCAAGTCTCGCAGGTTCCCAAACTAGGCAGCCAGATTCGGTTAGAGAGGTACCTAACTCCGTTAGGTTTGATTTCAAATTGTTTATCCATGCCTCGCAAGGCTTTGTTTTTGATGTTATCGGGTTTCAGAGCTTCGAGTTGAGCAGTGAGAATCTGAATGTTTAGATCATTGTGAATGGTCATACTGAGGGCTCGGACTCGAAGTGGTTTCGTTCGTTCTTTTCGACTGAGGGCATCGGCAACAACATTTGCCTTAACCGGATGGTATTTGATCTCACAATCGTAGTCGGTGAGCAACTCGACCCATCGACGTTGCCTCATGTTGAGATCCTTTTGATCTAAGATGTGTTGGAGATTTTTGTGGTCGGTGAAGATTGTGCACTTAGTGCCATAGAGGTAATGTCTCCAGATTTTAAGGGCAAAGACGACAACTCCTAGCTCGAGATCGTCGGTGGTGTAGTTCTTTTCATGAGCTTTGAGCTGTCGTGAAGCATAAGCAATAACTTTGTCTCGTTGCATCAGCACGCAACCGAGACCTTGATGAGAAGCATCGCAGTATACCACAAAGTCACCGGTGCCTTCGGGTAAGGATAGAATTGGAGCACTGCAAAGCTTTTGTTTCAGAAGTTGAAATGTTGACTCTTGTTTTTCAGTCCAATCGAACTTTTTGTCTTTCTGAGTCAGGGTTGTGAGTGGTTGGGCTATTTTCGAGAAATTTTTAATGAATCACTGATAGTACCCTGCAAGATCCAAGAATTGGCGTACTTCGGTTGGAGATGTTGGTGATTGACATCATTTAATAGCCTCGATTTTTGATGGATCGACATGGATTCCTTGACTATTAACAACATGTCCAAGGAATTGAACAGATTGTATCCAGAACTCACACTTGGAGAATTTGGCATATAACTCCTCGTGTCTGAGTAGTTCTAGGATGGTTTTGAGGTGTTGCGCGTGTTCTTGTTCATTTCGCGAGTATATGAGAATGTCGTCGATGAAGACAATGACAAACTTATCGAGGTAAGGTTTGCACACCCGATTCATAAGGTCCATGAATACAACCGGTGCGTTTGTTAAACCGAAGGGCATCACCTGAAATTCATAATGCCCGTAACGAGTTTGGAAAGCAGTTTTCGGGATATCGGTGTCACGAACTCGAAGTTGATGATAACCTGACCGAAGATCGATCTTTGAATAAATGATCGACCCTTGTAGTTGGTCAAATAGGTCATCGATGCGAGGGAGTGGATATCGGTTCTTGACGGTCAATTTGTTCAACTCTCGGTAGTCGATGCACATTCGGAAATAACCGTCTTTCTTCTTCACGAATAAGACCGGAGCTCCCCAGGGTGAAGAACTCGGTCTAATGAATCCTCTATCCAGGAGTTCATGTAACTGGGTGGACAACTCCTGAAGTTCGGATGGGGCTAATCGGTATGGTGCTCGAGCCACGGGTGCAGCACCTGGCACGAGATCGATTGAGAACTCGACCGGTATTAGCGGTGGCAGACCAGGAAGTTCTTCGGGAAAGACTTCTGGAAAGTCTCGAATGATGGGCACATCCTCAAGTCGCTTCTCCTCTGACTTTTTCTCCTTGATGTGTGCGAGGATTGCCGAATACCCTTTTCTTAGAAATTTTTGGATTTTCAAACAAGAGATGATGTTTAGTCTCGTCCTACCAGTCTCCCCTTGTATGATCAAAGTTCTACCGGCGGTGAGAGGGATGCGAACGATCTTATCGTAACAAACGATTTTGGCTCGGTGTCTAGACAACCAGTCCATTCCTATGATGATGTCGAAACTTCCAATTTCAACGGGCATAAGATCGATTGAAAAGGTTTCGTTGGCTAGGTTTAAAGTGCAATTAGGTATCACACTATCGATTTCTATGAGTTTACCGTTCGCTAGTTCTACAGTGTACTTATCATCTAGAGCAACAGGGGTGATGTCAATCAATGGGTAAAATTCATCAGAAATAAAGCTTCTATCGGCACCAGTATCAAATAGAATAGAAGCAGTTAAGTTGTTGAGGAGGAACATACCCGAGACCACATTTGGGTCTTCGCGGGCATCCCCAGAGTTGAGTATGAAGGCTCTACCTCTAGGTTGTTGTTGATGTTGTTGTTCTTCAGCTTCGGACATTCATTCCTGAAGTGCCCGGTGTTCCCACATTCGAACCAGGCTCTAGGCGGCCTAGTGTTATTGTTATTGGAGGTATTGTTGTTGGATTTGGGAGCTCGACAATCTTTGGTCGAGTGCCCGTGCCTCCTGCAGTTATTGCAAGGGGTATTGCATTGACCCTCGTGGTGGCGGTTATACTTGAAACAATAAGGTTTGTTCCCAGTATACCCGCGTTTGGGTTCAGTGTTGGAGGTGTAAGCTTGGATGGCATTGGGTTTCTTGTTTGTTTGGTCGTGGTGTTCAATAGGTTTGCGTTTGTTGTTGGAAGGGGTGGTGGATGTTTCACGGCTGACAATCATCGCCATGAGTTCATGTGCAAGCCGGATAGCACTTTGGATGGTGGTTGGCTTGGATGAGGCGACATTTCCCTGGCTGTTCACTAGGAGACCGCGGATGTATTTCTTGATGCGTTTTCGTCCGTGTCTACCAAACTCGGACATAGAAGGGCGAGTTGCTGGAATTTGGTGGTGTAACCAGCGATATCATTGCCTTGAACAGTTCAATGCCAGAATTCTGCCTCCAACCGGTGGAGTTCCTCGGTGGGGCAATATTCGTCCCTTAGCATTTTCTTCAGGTCTGCCCAGGGGAGTTGGTTTGTTACATCAATGCCCACAGAACTGGCATGAGTATTCCACCATGTGAGTGCACCTTCTTGAAAGGTGTAAGCGCCGAATTTGACCTTGCTATCTTTCGTGCAGTTGCACAAACCGAAGATAGATTCGATCCTTTCGATCCACCTGATTAGACCGATGACACCTTCCGTGCCCTTGAAATTTAGCGGTTTGCAGCTAAGAAAATCCTTGTAAGAACAAGGCTTGATGACAGGAGTAATTTCTGGAGTATCATTACTCCTCCTGGAGTTTTGTGGTGAATCCCGAGTAGCCAGGGCTTCGGCCACAGCTCGGGAAACGATGGCAGCAATTTCAGCATCACTGTAACTTTTCTTCTTTGGTGACATGATTCTTCAAGAGAGAAATAAAAGGTACATGAGAGGTGGTACCAGAATAATAAGCACGATAGATGTATATATATAAAAGTGGTAACATACAACATCACATGGTAAAATCATAATGTTAAATAACGGGAGAAATTGTCAATTCATAATACGAAGTCGAATGATTACAGACAATTTCTAGTTAGGAGTTTCAAAAGTCACAGACTTAGAAGTTTTACAAAAGTGTCAGGAATTATTACATCCGGTCGAATTACATAGGTCCTACGAAAGCATAATAAAGTACAGATTTAGCCTAAGCTAATCATGTCGTAGATTGAGTTGTGGTAGTAGTGCGGTGAGATGGTCCACAGATTCTGCAAATCTGCTAACCATTCGGAGGGAGTCCTCGGTTTACCTTAGACGTGTCTCGCACTGATTCAGCCTTGATTGTAGGACGGAGATTTCGTTTCGATTTCCAATCACTTGGTTGTGGACAACCTCCATAGTTTCGATGGTTTCACCCAGACGGTTGTCAAGGGTGTCCATGTGCTTAACGGTATTGTCATGATCTTCGGAGACTTGATTGATACGCTCGAGTGATGTGAGTCTCCAGTTTTCATTGGTTTCTTGGAGTTCGATATCCATGGTATTAAGTCGTTGCTCGTGGCGGTGTAGCCTAGTGGCTAAGTCCGACAAAGTGAAGTGAGTGGGGTATGGGTCAGCTCGAGGCAACCTGGTGTTCCTCCTAGCCACCCTTGGGTTTCGTGATCCATACGGATGAGAGCGTGAGGAATTGGGTGGTGTGTTTGCCATTCTGAGACAGAGCGTTAGAAAGAATAAGGCCTATATTCATATAATACATATAAAATATAGTCTAAGATAATGAGCGTGAGAGAGGCCTATCTATGTATATATATATATATATATCACATAATAGCCTAATGTGTCTAACACAGACATGTTTGAGTCTCGGTTCTCTCGAGGTCAGAGTCAACTAGTGTATCATGTTCAGTCATGACTCCTTTCAGATCTCACATCATATTCTTTTAATTGTATATAGTTGATCAGGCTATGTTAAATTAAACCAATACAATGCAGCCACTGAACCTAATCATACTTAATGAGGAATATTGCCTAACGGTCATAGTCTAGGCCCACTAAATGAAACCTAGTTCACTATAATCTTAGGCTCTGATACCAATCTGTCGCACCCTCAAATTTGGGTTGCGGAAGTGAATCGGGTCGGGGCGCGACTAATCAATAATCATAGCACAAAGATATAATGAACGACTCTATATGCGTCGTTTTACAACTTGGATTAATAGAATCAACGTTTACATCAAAATATAGTTTACAGCTCAGTTCCTGGATTGAGAGATTTACATACATAATTAATTTATACAAAATATAATAATGCAGCTAAATCTCTGAATGTTTGCATGCTGACACGAGCTAATGATTCCTGAATGCAGTCCAACCTACTGCTGAGTACCTGTGATACATGCTAAAATGGGTCAGCGAAACGCTGGTGAGCTCACAGGTTTGTATGTCAACACATATTCTATGAACCGCAAGATTTAATTGAATTTAAATTGCAATTAAGAAAAATAAAAGTTTTACAGCCATGAGCACATAGTCTGAGTTTAACTCGAGGTGTCAGGTCCACATTTAAGGAATCCTGATCGAGGTGCCTCCCACGAGTGCCTAATCTACACTCGTCTGAACAAATATCAGTACATCCGTTTACCCAGTTAGTGCATGCTAACCCGGACGAGGAGGGTCAATCCTATATGGTACCATATACTAATATTCACGCTACAACGTATTACCAAACTATGTCGAGGAGGGCTTTAAAAGATCAGTGAGATAACTCATGTAGTAATTATTTATTTTCGTACTTACGTTCATATAGTTATACGGTGAAACGGAGTGCAACTTTGAGGGAATGATTTAAACACCCACCTAGTGGGTGGAACCCACGAAATTGAGCAGAAAAATGGGAACCCATGCCCCATTTGGTTTACTTGTGAATCACACCAAGGGTCAACCCCTCACTCTTTCACCATACCTCACCACTTCCTCCATTTCCCTCCTTCTTCTCTCTTCTCCCTCTCTCTAGACGACCTGAGGTCAGTCTCCCCACCACCACAAACCACCATCATCCACCATTGGCAACCACCTCATTCTTGAAGGAAAAACGAAGCCGAAGACACCAAAACGACCGCCTACACGTGTACATCACTCCTACCGTCTCCGTTTCTTCATACACCATTGTGAGACTTCAAAACTCTAGTGTTTTACTTGTAATATGTATATTATCATGTTATGTTGCTTATTCAACTTGTTAATGTCCAAATAAGTAATCAAAACGCAATTTAAATCTCAAAACTATGAGCTTATGTTTCTGTCCAGATTCTGTTTCCACTTCCACAAATTTTATAAAAATCATTACAACATCAAAATGGACGTTTCTTAAGCCAAAAATGTAGTACAAGAAGTTATCTTTCCAACAAAATTAGTCTCATGACTCTTTGACTCCGTTTGCTACTCGAAAACATTTTTCTCCAGTAACATAGGTTTACTGTTCCGGCGAGCAGTAAAAACCGCCTACTTCTCGAGACCATATCTCGAGTTATAGACCCCAAAAACGTATGAGACCTCTTGTGAAATCTTGGTAATTTTGTTATGTACAAAAAGTTCTTCTTTGTCTCATTCCATAAATACACCCATTTCTCCATAAAATTAGATTTGTGAGAAGTGGTCTAATCTCGGATTAAACTGAACACTGACACTTTGTGAATTTTTATAAAATATCAAACGACCTCCAAAAGTCATAACATATGTAAGAACTTTGTGTAAAAATTTCAGAACGATTTGATAAAGTTTACTATTTTAGATAAAAATCACAAATAATCCGTGAATATATTGTCGCATAAAAACTAAATTCCGTGAATGCATACTCATTGTCGCATAAAAACTAACACTTATACTTGAAAGAATTCCGTCAATCCTTATTGACGCATGAACAAAATTCCGTGAATGCCATTGTCGCATGAATAGTACTCCGTGAATATTATTAACGTATGAACAAATTCCGTGAATGCCATTGTCGCATGAATAGTACTCCGTGAATGCTATTGTCGTATGAACAAAATTCCGAAAATATGATTGTCGCATGAATAGTGTCCGTGAATGGCATTGTCGGGTTACATATTGTCGCACGAAATGGAAACTTTAAAATACTTTTTATACTAAGTATTGAATACATAAAACACTACACTTACAAGATATACAAGCACAATGAATTACATAATAATAATACTTGAATTATTATTACACCTCCGTCACCAACGGGCTATACTTATTTACAAAATGATCACAAACATACAAACAAATACTTGGACATTTCCTAGTTGAGTGGACAACTAGCATGGGTGATCCTTCGTGACACCAACTTACTTACTTGCTTACGACCTTGTGCGTTTCGGACGCCAGAAGGTTGCAGGGTTCGGAGAACCACACTACGGAATTACATCTGACACATACTTACGGACTTACATCCGCTATACTTGTTTGCTAGACTCAGGTGAGTCTTACGGCCCCACTTTTACTGTTTTTATACTTTGGGGGAGATACTTAGCTACCGTTTTACATGTGAACGCAATGTACTGTACTGATTTTACTACTGCTTTTACACAAACTTTGCATGAGTTACTTTTATCCACTGAAATCTTCCTATCATAAGTTGTTAGTTATGGACTTAAGCGCGATTACTAGTAAATGGATCCATTTGGGACTGACAATCCCTGCCTAGGGTGGTAGCGCCACCACGTACTGATTTACACGTAGAAACAGGCATATTAGTATTTGTTACATATGAGTGTGCGGATAGCACTCACGGGGGTACGTGATATATTCACACTACACGGTTAAGCTTCAACTTATGAGCTCATGGCAACTGTGCGTACATACTGATTTACTTATTTTGCTTGATAGCAACGCTGGTACATACTTGTGGTTCATAAACGATTACCTTATTACTAAACCTGTGAGATTCACCAACCTTTTTGGTTGACCTTTTTAGCTTTGTATCTCAGGTACACAAACGGAGTAGGATTACCCCAGGACTGATAGCTCGAGTCGCATGCATACAAACTTGTGGAGATTCTTTTGCATTACTTTTTGTATATCAGTTATGTATTAGAATCTCTAGGAAATCATCTTCGAACTCGAAGCTTGTTATTATGATTCAACAATGTAATACTTTTGTACTATTGTACGACGTTGCATATAGATGTCGTTTGCTTTACTTTGGTGCTTGATTATTGATTAGTAACACCCAAAGCTTGCTTCCGCGCAACAGTAAATTTGGGGGTGTTACATCCGGCCTCCGTTTGACTTAAAACTTTTACCCAACCCATATTTGGACATTATGAGCTTAAATGACCCATAAACAAGTAAAAATAATGAAAAGCAGAGTGTTTCGGGTTTTGTCGAAAACTTACAAACTTAACGTCGGAGAAATCCGAAAAGATGAAAGTGTAGATCGTGATGAGGTGATCGTTTTTCTCTAAAGGAGCGTGAGGATCCGAGGTAGTTTCGTGGTGCTTTTTGGTGGTTTAATGGTGGTGGTGATGGTGAGTTGAGAGAAGAAAAGGAGAAGAAAGAGAGAGATGGTGAGAAAGTGAGAAAAGGGAAATGGGAGGGGGTGATGTCCCCTCCTTGGACCAGTTGGGTGGGGGCCCACCGGAGTGTGGGTCTCCAACTTTTAATCCCGAGCTTTCGCGTTCCGTGCAGTGTTCATTTTCTCGGTCGTTTAAATCATTTTTCGTACATTTAATTATAGGTTTTGAAATACAAATATTTATTCGATATTTTAATTGAAGTATTTTATCAAATACTTAATAATTAAGTTATAAAATATAACTTAACTTGTTTGTTTTTGTTCGCGAGTTTATTATTTTAACCGCGTAAATGTTGTTAATACGGTACAAATTTGAGTTGAAAAATTATCTAAATAATATTTTGGATAAAATAGAGTTATTAAATAATGTCATATTATTTAATAAAATTGTTCACCAACGTCCGTATTACTTGAATCGAATTGCATTCGATTTAAAACTCGTACGATTTAATCAAATCGCATACTTGTATATATTCAACAATATATATATTGATACGCTAACTAGCTTAACATAAAACTAATTACATGTATTACACTTGATTAGGCACTAATTACTAGTCCTAATTTGACGGGTGTCACATGGGGTGTGACAAAGTCGGGTCTAGGTCGGGTCAGGACGGGTTTTTGGGTCAAAGGCGGGTGAAAAGCGGGTCAAAGATGGGGTAGTGGAAGGGGTGACCGGAAATATGACGATAGGGTTAAACGGAGATAGTCGGAGTTGCAGGTGGTCGGATGAAGGTCGTTGCCGGAAATAGTCCGGAACCGTCTTTGATTCCATTACTATGGTTTTGTTTTTACAGAGAATGAAATGTGAAAGGAAGAAGATGAGTTATTATTTATTTATGTATAGGAGTTCGATGAAATGTGAAAGGAAGAAGATGAGTCGATGAAATGTGAAAGGAAGAAGATGAGTCTTTGGAATGATGGAAATCAAATAGTGATAGGATATGAGTGTGGGTGAGTGTGTTTACGGCTTGCATTAAATTTTCTTTATAGGTGTAAACTGTAAAAGTATAATATAATAAAATTTATGATTTTTTATGAGGTAAGTTGTATGTCATATACTCCGTAATTTGTTAAAAAATGGATTTTTTGCTTTTGATTTAAACTTGTAACGACAAGAGGCCCAAATATAAGTTGTCAGTTTTACATCCATTATTATTTCAAGACCGATAAAACTTATAAAAGTTTTATTTTTGTTAAACATAACATTATAACATATGAAAACAAGCCCTTATAATTGATTTACATTAATGTCCTTATAATTGTTTGATTTACATTAAGCATAAACTATTATGAAATAACAAAAATGTCCTAATAATTGAACTTTATCTTTATAGTTTTCAACTTATCTAAAATTATTCATATATAATTTTTGAAATTTATTTAAAAACTAAAAAAGTCAATAAAAGTCAAAATACGACTAGTCTTCGACTAATCCCGACTAGTCCGTAAAATGTTTCGATCGATTAATCTCCAACTTACGACTTTTTCAACCTTGAATACAATATCGCTTCGAATATATTATTCTATTCCATCGTGAGTATATTTTTCTATTCCACCTCATCACAAGGATAACACGTTAGTTTATTATAATATCCAAATTAGAAAATTACCCTATGGGGGATGGGGCACATTTAAACATAAAACAAAAAGATCGCTTATGAAGTAGTAAATGTTTCAACTATGTCTTTTCTAATCCAATCCAATCCAATCTAGGTCACCATTTTTGTATCTGATTTACACATCTTTCAATTCACAATCTCATTCCTTCATTTTTCGTTTATATCTGTCGTTGGTCGTACACCCAATTCATCTCTCCAATTTCACAATTTGGATGCGTATCTAGGTTTTGAATCTGACGTCACACAAACAGACAAAAATGTATAATTAGGGTTACCAACAGACGAAGATCTGCACTCGCAACTTACGATTCGGCACGTAATTTATGAGGATTTAGGTATCACTTTTTCGTTTCTTACAGTTCGTTTTGTATATGTATATCGTTTATTATTTATATAAGTGTGTATGTATATGTATGATTTACAACTTAAAAGACCTCATTTTGTACCTAATGATGCCGTATTATTGGATTTGAGATTATGTTAAGTTCATTTGCTGTTAGTTTGATTGGAAAAATTGTACAATCTGTAGGGATTAATAGAGAATTTCACATCGGATGCTAGTATTTGTAATATCTGTTAATTAAGGACTCGATGATTTAAAGTATGATGTAATAATAGTAATATAATATATGTATGGCTATAATCTTGGAAGGGAGTTATCATTTATTGAAATTTGAATTCTGAGTTTCAACTTGTGTTTCAGTGTGGACATGGAAGACTCTAGGGTCGATGTGATACTTGAATTTCTACGGAGGAATAATTTTGCTAGGGCTGAGGCAGCATTGCGAAGTGAGATTGATAATCGGCCTGATTTGAATGGGTTTATGCAAGGTCTTAACCTTGAAGAAAAGGAGTTGGGAGGGAAATTGTTAGAAAAGGTGAATGCTGCAAAACCTATCGCAGTGGGAAAAGAAGAAAAGAGTACTTCAACAAGTAATGAAGTTTCGAAAGAGAAGCATGTTGTGAAAGAGATAGAACGTGGGACTGAAAGGAATGGACCCGATAGTAATTGGGAAATTGCTTCTTTTGATGGAGAGCATAATAGTGAGCCTGTTCGAACAAGGAATGAGAATTTTATGTTTTCTAATGGCTCAGAGGACAATCTGCTTGATTTGTATACATGGAGATATAACCCTGGTAAGGGGCCTGTTGATCCTAGCGATAACGACGGTGATATCAGAACCGACAATGTGAAGGAATATCAATTTTATTCCCAGTCAAAGATTCATCCATCTGAGATTGCTGATACGGAAAGAATACATAGGAAAGTAGGAGAAGCAAAGGATTCTTATAGCGATGGAAAAGTAGTGTGGCTTGGGCCTGTAAGTACTAGTAAGACTAATATGGTGCAAAGTATTGAGCCTAAGGAGCTTAATCTTCTACTGCCAAATAAGGCTGCTGTGTTAAAAGATGAATTTGTGGATAACCCATGGTCGAGAAATGATGAATTTAAACGCACTTCATCAGAGTTGTGGAAAAATTGTTCTGTTAAAACAGTTTTTCCATTCCCTGAAGGAGATGCATCGACCAGTTATAATAGTACAAGTCATGGTGTTGGTGAGAAAGAAGATGGGAAGCGGAAAACTGACAGCATTAGAGCAGCAATTAAAGAGCAAGAGATTGAGATTGGAAGAGCTTTGTACTTTGGAAAAACTCAAGGAAGTAATGAGCCACAAGCTTTCGCTGGCTTAGGCCTTCCAATTGCCTTTGAGAATCAGAAAGAAGAACTACCAAGACTGCCACCTGTTAAACTCAAGTCAGCTGACAAACTTTCAAGTTTGACTTGGGAGGAAAAACATGAACATGATGGACCTGGACAGATTCCTAGTGCTGACAATACTCATCTTATAGGATCGTTTCTTGACGTCCCTATCGGTCAAGAAATAAACTCTTCAGGTACAGTAGTATTACTGTATTTTAAATCAAATTAGATGACATTATTTTCACGGATTCAACTGACATCAGTGTTTGCACACATATTTACATTATCTTTCTTTGAAAAAGCCATTATATTAACATGGAAAAAGGTTATGCACTATAAGATGACTTGTTTTCATTAACCGACAGTATTGGCCCATTTACACTTATTAACTCATGCAGATATATATTAGCTCTTGAATAATAACCGTCTTTTTGTGCCATTAGTGTAGTCATGCACACATATTAACTCTAAGAATTATAACTCTGTATTTTTGTCCATTATAAGACTCATTCTTTGTGTAACAAATTCTCTATAATTCGTGAATGTAATGTTAGCTTGATGACTTTTTCTATAATTCTTTGAAAGGTAGCTTATCATTCTTGAGTAGAGTTAAACTTCTAAATACAGGACTAGGTATAAGTAAGAACGCCATGCTTCTGATATAGAGACCAGCCAAGCTATTCTTTCAAGTTACTTTCATTGTTGATATTTTAATATATATCCTTGGCAATTTGAGTCTATCTTACTAGCTATTCCACTGATCTTTAGGTTTGAAAAGGCCCGTAGGAGGTAGTTGGCGCTCCATAAGTCAAGGGATTACAGAAGACACTTCAGATCATGTATCTGGTTTTGCAACTATAGGTGATGGAATGAGTGGATCTATTGATTACCCGCATGAGTATTGGGACTCTGATGAATATGATGATGATGATGATGTTGGCTATATGAGACAACCTATCGAAGACGAAACATGGTTTCTAGCTCATGAAATTGATTATCCAAGTGATAATGAAAAAGGAGCCGTTCCAGATCAACAAGAGAGAGTTCCAAACAAAAACGAAGATGATGATCAGTCATTTGCAGAAGAAGATTCTTATTTATCTGGTGACCAGTATTTATATTCAAAGACCATTGATCCAGTCACCCATTCTGATGATCATAATATGGCTCAGTATGATGGAGAAATAATGGACGAAGAAGAGTTGAGTTTGATGAGTGCAGAGCCTGTGTGGCAGGGATTCGTCACACCAACAAACGAGCTCGTGATGTTTGGTGAAGGCAAAGTGGTTAATGAGGGTGGTAGGCCCTGTTTACCGGAGCTTTCTGTAGATGATGATCAACATGGTTCAGTTAGATCGATTGGTGTGGGAATTAACAGCGATGTTACTGATTTTGGCAGTGAGGTACGGGAGACCTTAATTGGAGGAAGTAGCGAGTGTGACGTCGAGTACTTCCATAGTAATGATGTTGGTATCCCACCACACCACTCTGATAAAAAATTATATGAAAATGTTAATATAAATAATAAGAGAACAGCCATGCCTGATCCTATTAACTTAAAAAAAAATGTGAATGATGGTGGATTTTCTTTTCCCCATCCTAGAGACGTGCAGTTACCTACTGTTTCTTGTAAACCTTCATTGTCAAAGTCAAACAACAATCGTATCATAGATGATGAAAATGATGACTTGCTTCCACCATGGAGACGGAAAAGCACCGATTCCTCACCTGGTAAAAGTTCAAGGGAAGAAGATGATGATGGTGATGTTTTAGGTTCAGAATATTCTGGCCCTTCGATGCCCTCAACTTATGGTTTTGCTGAACGGGCTCATCGTAAGAAAGAGGAGGATGATAAAGTTGCTGACCCAATAGAAGAAGATCCAGGGGCATTATTGGAAGATGAAGAGGCAGTTGCTGTCCAAGAGCAAGTGAAGCAGATAAAGGCTCAGGAGGAAGAATACGAGACCTTCAATCTTAAAATTGTGCACAGGAAAAACAGGTATAAATGTAATCACTATACTAGATTTTGCAATATCGGTGGAAAGAAGCACATCTCTTTATGGGATAACATACCAAGGAATTTGTGGACTTAAGATCTTCTATAATCTAAATTGAATTCGTTTCTTAAATTGATTGATATATCATTCTTTTGTTCAGAACTGGCTTTGAAGAAGACAAGAATTTTCACGTTGTATTGAATTCTGTCATCGCTGGTCGCTATCATGTAACGGAGTATCTTGGATCTGCTGCATTTAGCAAAGCTATTCAAGCACATGACCTTCACACCGGCATGGATGTGTGTGTGAAAATCATTAAAAACAACAAAGACTTTTTTGACCAGAGTCTTGATGAGATAAAGCTCCTAAAATTTGTTAACAAACATGATCCTGGTGACAAGTACCATCTTCTCAGACTCTACGATTACTTCTATTACCGAGTGAGTGTTGATTTTCTTGATGACTTGTATTTTTTATTTTTTTGTTTGGTATGATTCCTGCATCAATACATCTTGTTCCTTCTTTGTATTTTCAGGAACATTTGTTAATTGTTTGCGAACTTCTCAAGGCAAACTTGTATGAATTCCATAAGTTCAATAGAGAATCTGGTGGGGAGGTTTATTTCACCATGCCAAGATTGCAGGTTTGTTGTGTTCTTTTTTTATTTTTTTTATTTGCTCTCTTAATGCCAACAAGTCCTTTATTTTATTTACTTCTTCTCATATTTATCTGTGCAGTCAATAACCATCCAGTGCTTGGAATCACTTCAATTTTTGCATGGTCTTGGGCTCATACATTGTGATTTGAAGCCTGAGAATATATTGGTGAAGAGCTACAGTAGATGTGAGGTGAAGGTGATTGATCTTGGAAGTAGCTGTTTTGAAACAGATCATCTTTGCTCTTATGTGCAGTCCAGGTCTTATCGTGCACCAGAGGTTATTCTAGGACTCCCTTATGACAAAAAGATTGACATTTGGTCGCTTGGCTGCATCTTGGCTGAACTTTGTACTGGAAATGTAAGTATTCTTTGGCATCATATTTGCGGTCATGATTCAAAAGTATCTTGAACATTCGGAATTTCGAAGTACATGGTTGATATGGGGTTCATGTAGCTTTCATTGTTTTTAAAACTTATTACGAGATACATATCTTGTAGGTTCTTTTCCAGAATGATTCGCCAGCTACTTTGCTTGCAAGGGTGATTGGAATTATATCTCCAGTTGACCAAGATATGCTTGCTAAAGGACGAGATACACATAAATACTTCACCAAAAATCACATGCTTTATGAGCGTAATCAGGTATGACATGTATTCTTTTGTAAATTTATTTCAACTCTAATTGATATGTCTATCCATGTGCATCGTATAGAATTTCGGTATGTGTGAGTTTTCTAATATCTTGATGTTCCATTTATGTGATAATGTCACACTGTGGTTCTTGAAGGATGTGGAGTATGTTTTTTGTTTTGATGAACCATAGAAATATAGAATTGAATTGTATGTAAAAATAAAGAAGAGTTGGATAAGATAGTAGATTCTCTCTCTTTTTGGAAGCAGTCTCCTTACCTTCGGGTAGGGGTATGACTGTCTACATCTTACCTCCCCCATATCCCACCTTTAGAGGGATTGGGTGTTGTTGTTGTGTTCTCTCCAAGTTGAAAAAGTCGGAAGTCGAGAGTGAGTCGGTCGGGCCGAACTAGTTGGGACTAGTTGGGGACTAGTCGGATTTTGACTTTTGTTGACTTTTTTACAATTAAATAATAAATTTCAAAATTATATGTGTAATAATAGATGAAAACCATAAACATAAACATAAATAAACATAGACTTTAACATAATTGTCTTTTCAACATAAACATAATAGTTCAATTGTTCAAAATACATAAAACATAAATATTTGTTACTTGATGATGAGTTGATTCATTCTTCATCAATGTTTTAAAAACCGGGTTTCAAGATGACCCGGGGAATACACTGGTTCCGGTTTAACCTGGTTGACCCGGGTTAAACCCGTTTTAATGCACATGGGTGTATGTCATTTATATGCTTGACAGCTGGTTCCATTTCACCCTCTTTAGTTGTGTATATATCTTCAAACCACACACAAGGACAAAACAAAAACCACTTTATACGCTCTCTCTCTAAACCATACAAGCATACAGATAATACACCCATCAATGTTTGTATGCAGTTTCTTTAAAGCTCAAGAAAAAATTAAGTGTTTACTTACACTTAACACCATCGTTCACCATCATCGTTCAAACAATATCATACGTTTACACCATATGTTCTTCATGGTTGTGTGTTCTCTACTATTTTGATCCATTATTTTCAAATATAAGTTTCAATTCTAGTTTTTTCTCCACGTTTTCTTTAGATCTGTTAACATTCCTTCATTCTCTCTTCATTCTCCATTCCTATCCTTGATTTGAACCCTAATTTTTTTATTTTTTTTAAGTTGACCGGACCAAAAAAACCGACCTAGACCCGATTTGACCCGCTTAAAGACCAAAAAACCTGCCCCAGACCCGATTTTTGACCGTTGACTGTCTTTTCGTAGCGATTTGGAGGTAGGCGAGTCAGGATGTCAATGGAGACCAGCTAATCGGCGACTTGACGGCCAAGTCGGCCGACTTCTACAACCTTGCTCCAAACATGGTTCCATTGTTTGAAAATACTCATCATTTATTCGGAGATTTATATTAAAGTAATGCTCATCTTCATCTATTCCTTCTGATTAAGTACTCTTCATCTATTCCCTTCTTAATTTTTATAATAACTAAAAGAAACAAACCGTGTAAAACAAGCTGTATTTTTTGAACCTTTTATTTCGTCTTTGAATTGGATTTATTAGCTTTCTACACGGAGGTTGAATCACAGCTTTAAGGTTCTGATATGGGTTCAGTGTGTATCAAACATATAACACCTTGGAAAATAAAACAAATCCTGAATCTATTTCAAAGGAATTTGGACACCTCATTTTGAATTCATCTGAAACTCATCAAGCTCTCACGCGATGATCACTCAAACAGTAGTTTTGACCTTTCAATAGATTTTTTGGGTTTTTCTTGGAATGGGAAGGGTTAAAACAATAAGGTGATAGAGGGTGCTAAAACTAAAGGAAAGAAAAGGACCGGAATTCTTAGAAATGTTTACTCCTAGAATCAGACATGTAAGGAATAATCGAGACTTGGTGCCTCTGTAGCGAATCATCAATGACTGGAGATAATGATATGAGAGTTGTTGAACAGTTTTATTGTTTTTAATTTTTGATTTTGTTCTTGCAAGTATGAAGATACTATTATTAGATGAGAGGGAAAGCAAAAAGGTTGTTCATAGCTTTTAGCAAAATGGTCGCTTACTAAGCATAATAAATCTTAAACAAAGCCGTATACTTTGAGCAATACCTATTTGGTTCCTTTTCCTGTTAGTTCTATATGTGTGTGCAGGAATCTATAGCTGCCAGTTCAGATTACGTGAGCTTTGTCATTATATTTTAAAATGATAATGATAATGCGATGCCATCCTTCGGACTTCTATATCTTCCTGTTGCTTATTCTTGCTATTTTTGGGTTAAAGACTAGCGTTCTTTTAGGCCGCTTCCATCTTAGGTATTACATGTCTTTTCTCTATGTAACCACGATAGGTATAATATAAATTTTGTTCATTTTGTCATTTTATGCAAAATAGCATAATATGCTGTCCACTCATATGATTTCTTAAGATTGATGTGTCATTTTTTAAAAGAAAATATGATGGTCAAACCAGTGGCTTTGCCATTCTTAATTTTGCCTAAAGAAAGTACATGGTCTAAAGTATATTGTTGTTCTGTGTATATAACCCTTATCATTTGTGTCAAGTACGGCTTAGTTTAATAATGAATTCAATCATCTTGGTTCAATCAGGAATGGGAATGGCTATTTTGATCGCTTTAATGATTGGTTGATGCTGGTGCAATATTTTCATTGTATCTTCAACTTCAAGATTTACCGGAAAAGCTAACCCCAATAAACCATCTGTGCCATCATGGCTTAACACTTTTAGATTGCAATTACTAAGAAACTTGTTCTCTAAATTAGCGTGTTCGATTTTGATTGGGCTAGAACACGAACTTGAAAAAACTTCTGAAATTTTGTTTGGGGTAATTTTAGGTTCATGTGCAAGTTTTATATCCATTAGTAACAACTTATTTATGACATTTTGAAAACATGCATTATTTAGATGGTACTCTGATTATGCTCATAAAATTTGTTTTGTCTCACTCGCCTTCAGGACACAAACAGATTGGAATACCTAATCCCAAAGAAGACATCCTTGAGGCATCGGTTGCCAATGGGTGATCAAGGGTTTATCGATTTTGTCTCTCATCTGCTTGAAATTAACCCAAAGAAACGCCCTTCAGCTGCAGAAGCCTTGAAACACCCATGGTTATCATATCCTTATGAACCGATATCGTCTTAGAGTACACAGATAAGTACAAGTTTAAGACATGCACTTTAATACTCAGGGGGATGGAGACAAATTGCTTCTGATCTTCTTCATATGGGGTTTTATCCAATGTACGCAAAGTCCATAGAAAGGTATTTTAGGGTTGCTGGCTCGTGCCCTCTACCTTGCCAAGTTGTATTTATATTTTTTACTTGTACTTAAGTGATTTTTTTACCCATTTTGATTTGTTGTGGTGAAGAGAAATCTTCAATCTTGTTGTACATGACAATGTGGTGACTAGTAATAGTTTGTGAAATAGCCATTTAACCAATTTTTCGGTTGGCTTTTGTTGCATTTTGCAGCCGTGGCCTTATTTGTAGGCGTGTAAGCCCCAAATGAACATGACAAGTTTAATGTCGAGTTTATTCAAATGATGTATCTTGGTGAATCATTCTGTTTACTCTTACCTACGCGATATATCCAACTTAGAACTTTAGTATTTATGTATGTTGATGTTATAGTTAATTTTATTCATTTTCTTCTATCTTATAATCAGTTTTTTCATTCTTTGACACCGCCAAATGGTGTGAAACTGTTCTCTTTTTTGTTGTGCAACTTTGGATTGTGATGTGTGCACAAACATCCCAATTCCTTAATTGTTTATAAAATTTGGTTTATACAATATGCCGGTGAGAACTCCTTTAGCCGCGCTTCTCTTATCGAGTGATATAACCAAATTAGAAGGGTCGGACAAGCTAAAAGGAGTAACGTTTAGACAAATGATTCAGATCCTATCAAGTCCAACAGTACATGGCCGTCAGCCCGTGTGAGGGGTAAACCAGTGGATTCCATAAGTGGCCATACATTTGACGTACTTTAAGCTTTATGTGTCTTACTACATGCCTAGTCATCTTGCGTTAAAGCTTGAAGCGATCTCAATGGAAAAGGAGGAAAAAAAAGTTTATGATGGCAGGCGCAAGAGGCTGAATATAAAACCTCATCAGTTATGATATATTTTAACTATAAAAAATTAGAGATTACATGAGATATAAAAGTAAACCCTAACGGGCATTAAGCCCACAAATGGGTGTATGCCTAATCAAATTAATCCTCTAATACTCCGGGTGTATGCCTAATCAAATCTATCCTCTAATACTCCCCGAGATGAAATCTCAAAATCCCGAAACTGAAGTACAAAACTAAATACTGAAATGAATGCAGTTAATTTTTATTTGAGGACATCTTGTAGCAAGCGGGGAGAAGTCTTCAGATGCTTGTAGAGAAACTTTGCTTTCGGTTGAAGAAATTTAGTTTCCGAAGATAATTGGTTGCATGTCCGGTTGCATGTTCTTGAGATACTAGAGTTGAAGCTGCGTAGAGAAGCAAAGAAGAAAATGAAGATTTGGAAGAGAAATACAAGATTAGAGAATTTAAGAGCATAGAAGAGAAAAATATACTTTTTAGAAGACATTAGAATTTTGAAAAATAAGAAGAAATTTGCTTATAACATAACACAAGAAATACAAATTTCCTTTTCTTTGACTAGTTATTAGAAGAAAGAACAGAAAGCAAACCTACAATCTAATATGTACAACTACCGTAAATATATATATATATATATATATATATATATATATATATATATATATATATATATATATATATATATAGGGTAAGGTTTCAATGAGAACACTTCAAAAATAAGAACGGTAAGAACATTTTATAAATGCACAATTAGCGAACAAAATTATTAAATTCACACTCATACATTTCAAATATGTGTAGAAAAATTGATTAGAATAGATTTGAACTTTCGAAAATACACAAAAATCGAAAAAATGATTGATGCACAATTATAGAGATAATCGTGCATCAATAGTTTTTTTTATTTTTGTGCATTTTTAGAAGTGTGCATTTATTTTTCTTTGCATATTTGAGATGTATGACTGTGAATCTAATGATTTGTAGACTAGTTGTGCATTTATGAGGTGTTCTCACCGTTCTTATTTTTGAAGTGTTCTCATTTGATCCAAACTCTCTCTCTCTCTATATATATATATATATACTATAGGTGAAGGACTCGCGACAACGCGGACTTTTTAATTTTATTTATACATTTGTTATTAATTATGTAGTATCCTTACCATAGTTCATTATTATTAATATCCCCCTTTACTTATATAAGAAAGTTTAAATGACATCACTAGAATGTCATTAGATCACTTAAAGAAAATCTCACCCCTTGAATGGATTAAACCAATAATCTCCTACCATTAAATTCAAACATTCACTCTAATGACATCATTAATCTCTCTCACCTCCAACTAATCTAAATAATACCATTATTGCCCTCCTTTCAAAATTCACCTTTAATGTATTATAAAAAATTAATAATTATTAATTATTTACATTAAACGATTTTTTCCTAATATTTCTACCATAGTAATTTAATGGTAGATTTCCTTCCATATTAAACTTAATATACATACATACATTAATACGTTAATCCTAAAGAATGCAAATGCTACTAAATTTAATGACTACCTACTAATAATAATTAATAATAAAAAATAATAATAATAATAATAATAATAATAACAACAATAATAATAATAATAATAATAACATATTATCACATACTCTACATATTATCGATCAGTATGTATATTGCTTAATTAACAATTGCAAAATTCTAAAATATAATAATTAGTATATAATCATTATTCTGTTAATATTATTAATTTTAAATAATAAAATTAATTCGATTTTAAATTTTAAAGGCCAGATAAGATTTTAATAAATCTTCTCACGTGCCATTTGGATGACTCATAACCACTTCAAACCCTAATTCACCTACAATCTGGGGAGCGATCTACCGGAACTCAAAATCACGTATGGCTTTTTTCGGTTTCTTCCGAAAAACCTTCTGCACCTCCCATAGAATTAGGATTTTTTTGCTAGCTTTTGAATTTCAATTTCAATTTCAATTTCAAACATGTTCGGGTTTCCCTCCATTGATATCACAGGTTTGCATCAATTCCTTTATAAATACTCACCGATTTCTACCTTTGGTTACACACATCACTCCCTTCTTTTAAACCCCCCATATCATTAACTACTGTTGTTTACCACAAATGGCTGTCGACGAAGGTTTCACCCCACTGAATTTAATCGATGGTCAAAAGGATGGATTGAAGTGCCGTGTCAAAGTCTTTCTACTCTGGAAATAGAGCTACAAAAATAGCCCATCAGTTGTTTCATCGATCGAAATGATACTCATTGACATGCAAAGTGTATTGCTTCTTAGTTATTCTTCATACGTTATGTTGCTCCACTTTTACATTAATTTTTCAATTTAAATTAGAATTTGAAATAGAATACTATACTATAACAAATTATTTTCAAACTTGTTTGAATACTTCTTATGTTATATACGTCACTCCAATGTTACATTATTTGTCTTAATTGCAATTTGTAATTATGTTTGTGACAAATTATAAGATCTTAAAAAGGACAAACAATATACTCACCAACTAACCAACTAAATGTTCACTACTTAAATACAATATATATATGTTAACGTATAGATCTAATGTTACTTTCACACTCATGTTTCGTTCCCACACCACGTATAAGGTGATATAATTTATATTGGTCAAAACTATACACCTTACACTTCACCAGTGTCTACACAACATACCAATTCATCTCATCAATATACCACTTCATGTTTATCATCCCCGTAATTGTTTATACGCAACAAATATAAATACATACGTCATACATATCATCCCGCGAAGCCGCTGGTTATAATCTAGTATGTATAATTTAAAAGAGTCATTTGCATTAATCCAAAAGTTATGTTGTTGTATTGTCTTGTTTGAAAAGGCAGAAAAAGGTTGATCATTTGAAAGAGTCGCAACAGAATTAATGTATATGTATGATATAAATTCCCAATATATTTGTTTAACAAACAATAAGAATACAAAATGGATGTTCATGTGGCAAAGTAGTCATAAAGTAAAGTATAATTGTTATACTAGTTCGGGCAGTTAGTTTCTAATTACTTGTGTTTAGATATATATTATTTAGGTAAAAATATATTATTTAGGTAAAGATTGCATATGTAAATTGAGATGTTGGCTAATATCAATAATTTTGGAATGAATAAATTTATTCAAGAAGTTTACATCAACAATGTAGTCGTCGTCAATGTCATGTCCAAGTGATCGGATGTGGTTGATAAGATTGTCGGCCTTAACGAATTGGCCATTATTTTTGATCATGTTGCACAATTTCATCTTTGGAGATGTTTTCTTTTAGCCAATCATTAAATCCGTGTAAAGGCTCTTTATCAAAAAAAAAAAAAAATGAATCCTTTGTTAATTAAATTGTTTTATACACATCATTAGTAAATAGTGTGAAGGCATAGTAATAAAAATATTTGTATTAATTTACATATAATATTGTTTGAACCTTAACAATTAGTAGTTGTCGCTTTTTCTAAAAAAACAATTTGAATCCTTTGTTAATTAAATTGCTTTATACACAACATTAGTAAATAGTGTGAAGACATGATAATAAAAATATTTGTATTAATTTACGTATAATATTGTTTGAACCTTGACAATTAGTAGGTATCGCTTTTTCTTTTGATGCATGATCGTTAAGGTGGGGGTGATTTTTTTGTATATAGTTGCACATGACAATCAACAAAGAGATAATAATTTGAATAATAAAACACATAAACCTTTTGTGCCTCCATTATTAACGGTAGAAGAACTGTCTTGTGCACTAGAGTGTTCTTTGACATATTTATATAAAAATGTAAAATTTTGTTAGTAAGCATAAAAATACAAAATTTTATAAGTAAAATAAAACAATATGTATACAATAAAAATTGTACGTAACATACCTTTGAATTTTCCCTTGAGATTCATTGTGAAATAGTGGTGGTGAACTGGTGAATACATTGGAAGTGGAATATAATACATATAAATAGATGTATGATGTGATTAGGGTTTGGATTTTATATTTGGCCTATTGTAATATCTGACATTGTGAACCTGAATTTTTTTTTTATTCTTTAGTTTTATTTATTTTTTGTGAGATTGCGTTGGTTATTTATTTATCTAATTGTTTTTTTAATTGTGAAACAAAAGGCTTTTTTATTGCGTTGGTTATCTATTTATTTAATTATTATTTTTAATTGTGAAACAAAAGGTTTTTTTTTTGGGCCGGAAGATTCTTGGCCAATTTCTTTTTTTCACCCTTTTTGTTTCTAATAAAAAAACATTTTTTTATAATTAATATTTAATTAATTGAATTTTAATTTAATAATAATTTGTGGGGAGAAAAGTGTAACTATGAAGATTAAATATAAACCATTAGATCGCATGGAAAGAACCCATCGGGTTCAAATTGCTCCATCACACGTCGATATTAAAGTATTTATTATTTAGTTTGTATACATTTTGATTATAACAGTTACCCATTTTATGAAGGGGCAGATAATCAAACATTCATGTATATAATATATAATATACATATAATAAGAAAGCAGTATAGAATTGTAACCCACAAAACAATTTTTTAAAACTCAAATTAACAATGAATTCAGTCAAAGTCAAATAACTGCATTTTATAATTCAAACCAAAATTTCTATCCAAATCGTACATTGTTGTGATCATATACACATATAGATAATCATTGACAATAGATTTTGAATAACAATAATAATAATGCATATAATAATAAAAATTAAAACATAATGAATAATAAAGATGAAGATAATGTTATTATTACTTGGGATTACAAAGTGGAATACATATATTACAAAGATAAGAAATAATAAATTTTAGACTATAATTTTCTTTAAAGAAGTTGAGATCCACGACATAATCATCATCAATCTTATGTTCAAATGAGCAAAATTATTTAGTTAGTATATCAGCTATCACAATTTTTCTTCATAAGATCTATTGTTTAGCTTAATGTATATTATTTAAGGAACTATTATTTGAATTCATAAAATATCATATTACGGTTGTATGACTATATGGATGACCAGCAAAATTGTTTAGTTAGTATATCAGCTATCATAATTTTTCTTCATAAGGTCTATTGTTTAGCTTAATATATATTATTTAAGGAACAATTAGTTGAATTCATAAAATATTTTAGTTACAACTTTAACGCATTCATCATATTACGGTTGTATGGCTATATGGATGACCAGTTTTTAGTTTCATGATGTTGATAAAAAAAAATTCATGTAAATTAATCTATATAGATAAATATTTCAAATACGGTTAGTTTATTTATATATTACCACTTAAAACGTCATGATATTTAAACAATAAGGACTAAAAAAATATGAAAGTACTGAAAGTTCCAATTTCAATAGTTGTGGTTAAACATTTAAAAATTAAAAAAAGATGTAGAAATAATAAAGATTAAAAAAATAAGGAAGTACTGAAAATCCAATTTCAATAGTTGTGGGGGACATATTTTAAAAATTGTAAAAAGGTGTAGGAAATAATTTTAACCGTAAGATCTTTATGGATGAAATCAATCTAAGGTCCAGATTGCTCCATGGTATTCTGTTATATATATATATACTACTTTATAATGTATTTGCCTCCATCTTAAAATTAAACCAATCTCAAATCTTGACCATTCATTTAGACTAAAGCAATTTCAACCATTGATTACTCTCCCTTCTTTTAACTCTGCTGGTATATAAATACCTACACACAATTAACACATACTGAAATCACCAAAAAAACACAGAAAACCTTCGTTCTCTCCATTTTCAATAAAGGAAAAAAAATCTCAACCTAACCATCATGATGTTGAATTGCTAACCCAAATACTTCCTTGAATACCCTAACTTTTCTTTCATCTCCTACATACACCACTATCATAGTCATCCTACAAAACCCAAGATCTTATAATACGACTCCACCACCGACTCCTTGCCGGAGAGACACACATAACCATTTTCTTAGATTTTGTAGTTGTTGACGGCGTTATTTTGAGTACCATTTCGCTTCAATCTAACTACCTTTTTTTTGTTGATCTTTTTTTCAGATATGTTGTTCTTCGTTATCGAGTTTTGTGCCAAGATCTGGAATTTTTGCAGGTTTTTTTTCTAACGTGAGCTTATTTTGTTCTATTTTCGTTTATATGTGCAGGTTTTATGCCCGTATTCAAAGATTTCTAACATCCAGGTTTAGATCTTGATTTTCGTTTATCAGTTCATTGATTTTTGGTTGGATCCAAAAATTAGAACAAAAAAATCAAAAAATCATAACCCTTTGTTTTTGCTAGCAGAGGAAGCAAGTTTAATTCAAAATTATCGTCCGTCGTTATGAAACGTGTACACGGTATATATCATTTAATATTCATGTTACATTTAATTACTACAACTCTTTGAAAGTTTAGAAATCATTTTGCTAATCTAAGTTTTTGGTAGTATCAGTTTTGATTCAACTTGGTGACTTTATATTTGATACTCCGTATGTTTTATATTTGTAGTAGTATTAATTACGTCAAGTGATTTTGTAAATATGGTTGTATGTTTTATTTTTATTGTTTATGTTATCTATCTATACTATTAAAGGTGGGTTCTGCTGACATCATTTTGCTGATTTGTCGAGTCATTCGGTTGCTACTCATGCTTAGGTGTCGCATTGTGGTTAAAAGGATGATGTCATTTATAAGTAATATTGAGGTTTTAAAATGGCTTAAATATATAGTTAAAACTATTTTGTTATTTATTTCGTGAGTTTCTAAACAACTAAATTAAACTTCTTTTGCACTCTTTAATTTTATTGGTCTTCCCCATCAACCAATGTCACGCCTCCCTCTTTCATCATGCACCGCCCAAAATTCACGGTGCTTCTTTGTACTCTGCATTTTTTTATACTTCTCATTACTCCTTTTTTCAAGATTTCAAAATCAAATTAAATCTCTCTCTCTCCATCTCATTCTTTACGTATATCTAATAAAATCACAATTTTATATATGATCGCTTATTTCTTCACTCCCTAATTTATTGTTCTCCCAATTTTTCAAGATTTCACTTCATCAGATTCTCGATCAATCAAAGGTTAATTACAATTTTCTTTCTTGATCTTTCCGTTACGGTTTTAATTTAAGTTCGGTATCAATGTAACACTTATTTGTAATAACCAATTGGTGGGTTTTGATCGATTAAGATGATGGTGAATCATTAGGAGGTGAAGATGAAGGTGAAAGTAACAATTCGATCAATGTAACACTTTTTGTAAGGTTTCACTTATTTGTGTGGTTGGCTATTTGTTTTTTATATGTACAGTGATATTTCATGTTGGATGAAAGAATTCGATGGAACTTTTTCCAATGAGAAATCAACGGTTTGTGTTCAAGTCTTTTTCTATGTATACGTGCTCCTCCCTAACTTCTATTTAAGTACCTTATCTTTTGAAAGTGAGAAGAAGATGATTATGTAAATATATGTTTACAGGGAGAAGAATTGTGCAAGTTGTTGAGACATAGTTTGTGACAACACATCTAGCTTGAAATAGGACTGGTGTAATTATTATCATGTTTGTACATTGGTTTAGATTTGTAAATAAATGTTTGTTTTGTTATTAATATTCGTTAAATATATTAGTATATTAAAGTGTTAGACGAATATCGGAAACAAAATAAATATGTATAGCGAGTCGAGATCTCAAGTCGCAAGGCATTGCGATGCGAGATAGGATCTGAACTCACAATGCAATAGGTATAGCGAACCAAAGTCAAGCTGGGCTTGGGCTGCGAATTGATTTGGACTCGCAGGCTCATGACCTGCGAGTTGAACAGAAGTATATATATTTGATTTGTTAAACCTAAAACATAACTTTTGCCATTTGAATTTTATACCTGGGAATTGAGTAATCCAGAGAAAAATTCTAAAGGCTAGGCTTTGACGTTTTATCGTTTAAAGTTAAGTATTAGTTAAATAAAACGCAAACTTATTCGTTATAGTAAGATAACATCGTATTAAGGGATTCCGCACCTTAATACTACAGATAACGAAGTTATCGATCCTAAGAACTAGGGACTTACATCTGGTACCAGAGCTTTCGGGCTAAATACGAGTAAGTTTGGAGTTTTTGTGATCATTGCATCTGATTTCGGGTTGTTTTTACGTGCATTAGTACATATTAACGATCAAAATCATTCTCTGGACAATTTAGGGTTTGTTTACGTACGAAATTTCTAGTTTCAATCGTAAAAATACCAAAAATTTTCGTTTTTGGGGTTTTTCAGCCGTTTCGCGAGTTGAGATTACGGTTTCAGCTACTTCTGCGAACGGAGTTGAACTTGCGAACTGAACCCAGTTGTGCGAGTCAAACCAAGCTGCGAATCGAGATCTCCTGTGAACCGAGATCACTTGCGAGTTGACATCTGTTGCGATCCGAACTGAGATTGGCGAACTGAAGTTTGCGAGTCGAGCTGAGATTACGAATTGAGCTGAGTTGCGAATCAAGTTTAATCTGAACTCGCAAAACAGTCTGAATTTTTAAAGATGTCGAATTTAAGTAAAATGATTGAGATGGAACACGAGGTTGGAAAATCTAATGTTCCACCTAAATTGTTAAGACTTGAAGATTATTACGGTTGGAGAGATAGATTTGAATCTTACTGTAGATTTCATGATCTTTCAATCTGGATGTGTATCAAAACTGGATACACTGCACCTACTAAATCTGTCCAAAATGCCACTGTGGTTATTACCTATCAGAATATGAATGATCAACAAAAGGAGGACTTTAAAGCAGAGAACAAAGCTCATTCTTGTATTAAGACGTGTCTTCCTAAAGAGATCAATCATCAGCTAAAATCTTTTCATACTGCTAAAGAGCTCTGGGAAACTCTTGAGAAAAGAGGTGAAGGTAGTCCACAAGTGAAAGCTGGCAAGAAGAATCTTCTTAAGAAGCAGTTTACATTGTTTAAAGCTTTGAAGGGAGAAGATCTTGATGCTTATGTTATCCGTTTCTACCATTTACTTAGTGAGATAGAAAACCATGAGATTACTGTAGAAGAAGCAGAGAAAACTAACAAATTTATTGAGGGTTTGCCTTCTAAGTGGGAATTGCATGGTGTTATGCTTAAGGATAATGAAACACGATATGCTACCATGCCCTTAGAGCAGGTTATTGACAAGCTCAAAGGTTATGATTTCACCAAAAAGTCAAGAGATACTGATTCTGATCAGGTTCAGAACCCTGGGTTATATCATAGTAAGACAAATCTTTCGACTGCGTCCTCCAGTTCGACCACTGCTTTGTTAGTTGGTGATACTGGTGAAAATGGTGAAATGATAACTGAGGATATGTGTTTTCTTTCCTCATCTGGTAGTGAAGTAAAAGGAAAAGGTGCTGAGAAGTCACCTCAAGAGCATCAGAAAATGCCTATGAGTGTGAAATCTGCTGAATAGAAACTGTCTGTTCTTGCTTCCTTTGTTGCTTCATATGAGAATTACATTCAGAGTAAAATCAATGATCCGATTCTTTTTGATGAAGATTATGATCAAATCAACTCTGACTATCTTGAAGAAATAGATCTCCAGGATCAACTTGCTATGTTATCAAGGAGAGTGAAAAGTTTCTTAAATAGGACTGGTAGGAAGGTTGTTGGCAACCGATCAGGGTTTGATAAAACCAAGATCAAGTGTTTTAACTGTCAAGGTTATGGACACTTCGCTCGTGAATGCCAAGGACCTAAGGTAGAAACTGGAAATGGAAAACTAGGTTCGGGAAGTACTCTTGCTTCCAAAGCCTTGGTGGTAAAGCAGTTAGATGGTTCTTATGATTGGAAAGCTCAGTCTGAAGAAGCTTTGATGGCTGAGATTGAGGATCAAGAGAGAACTGCTGACTCAATATCCTACATGCCTACTGATGTAGAACAACAAGTAGAGGTGTCTGTGTCTGAAGTGAAAGCAAGTGATGATGATGTGCTGTATATGGATTCAACTCAAGAAATGAGTCCAGAAGAGTTTGTGGCACACATGGTTGAAGTTCAAACAGATAAGAAAAGGGTATGTCTTGATATTCTTACTCTTGCTGATATCTGTTATTTAGTTACTGATTTACAATCTCAGATTAGTGTGTTAACTATGTCAAATAGCAATTTGTCATCACAACTGAATGTGGATAGAGAATCTTATAAGACTGTTAGATCTGAACTTGATCATGCTCTTATGGATGTGCGTAGATTAAGTGACGATAACAGGCCTTAAAAGATAAGATTAAGTCTGATACTTCTGAGAGAACAGCTCTTAGAGATACCATAAATGAAAAATCAGTTATCATAGATGGTCTCTACGGTAACATTAAAGACTTAAATTAAACAATTGCTAGTAAGGATCAGGAAATAGTGAATCTTAATTTGAACTTTGTTGAGCAAAACCGTAAGCTTGAGTCTTATAGAACTATTGAAATGGATAAAATGCTTGATGCTCAACGTAGTGTAAAGAAAAAGATTGGGATAAGATACAATGATGTAGCCCCTCCTTTTAATGCCAATTACACTCCTATTCCTGAAGATTCTGAAATGATTGATGCTAATCCTGAGGTTATAGTAGCTAATAAGTCTGATAAATCTGAGGCACAGAAGATTGTTGTTAAGAATCTATCATCAGATAATAGTAAGATTTCACCTCTCGCCAAAATACAGTTTGTATCGGGTGGAGTGATTAATGATACTAAGACTGATGATAAGGTTAATAAGGAACAAATATCTGAATCTTTAGTTCCTAAGACTCCGAATGTGAAAGCAAAAGTTAGTAAATCACGAAAGCAGATGTCATGTTTCAAGTGTCACCAAAAGGGACACGTAGCATCTTGTTGTCCAAATAAGAAGCTGGAAGCATCACATAAGCTTGTGATTGATGAGAAGACACCGACCGACTCTAGTTTGAATGTGGATAGGTTAGATACCAAACCTAAGGTAGGTAATAAACCTGTTAACATTCTTAAAAGAGATGGTAACCATAGTGTCTTCCCACCTAAACCTAAACGGCCATATACTCTAAGTGACAATTCTTCTAATAAGCCTAGGGATATGACAACGTCAAGGTTTAGAACTCAAAGTAGAAATCATAGTCATTATGAGAGTGGTTCTACTTCACGAATACATGAGTTTAATTATAATTATAATAATAGAACTCTTAATTCAGTGCCTAGGAGGTTCTCCTCAAATTCACCTCTTAAGGCTGATCGTCCACAAGCTCAAGCATCTTCGAAAGTAACCAAAGCTCCTGATGGGAAGGATAGTTATTTTAAAGAGCTTCAGTTTGTTGATGATAAGGGACAAACCAAGATCGTAATGGCTTGGGTCCCTCTTGATAACTGATTGTGTTTTGTGTTGTGTGCAGGAGCCTACCGTGAACAAGGATAGCTGGTGGTATGTAGACAGTGGATGCTCAAGGCACATGACTGGAGAACGACGTCTACTAAAGGACTTCAAAGAAAGTTTCAAGCAAAAAATTAATTTTGCAGGAGACAAAGGAGGAGTAATTACGGGAAAAGGAAAAGTTTCAAATGGAACTTTGACTCTAGAGGATGTGAATTATGTTTAAGAACTAACACACAACCTAGTGAGTGTTTCCCAAGTCTGCGATAAAGGTCATCCAGTTCATTTTAATGAAAAGGAGGCTTTAGTTCTGAAGCCAGGCTTCACATTCCTGAAGAGTGGATATTGATGAGGGCACCAAGGAGAAGGATATCTATGCTATAAATATGGGTGTTTCTAACTCTTCAATGGTGTCTACATGTTTATTATCCAAGGCCTCAAAAGCAGAAACATTATTATGGCATAGGATAATGGCACATCTGAACTGGAGAAAGATGAATTTCATAACCAAAAATGGGTTAGTTCTGGGTGTACCACAAAAATGTTTCGAGTTTGAAGATAAGTGTGTTTCTTGCATGAAAGGAAAGAAGCACAAGAAATCACACAGATCTAAGACTGAAAACTCGATCTCCTCACCATTTGAGTTGCTACACATGGACCTCTTCGGCCCTATAAGCAAGAGAAGTCTAGGTGGCAAATGGTACTGTTTGGTTGTCATAGATGATTATTCTAGATTCTCATGGGTGTTCTTTTTGGGATCTAAGGAAGAAACTCCTGGAATTCTAATTGAGTTCTTTGATCTAGTAGATAATGTCTATAAAATGAGAGTGAAGCGTATTCATAGTGACAACGGAACAGAATTCAAAAACTCAACGTTGAATATCTATTGCTTAAGCAAAGGGATTATTCATCAATTCAGTGCACCTTATGAACCTCAACAGAATGGTGTAGCTGAAAGGAAGAATAGAACGTTGATAGAGGTTGCTAGAACAATGCTTGCCGATTCAAAGCTTCCTGTCATCTTTTGGGCAGAGGCAGTGAATTCAACATGTTATGTTCTAAATAGAGTTCTTACGGTCAAAAAGCAGAACAAGACTTGTTATGAGCTTTTGAACAATAAGAAACCAAACTTAAAAGGATTTGAACCCTTTGGAGTTTCTTGCACTATATTAAAAACTGGTCATCAAGCTAAATTTGATGAAAAGGCCGACGAAGGATTCTTCATAGGTTATATGCCTAATTTGCCAAACAAGAGGGTTTTTAATAAAGTCACAGGACGTTTGGAGGTAGTGTATAACATTGAAGTTACAAGCTACACACCAGATGTACATAAGGGCTTAGATTGGCAATTTGATTATTCTGATCTTTTTGCATCTTTTAAAGTTCCTGTGAGTGATTTTGCCAGTGATTCAGAGATTTCTGAACATTTATTTTCTGGAAATGAGGATATTGGCCACACTCCAACATCGAATGCTCAATCTTCTGCAATCAAGACAAGTGCTGATCCAAATCAACCATCTACTAGTGGATCTCAAAAATCCAAAGTAAATACACCTCCAGATGAGGAAGAGCTGATGCAAAACTTAGTGGATGATATCATTACTCAACTTAGAGAATTAAGAATATCTTCAGATATTGATATTTCACAACCATCCAATGAGGAGGTACCAGATTTGGAAAACACACATGAACCTCATAGTACTCATGAAATAGGTACTAATTTGGAGGATGAAATACCAGTTGAACCGGTAACGGTTACTCGAACTAGCAAGAATCATCCTCCTGAGAACATCATAGGTGATCACCAAATACCTATGTTAACTAGAGGACAAGTTAAAGCTAGTATTTCTGAAAACCAAGATCACCCAAGCTTGTATTCTGAAATGAAAGAGACAGGGATTTCTAATCAATTATATATTCATGCTTTATCTCACAAGTTGAGCCTAAAAATGTTCAAATGGCTCTAAAGGAAAGTTCGTGGGTGGAAGCAATGCAAGAAGAACTATCTCATTTCTCAAAATTACAAGTATGGGAGTTGGTTGACCTTCCAAAGGGAGAGTATCCAATTGGAAGTAGGTGGGTATTTAAGTGTAAGAGAGATGACCGGGGTGTCATTACTCGCAATAAAGCTCATCTAGTAGTTCAAGGGTTTAATCAACAAGAAGGAATAGATTACAATGAAGTGTTTGCACCAGTTGCTAGGCTAGAAGCAATTAGAGTATTCTTAGAATTTGCCTCATTCAAAGGGATAAAAGTTTATCAGTTGGATGTTAAGAGTGCCTTTTTGTATCGCAAAGTTGAAGAATTGGTGTACGTTTCACAACCACCAGGGTTTGCTGATCCTGACTATCCAGATAGAGTATATCGATTGAATAAGGCTCTATATGGATTACATCAAGCACCTCGGATGTGGTATGGAACACTATCAATGTATCTACTTGAGAATGGATTTACAAGAGGATCAATTGATAGTACACTTTTTGTAAAGTGGAAGAAGAAAGACTTTCTACTTGTGCAAGTGTATGTTGATGATATTATCTTTGGATCTTCTGATGAAAAGATGTGTTAAGAATTTGAGAAAGTCTTGAGAAAAAGGTTTGAAATGTCTACAATGGGAGAGTTAAATTTCTTCTTAGGATTGCAAGTTGATCAAAAGAAGGATGGATTCTTTATTCATCAATCTAAATATACATATGAGCTATTGGAACGCTTTAAGATGGATGAAAGTAAGGTCTACAATACTCCAATTCCAGTCAATCATAACCTTGGACCAGTGATAAGCATCAAATAGATACTATATTTTATATTATTTATCCCTATATTTGTATACATTTTTATGCAATTATATGATTTTAGATACTTATTTTGCTAATATTTGCAGAAATGTATTTTAATTGAAGATTGGAGAAAAAGAACGAAAATAAGATCGAAACTGAAGAAATTAAAATAATTGAAGAAAAGAAGATCTAAACCTTAAAGAAATGAAGACTAAAACGATAATATTAAAGATTTGGGCCAAGGAAACAAGTGAATCCGTTTAAAGAAGAAAGAGAAGCCCAATTTGAAGCCCAAGCCGTTTATGGAAAATTCTGGAAATTAAGTCCAACCGGCGGTTGGATTGCCCAACCGGCGGTTGGGGCTAAGAGTTCAAGGCGGTGGATAACTGCGCAGAGTTGGAGTAGGATTAATAAACTCCAACCGGCGGTTGGAGGTCCCAACCGGCGGTTGGAGGGTCGGCCAGGATTAGTATAAATAGAGGCTTAGTTTTGATTAAACGATATACGATTCTTAGAATACAAAGTCGAATATTAAGGTTTAAGGTCGACTTTAGGTGCGAATTTGGAGGCTAAGGAGCTAGGGTTTGAAGGTTTTCAACCTTAGAAAAATCTAGTTCGTCAATTGGTTCGGTTTCTTTATCCTTGTAGCTTCACTAACCTTTTGGGTTACTATGGATATTGTTTATTTGAATTAATTGCTTGTTAGATTTTCATTATGAATGTTTAAATGTATGTTTATTATGTTTATTATATGAATTATATGTTTATGTTGGAACTATATTATTGAATATTATTATGCAAGAATTATGTGTTATATTATGTTAATGATCATAATTAACTGATTTATAGATAAACTCACTAACCTTTTGGGTTTTTAAATTAAGTGATTATGTTTTATTAGATGTTAAGTAGCATTATGATTCAACCGACCCTGGAATTGCATCAATAATATGTTGATAGGTCTTAATAAATAGTGATACTTTGCATAACCTTTGACTGTATTGCTATATGAGAATTGTCATAACCTTTGAGGTTTTCTACATTAGTAAATCACAATAATAATAGCCAACACGCAAATAGACATAAGTTGATATAATAAGTGTATTAAATAATAGTTTAAATAGTCATAATCTTCTATCCAATTTAGTATTCTTAAGTTGTTCCTTTAAACTTATCTATTAAAGAATTGGTATCAATTATACATATGTTTGATCGGAACTAAAACGTCCCCCTATCTTATATATTATTGTACATTAATTGTAATAGTTGTAATTAGGATAAATAAATAGTTAGTTATAGATTAAATCACGTTCCCTGTGTTCGAATTTGGACTTACTTATAAAACTATATTCCATGATCAGGATAACACTTGCCTGAATTGTGTGATAGTATTATTTAGTATTTCCTTAATTAAAACTTGTGATTATAATTGCCTATACTTAGCACACATCAAGTTTTTGGCGCCGCTGCCAGGGAACGGTGTATTTTAATTTAAACTAACTATTTTCCCTGTAAAATAATTTTATTTCTAATGCTTTGCAAAATCAATACGAAATATCGGCTCACCCATTGAAAGTACTAACAAAAACAAAGGTATAAGGAGAGTTCAACCCTACCTCATTGATTTATCATATAAGAGGTAAGGTGCTTCTCGAAAGAAATAGGTTTTCAATACGCTTCGCGCTGACCTGTTTCTCCACTTTTGTGTACAATCAATGGAGCTACCGAGATCTATTGACTAGCTTGGTTTAAGAAATTTAACAAATTAATTTTAACTTTAATTAACAACTAACTTGCATTACTAACAAATAGGAAAAGTTGGGTTGGGAATATCTTTTCGAATATTTAATTTTGAATGTGTTTTATTATTAATTTTCGAAATTCATATACATCAACCTGATTATTTCTAAAATATTACTAACATTTACTTTTGAATTTATGGTGCTACTAAAATTCTGTTCTTCTTTACAGATTGATGTTTGACCCGGACACTTCATCCATATCCTCTCAGTCCATTTGACGAACCAGAACGAGAATTTCATTCGAGAAAAAGATTATCATACGCACCACCAAATTCACCAGAACACGAACTTTCACCAGAAGAAGACAATTTAGTTTTTCATAACAATTTAGCCAAAACGGCTGAATACGGTTATTATTCCGATCCAGAGTCGGGTGAGGATAAAATACCTTCTAGGCAACCTACGATATATCCAAGTGATTCTGAACCAGAGCACGAAATACAACCAATTATGGCAGACATAGCTGACATGAAGCTTGAAGATTACACAATTCAAACTCGTGAAGATCAGAGACCGGGAGTGGTTAGGCCTGCCATAGCCAGAGAAGTAGAATTTGAGTTAAAGGGGCAATTTTTGAAAGAATTACGTGAAAATCCTTTCAGAGGAGAAGATAAAGAAGATGCAAACGAGCATGTTGAGAAAATTTTGGAGATTGCAGATATGTTTCATATTCCCAATGTTACAAGAGATCAGGTTATGTTGCGAGTATTTCCTTTAACACTAAAGGATGGAGCTAAGAGATGGATCAATAACGAGCCAGCCGGATCCATTACTACTTGGGAAGATCTTCGTACAAAATTTCTAAAAATGTACTGTACACCTTCCAAGACCTCAAAGATGATTGATGAGATTAGGAACTTCAAACAGAAATCTGATGAATCTCTGTATCAAACTTGGGAAAGATATAAGAAAATGTTACACAAATGTCCACAACATGATTTGAATGTCGAACAAGAGATAACAGTATTCTATAAAGGAGTTGATCGGGCAACACGTCAACAGTTGGATGCATAAGGTCCAGTACCTAAGAAAACTCCAGCAGTGGCAAGGGCCGGAATTGAAGAATTAGCTAAACATTCTCAGTTATGGGATGATGGTTCATCTGGAAGAAAAAGGATATCTGAAGATAATGATGGTCTACCAGCTATAACAGCGAAATTGGAAAGTATGGGAAGAGATATTAAGAAAGTAAATGAACAAGTTCATGCAATCAGGATTGGGTGTGAAATATGTGGAGGAAGTCATCTAAAAGAAGAATGTCCTAATATTGACAGCAAAATAAGTAATGAGGAAGTTATGTATGGGGATTTTCAAGGAAATCCAAATTATCGTCAAGTTTCTAATTTTAGAAGAGTTAATCAACCAGGCCAACAGTATCAACAAGGAGCACCAGGATATTATGTCAAAAAAGGAAAAACTTCTTATAATGACAGAATGACGGTGATAGAGAACGCATTGGGAAAAATGGCTGAAGCAAGTAATAAAAGAAATGAAGAAGACGATGCCAGAATGCGTAATCACGAAGCCTCGATCAAACAAATTGAGAGCTCAGTTCATCAAATTGCTAAAGCATTGCAGGAGAGATTTCCAGGAACATTGTCAGGATTTACTGAAACAAATCCAAAGGAACAAGCTAACGCAGTAATTACCAAAAGTGGTAAGAATGTTGACTCTCCTATTATAGTTAATAAAATTGTTGAATCTAAGCAGGTTGAAAAGGAAACAATTGATGAAGACATACAAGCGAACAAAAAGGAGAATGGAGAAAATAAAGTTAAAGAAGTCATCAAAGACTATACACCCCCACCTCCATATCCAGCTGCTCTTAGGAAAGACAAAGAAGATGAACAATACCACAAATTTCTGGAAAACCTGAAACAACTTCATATTAGCATTCCTTTTGTTGAAGCTATAGCTCAGATGCGAAAATATGCAAAGTATCTTAAGGAGCTGCTGACAAACAAAAATAAACTGGATAATGTGACGAAGGTGACAATGAATGCAAGATGCTCAGCAATAATGCAGAATAAATTACCTCCGAAAGTCAAAGATCCAGGGAGTATTACTCTACCTTGCAAAATTGGTGAAATGACTATTGAAAATGCATTGGCAGATTTAGGAGCTAGTATTTCATTAATGCCATATACACTTTTTATGCGATTAGGATTAGGAGAACCGAAACCTATTCGTATGTGTATCGAATTAGCTGACCGATCTGTTCAATATCCTAGGGGAATAATTGAAAATATTTTGATTAAAGTTGATAAATTTGTTTTTCCATGTGATTTTGTAATTTTAGATATGGTAGAAGACCCTAAAGTCCCTATTATATTAGGAAGACCATTTTTAGCAACAACACATGCCCTAATAGACGTTTTTGATAGAAAGATTACCATGAGATTAGGAGATGATAAAATTGTTTTTGATGTTAATAAATCTATGAAATTTCCTGATTATGTTGATGACTCTTGCTATTATTTGAATGCTTATGAGTATCTAGATAACCCTTCTTTTCAAGATTTTATAGAAAAAGATCAAACAGATTCTGGAATTCTCACAGAATGGACTGAAGAATTTGACACTGAGAAAGATTTGGCAGAATTTGACAAACTATTAGAAGAAGATGAAGATTCAGAAGTAACTGTTGTTCTTCAACAACATACTAAAGCTGAATCATTACAACCAGTTGCTAAAATTCTCAACCAAGAATTATTACCAAATTCTATCAACAAGATTCCGTATCTGAAGGAAGAGATCTTCGAGTTCAAAACATCTATTGAAAAACCACCACAATTGGAATTTAAAGAGCTACCAGCGCATCTAGAATATGCTTATTTACAAGGTACATCAGATTTTCCAGTTATAATATCTTCTAAACTATCAAATACAGAAAAAGATCGCTTAGTGCAGGTTCTTAAACAACATAAAAAGGCAATAGCATGGAAGATCACAGATATCAAAGGAATCAGTCCTACTTACTGCACTCATAAAATCTTAATGGAAACGGATTTTAAGCCAGTTGTACAACCATTAAGAAGATTGAATCCAAATGTGAAAGACGTCGTCAGGAAAGAAATCATTAAATTATTGGATTCAGGATTAATCTATCCTATTTCAGACAGTCCATGGGTAAGTCCAATACATGTCGTACCAAAGAAAGGTGGAATGACAGTGGTACCTAATGAGAAGAACGAATTAATACCAACAAGGACGGTAACAGGGTGGAGAGTTTGTATTGATTATCAGAAATTGAATGATGCTACCAGAAAAGATCATTTTCCATTACCATTTATTGATCAAATGATAGAAAGATTAGCAGGAAAAGAATTCTATTGTTTTCTGGATGGATTTTCAGGATATTTTCAAATACCCATTGCAGCTGAAGATCAAGATAAGACAACATTCACTTGTCCGTTTGGTACTGTTGCTTATAGAAGAATGCCGTTTGGTTTGTGTAATGCACCAGCTACATTTCAACGTTGCATGATCGCGATATTTCATGATATGGTGGAAGATTTCATGGAAATATTTATGGATGATTTCTCGGTATTTGGGGATTCATTTGATGCTTGTTTAGAAAATTTAAAAAGGATGTTGCAAAGATGTGAAGGTGCGAATCTAGTTCTTAATTGGGAAAAATGTCATTTTATGGTTCGAGAAGGGATTGTTTTAGGACATAAAATATCAAAGATAGGAATTGAAGTGGATAAAGCAAAGATTGAGGTTATTTCAAAATTACCTTATCCTACTAATGTAAAGGGAATAAGGAGTTTCCTAGGCCATGCCGGATTTTATAGAAGATTTTTCAAAGATTGCAATACCATTGAATCATTTGCTGGAAAAAAGATGCAAAGTTTGAGTTTACAGATGAATGCAAACAGTCGTTTGATGCCTTAAAGGAAAATTTGATATCTGCTCCGGTAATGATTAGTCCAGACTGGAATTTGCCTTTTGAATTAATGTGTGATGCTAGTGATTATGCAGTAGGAGCTGTTTTGGGACAGAAAATTGATAACAAGTTTCAGCCAATCTATTATGCCAGTAAGACATTAATAGATGCTCAGGAAAATTATACAACTACGGAAAAGGAACTTTTGGTAGTAGTTTTTGCATTCGATAAGTTTCGTTCTTATCTTGTTTTAACTAAAACTGTGGCTTATACTGACCATTCTGCATTGAAGTATTTGTTTAATAAGCAGGATGCGCGCCCTCGTTTATTGCGATGGATTCTTTTATTGCAGGAATTCGATATTGAAATTAAAGACAAGAAAGGAGCTGAAAATGTCGCAGCTGATCATTTGTCAAGGTTGGAAAATCCGGAATTAGAAATATTAGATGAAGAGGAAATTCAAGATACATTTCCTGATGAGAAGTTGATGACGGCACAAGAAATAATGAATATACCTTGGTTTGCAAATTATGCAAATTATTTGGTTACTAAGATTTTACCAAGGATGGATTACCAAAAGAGAAAGAAATTCTTTTCTGATTTAAAGTATTATTTTTGAGAAGACCCATTTCTTTTCAGGTATTGTGCAGATGGTATAATTAGACGCTGTATACATGGTGAAGAAGCTCAACAAATTATAAAGCATTGTCATGAAGGACCAGTTGGAGGTCATAATGGACCAAGTTACACGACAAAGAAAATATTTGATGCAGGATTTTATTGGCCGACGATTTTTAAAGATACGTATGCTTTTGTTAGGAATTGTGATTCATGTCAGAGAGCTGGAAATATTTCTAAAAAAGATGAGATGCCACAGACTAATATACAGGTTTGTAAGATATTTGATATCTGGGGTATTGATTTTATGGGACCATTTCCTACAAGTCAAGGTAATAAGTATATATTAGTTGATGTGGATTATGTTTCCAAGTGGGCAGAAGCGAAGGCATTACCTACAAATGATGCAAGAGTTGTGGTAAAATTTCTTAAACAGTTATTTGCAAGATTTGGAACTCCTAAAGCCTTAATTAGTGATCGGGGTACTCATTTTTGTAATACTCAATTGGAAAAAGTATTAAAGAGATATGGAGTTAGTCACAGGATTGCTACACCTTATCATCCACAAACAAGTGGACATGTTGAAAATACAAATCGAGCAATAAAACGTATTTTGGAACGTTCTGTTGGATCAAACATAAAAGAATGGTCAGAGAAATTAGATGATGCACTTTGGGCATATAAGACCGCATTTAAAACACCTACAGGTTGTACTCCTTATAGGTTAATTTATGGGAAAGCTTGTCATTTACCAGTGGAAATAGAACACAAAGCATATTGGGCACTTCGGGAATGCAACATGGATACTGATGAGGTTGGTAGGCATTGCTTTTTACAGTTACATGAGTTAGATGAGCTTCGTTGGAATGCTTATGAAAATTCAAGGCTTTATAAAGAAAGGACGAAGAAATGGCATGATGAATTTTGAAAATTCAGTCAGGGGAGTTTTTTTGTTCTATTTTTCTTTCCCTTACTCACTTTTGTTTATCATTTTTATACAATGAGAGCATTGTATAATTTAAGTGTGGGGATAGGGTTCGTAAGAAAAAGAATTTCTTTAATTAATTATTTAAGTTTTTATTGTTCTTAATTTTTTCTAAAAATTAAAATTTTAAGTGTATAACTGAGTATTTATTAATTAGAATACTTTTGTTAAAAGTTGTTTTGTATTTAAAAGTTTAGACTTTAATATGGATTAACTATTTTTGTATATATAATGTAAGCTACTTAATAAATAAGTGATATATAGTTACATGATATGATGTACTAATAGGCAATCTATATGAAGATTTCTGAATTTTAAGAAATTAATAAAATAACTTGTTTATTATTTTATGGTACATAATATGATGTATGACATAAAAGTCTTAATTCTTAGATTTATCATGCGATAATTTTATATATCTTCATATTTATATAAAAGCATTTGGGAGTCTACTAATTGTTTCCTCTGTTGTACGTAAGTACAGACCTGATTTCTAATTAGTATTCTTAAATAAAGTAGAAGAAAGAAAAAAATTCTTTCAAAAGAAAAAAATATATAAATAAATAAAAATCAAACTATGTCGCTTTGTTGTACGGCTGTACAGACCTGTCACCGCTGGTTTGATTTGAAAAAGTTACTTTACCTGAATCAAGTTATGTCTCTTTGTTGCATGTAAATGCAGACCTGTCACCAATGTCTTGATTCTTAAAAATGGATTTTATATATACTTATTTGGAATATAAAAGTAAATTGCATGATTAAGTTTAAGAGTATATCATATATGGAAATCATAAGTAATATACATAATAATAATAAAGATATATTCAGAAGTATAAATATAGATTGTTTAAAGTGGATAAGTATATTAGTAATCATTCATGAGCTATATATTGCACGAATAATAATAATTTTTATTTGTACATCATAGTTATCCATGTTAATTAAATTGTTTAAATTTTTAATTTATAAAACATGTTTTTAGTTTTGGTACTCTGATGACTAAATATTAAGTTGATGCTTATTTTTGAATTTTATTCAGTATTCGACTTGAGGACAAGCAGAACTTAAGTGTGGGGATATTTGATAAGCATCAAATAGATACTATATTTTATATTATTTATCCCGATATTTGTATACATTTTTTTGCATTTATATGATTTTAGATACTTATTTTGCTAATATATGCAGAAATGTATTTTAATTGAAGATTGGAGAAAAAGAACGAAAATAAGACCGAAACTGAAGAAATTAAAGCAATTGAAGAAAAGAAGATCTAAACCTTAAAAAAATGAAGACTAAAATGACAATATTAAAGATTTGAGCCAAGGAAACAAGTGAATCCGTTTAAAGAAGAAAGAGAAGCCCAAGCCGTTTATGAAAAATTCTGGAAATTAAGTCCAACCGGCGGTTGGATTGCTCAACCGGCGGTTGGGGCTAAGAGTTCAAGGCGGTGGATAACTGCGCAGAGTTGGAGTAGGATTAATAAACTCCAACCGGCAGTTGGAGGTCCCAACCGGCGGTTGGAGGGTCGGCCAGGATTAGTATAAATAGAGGCTTAGTTTTGATTAAACGATATACGATTCTTAGAATACAAAGTCGAATATTAAGGTTTAAGGTCGACTTTAGGTGCGAATTTGGAGGCTAAGGAGCTAGGGTTTGAAGGTTTTCAACCTTAGAAAAATCTAGTTCGTCAATTGGTTCGGTTTCTTTATCCTTGTAGCTTCACTAACCTTTTGGGTTACTATGGATATTGTTTATTTGAATTAATTGCTTGTTAGATTTTCATTATGAATGTTTAAATGTATGTTTATTATGTTTATTATATGAATTATATGTTTATATCGGAACTATATTATTGAATATTATTATGCAAGAATTATGTGTTATATTATGTTAATGATCATAATTAACTGATTGATAGATAAACTCACTAACCTTTTGGGTTTTTAAATTAAGTGATTATGTTTTATTAGATGTTAAGTAGCATTATGATTCAACCGACCCTGGAATTGCATCAATAATATGTTGATAGATCTTAATAAATAGTGATACTTTGCATAACCTTTGACTGTATTGCTATATGAGAATTGTCATAACCTTTGAGGTTTTCTTCATTAGTAAATCACAATAATAATAGCCAACACGCAAATAGACATAAGTTGATATAATAAGTGTAATAAATAATAGTTTAAATAGTCATAATCTTCTATCCAATTTAGTATTCTTAAGTTGTTCCTTTAAACTTATCTATTAAAGAATTGGTATAAATTATACATATATTTGATCGGAACTAAAACGTCCCCCTATCTTATATATTATTGTACATTAATTGTAATAGTTCTAATTAGGATAAATAAATAGTTAGTTATAGATTAAATCACGTTCCCTGTGTTCGAATTTGGACTTACTTATAAAACTATATTCTATGATCAGGATAACACTTGCCTGAATTGTGTGATAGTATTATTTAGTATTTCCTTAATTAAAACTTGTGATTATAATTGCCTATACTTAGCACACATCAAGTTTTTGGCGCCGCTGCCGGGGAACGGTGTATTTTAATTTAAACTAACTATTTTCCCTGTAAAATAATTTTATTTCTAATGCTTTGCAAAATCAATACGAAATATCGGCTCACCCATTGAAAGTACTAACAAAAACAAAGGTATAAGGAGAGTTCAACCCTACCTCATTGATTTATCATATAAGAGGTAAGGTGCTTCTCGAAAGAAATAGGTTTTCAATACGCTTCGCGCTGACCTGTTTCTCCGCTTTTGTGTACAATCATTGGAGCTACCGAGATCTATTGACTAGCTTGGTATAAGAAATTTAACAAATTAATTTTAACTTTAATTAACAACTAACTTGCATTACTAACAAATAGGAAAAGTTGGGTTGGGAATATCTTTTCGAATATTTAATTTTGAATGTGTTTTATTATTAATTTTCGAAATTCATATACATCAACCTGATTATTTCTAAAATATTACTAACATTTACTTTTGAATTTATGGTGCTACTAAAATTCTGTTCTTCTTTACAGATTGATGTTTGACCCGGATACTTCATCCATATCCTCTCAGTCCATTTGACGAACCAGAACGAGAATTTCATTCGAGAAAAAGATTATCATACGCACCACCAAATTCACCAGAACACGAACTTTCACCAGAAGAAGACAATTTAGTTTTTCATAACAATTTAGCCAAAACGGCTGAATACGGTTATTATTCCGATCCAGAGTCGGGTGAGGATAAAATACCTTCTAGGCAACCTACGATATATCCAAGTGATTCTGAACCAGAGCACGAAATACAACCAATTATGGCAGACATAGCTGACATGAAGCTTGAAGATTACACAATTCAAACTCGTGGAGATCAGAGACCGGGAGTGGTTAGGCCTGCCATAGCCAGAGAAGTAGAATTTGAGTTAAAGGGGTAATTTTTGAAAGAATTACGTGAAAATCCTTTCAGAGGAGAAGATAAAGAAGATGCAAACGAGCATGTTGAGAAAATTTTGGAGATTGCAGATATGTTTCATATTCCCAATGTTACAAGAGATCAGGTTATGTTGCGAGTATTTCCTTTTACACTAAAGGATGGAGCTAAGAGATGGATCAATAACGAGCCAGCCGGATCCATTACTACTTGGGAAGATCTTCGTACAAAATTTCTAAAAATGTACTGTACACCTTCCAAGACCTCAAAGATGATTAATGAGATTAGGAACTTCAAACAGAAATCTGATGAATCTCTGTATCAAACTTGGAAAAGATATAAGGAAATGTTACACAAATGTCCACAACATGATTTGAATGTCCAACAAGAGATAACAGTATTCTATAAAGGAGTTGATCGGGCAACACGTCAACAGTTGGATGCACAAGGTCCAGTACCTAAGAAAACTCCAGCAGTGGCAAGGGCCGGAATTGAAGAATTAGCTAAACATTCTCAGTTATGGGATGATGGTTCATCTGGAAGAAAAAGGATATCTGAAGATAATGATGGTCTACCAGCTATAACAGCGAAATTGGAAAGTATGGGAAGAGATATTAAGAAAGTAAATGAACAAGTTCATGCAATCAGGATTGGGTGTGAAATATGTGGAGGAAGTCATCTAAAAGAAGAATGTCCTAATATTGACAGCAAAATAAGTAATGAGGAAGTTATGTATGGGGATTTTCAAGGAAATCCAAATTATCGTCAAGTTTCTAATTTTAGAAGAGTTAATCAACCAGGCCAACAGTATCAACAAGGAGCACCAGGATATTATGTCAAAACAGGACAAACTTCTTATAATGACAGAATGACGGTGATAGAGAACGCATTGGGAAAAATGGCTGAAGCAAGTAATAAAAGAAATGAAGAAGACGATGCCAGAATGTGTAATCACGAAGCCTCGATCAAACAAATTAAGAGCTCAGTTCATCAAATTGCTAAAGCATTGCAGGAGAGATTTCCAGGAACATTGCCAGGATTTACTGAAACAAATCCAAAGGAACAAGCTAACGCAGTAATTACCAGAAGTGGTAAGAATGTTGACTCTCCTATTATAGCTAATAAAATTGTTGAATCTAAGCAGGTTGAAAAGGAAACAATTGATGAAGACATACAAGCGAACAAAAAGGAGAATGGAGAAAATAAAGTTAAAGAAGTCATCAAAGACTATACACCCCCACCTCCATATCCAGCTGCTCTTAGGAAAGACAAAGAAGATGAACAATACCACAAATTTCTGGAAAACCTGAAACAACTTCATATTAACATTCCTTTTGTTGAAGCTATAGCTCAGATGCCAAAATATGCAAAGTATCTTAAGGAGCTGCTGACAAACAAAAATAAACTGGATAATGTGACGAAGGTGACAATGAATGCAAGATGCTCAGCAATAATGCAGAATAAATTACCTTTGAAAGTCAAAGATCCAGGGAGTATTACTATACCTTGCAAAATTGGTGAAATGACTATTGAAAATGCATTGGCAGATTTAGGAGCTAGTTTTTCATTAATGCCATATACATTTTTTATGCGATTAGGATTAGGAGAACCGAAACCTATTCGTATGTGTATCGAATTAGCTGACCGATCTGTTCAATATCCTAGGGGAATAATTGAAAATGTTTTGATTAAAGTTGATAAATTTGTTTTTCCATGTGATTTTGTAATTTTAGATATGGTAGAAGACCCTAAAGTCCCTATTATATTAGGAAGACTATTTTTAGCAACAACACATGCCCTAATAGACGTTTTTGATAGAAAGATTACCATGAGATTAGGAGATGATAAAATTATTTTTGATGTTAATAAATCTATGAAATTTCCTGATTATGTTGATGACTCTTGCTATTATTTGAATGCTTATGAGTATCTAGATAACCCTTCTTTTCAAGATTTTATAGAAAAAGATCAAACAGATTCTGGAATTCTCACAGAATGAACTGAAGAATTTGACACTGAGAAAGATTTGGTAGAATTTGACAAACTATTAGAAGAAGATGAAGATTCAAAAGTAACTGTTGTTCTTCAACAACATACTAAAGCTGAATCATCAAAACCAGTTGCTAAAATTCTCAACCAAGAATTATTACCAAATTCTATCAACAAGATTCCGTATCTGAAGGAAGAGATCTTCGAGTTCAAAACATCTATTGAAAAACCACCACAATTGGAACTTAAAGAGCTACCAGCGCATCTAGAATATGCTTATTTACAAGGTACATCAGATTTTCCAGTTATAATATCTTCTAAACTATCAACTACAGAAAAAGATCGCTTAGTGCAGGTTCTTAAACAACATAAAAAGGCAATAGCATGGAAGATCACGGATATCAAGGGAATCAGTCCTACTTACTGCACTCATAAAATCTTAATGGAAACGGATTTTAAGCCAGTTGTACAACCATTAAGAAGATTGAATCCAAATGTGAAAGACGTCGTCAGGAAAGAAATCATTAAATTATTGGATTCAGGATTAATCTATCCTATTTCAGACAGTCCATGGGTAAGTCCAATACATGTCGTACCAAAGAAAGATGGAATGACAGTGGTACCTAATGAGAAGATTGAATTAATTCCAACAAGGACGGTAACAGGGTGGAGAGTTTATATTGATTATCGAAAATTGAATGATGCTACCAGAAAAGATCATTTTCCATTACCATTTATTGATCAAATGATAGAAAGATTAGCAAGAAAAGAATTCTATTGTTTTCTGGATGGATTTTCAGGATATTTTCAAATACCCATTGCAGCTGAAGATCAAGATAAGACAACATTCACTTGTCCGTTCGGTACTTTTGCTTATAGAAGAATGCCGTTTGGTTTGTGTAATGCACCAGCTACATTTCAACGTTGCATGATCGCGATATTTCATGATATGGAGGAAGATTTCATGGAAATATTTATGGATGATTTCTCGGTATTTGGGGATTCATTTGATGCTTGTTTAGAAAATTTAAAAAGGATGTTACAAAGATGTGAAGGTGCGAATCTAGTTCTTAATTGGGAAAAATGTCATTTTATGGTTCGAGAAAGGATTGTTTTAGGACATAAAATATCAAAGATAGGAATTGAGGTGGATAAAGCAAAGATTGAGGTTTTTTTAAAATTACCTTATCCTACTAATGTAAAGGGAATAAGGAGTTTCCTAGGCCATGCCGGATTTTATAGAAGCTTTATAAAAGATTTTTCAAAGATTGCGATACCATTGAATCATTTGCTGGAAAAAAGATGCAAAGTTTGAGTTTACAGATGAATGCAAACAGTCGTTTGATGCCTTAAAGGAAAATTTGATATCTGCTCCGGTAATGATTAGTCCAGACTGGAATTTGCCTTTTGAATTAATGTGTGATGCTCGTGATTATGCAGTAGGAGCTGTTTTGGGACAAAAAATTGATAACAAGTTTAAGCCAATCTATTATGCCAGTAAGACATTAACAGATGCTCAGGAAAATTATACAACTACAGAAAAGGAACTTTTGGTAGTAGTTTTTGCATTCGATAAGTTTCGTTCTTATCTTGTTTTAACTAAAACTGTGGCTTATACTGACCATTCTGCATTGAAGTATTTGTTTAATAAGCAGGATGCGCGCCCTCGTTTATTGCGATGGATTCTTTTATTGCAGGAATTCGATATTGAAATTAAAGACAAGAAAGGAGCTGAAAATGTCGCAGCTGATCATTTGTCAAGGTTGGAAAATCCGGAATTAGAAATATTAGATGAAGAGGAAATTCAAGATACATTTCCTGATGAGAAGTTGATGACGGCACAAGAAATAATGAATATACCTTGGTTTGCAAATTATGCAAATTATTTGGTTACTAAGATTTTACCAAGGATGGATTACCAAAAGAGAAAGAAATTCTTTTCTGATTTAAAGTATTATTTTTGAGAAGACCCATTTCTTTTCAGGTATTGTGCAGATGGTATAATTAGACGCTGTATACATGGTGAAGAAGCTCAACAAATTATAAAGCATTGTCATGAAGGACCAGTTGGAGGTCATAATGGACCAAGTTACACGACAAAGAAAATATTTGATGCAGGATTTTATTGGCCGACGATTTTTAAAGATACGTATGCTTTTGTTAGGAATTGTGATTCATGTCAGAGAGCTGGAAATATTTCTAAAAAAGATGAGATGCCACAGACTAATATACAGGTTTGTAAGATATTTGATATCTGGGGTATTGATTTTATGGGACCATTTCCTACAAGTCAAGGTAATAAGTATATATTAGTTGATGTGGATTATGTTTCCAAGTGGGCAGAAGCGAAGGCATTACCTACAAATGATGCAAGAGTTGTGGTAAAATTTCTTAAACAGTTATTTGCAAGATTTGGAACTCCTAAAGCCTTAATTAGTGATCGGGGTACTCATTTTTGTAATACTCAATTGGAAAAAGTATTAAAGAGATATGGAGTTAGTCACAGGATTGCTACACCTTATCATCCACAAACAAGTGGACATGTTGAAAATACAAATCGAGCAATAAAACGTATTTTGGAACGTTCTGTTGGATCAAACATAAAAGAATGGTCAGAGAAATTAGATGATGCACTTTGGGCATATAAGACCGCATTTAAAACACCTACAGGTTGTACTCCTTATAGGTTAATTTATGGGAAAGCTTGTCATTTACCAGTGGAAATAGAACACAAAGCATATTGGGCACTTCGGGAATGCAACATGGATACTGATGAGGTTGGTAGGCATTGCTTTTTACAGTTACATGAGTTAGATGAGCTTCGTTGGAATGCTTATGAAAATTCAAGGCTTTATAAAGAAAGGACGAAGAAATGGCATGATGAATTTTGAAAATTCAGTCAGGGGAGTTTTTTTGTTCTATTTTTCTTTCCCTTACTCACTTTTGTTTATCATTTTTATACAATGAGAGCATTGTATAATTTAAGTGTGGGGATAGGGTTCGTAAGAAAAAGAATTTCTTTAATTAATTATTTAAGTTTTTATTGTTCTTAATTTTTTCTAAAAATTAAAATTTTAAGTGTATAACTGAGTATTTATTAATTAGAATACTTTTGTTAAAAGTTGTTTTGTATTTAAAAGTTTAGACTTTAATATGGATTAACTATTTTTGTATATATAATGTAAGCTACTTAATAAATAAGTGATATATAGTTACATGATATGATGTACTAATAGGCAATCTATATGAAGATTTCTGAATTTTAAGAAATTAATAAAATAACTTGTTTATTATTTTATGGTACATAATATGATGTATGACATAAAAGTCTTAATTCTTAGATTTATCATGCGATAATTTTATATATCTTCATATTTATATAAAAGCATTTGGGAGTCTACTAATTGTTTCCTCTGTTGTACGTAAGTACAGACCTGATTTCTAATTAGTATTCTTAAATAAAGTAGAAGAAAGAAAAAAATTCTTTCAAAAGAAAAAAATATATAAATAAATAAAAATCAAACTATGTCGCTTTGTTGTACGGCTGTACAGACCTGTCACCGCTGGTTTGATTTGAAAAAGTTACTTTACCTGAATCAAGTTATGTCTCTTTGTTGCATGTAAATGCAGACCTGTCACCAATGTCTTGATTCTTAAAAATGGATTTTATATATACTTATTTGGAATATAAAAGTAAATTGCATGATTAAGTTTAAGAGTATATCATATATGGAAATCATAAGTAATATACATAATAATAATAAAGATATATTCAGAAGTATAAATATAGATTGTTTAAAGTGGATAAGTATATTAGTAATCATTCATGAGCTATATATTGCACGAATAATAATAATTTTTATTTGTACATCATAGTTATCCATGTTAATTAAATTGTTAAAATTTTTAATTTATAAAACATGTTTTTAGTTTTGGTACTCTGATGACTAAATATTAAGTTGATGCTTATTTTTGAATTTTATTCAGTATTCGACTTGAGGACAAGCAGAACTTAAGTGTGAGGATATTTGATAAGCATCAAATAGATACTATATTTTATATTATTTATCCCGATATTTGTATACATTTTTTTGTATTTATATGATTTTAGATACTTATTTTGCTAATATTTGCAGAAATGTATTTTAATTGAAGATTGGAGAAAAAGAACGAAAATAAGACCGAAACTGAAGAAATTAAAGCAATTGAAGAAAAGAAGATCTAAACCTTAAAGAAATGAAGACTAAAATGACAATATTAAAGATTTGGGCCAAGGAAACAAGTGAATCCGTTTAAAGAAGAAAGAGAATCCCAATTTGAAGCCCAAGCCGTTTATGAAAAATTCTGGAAATTATGTCCAACCGGCGGTTGGATTGCTCAACCGGCGGTTGGGGCTAAGAGTTCAAGGCGGTGGATAACTGCGCAGAGTTGGAGTAGGATTAATAAACTCCAACCGGCGGTTGGAGGTCCCAACCGGCGGTTGGAGGGTCGGCCAGGATTAGTATAAATAGAGGCTTAGTTTTGATTAAACGATATACGATTCTTAGAATACAAAGTCGAATATTAAGGTTTAAGGTCGACTTTAGGTGCGAATTTGGAGGCTAAGGAGCTAGGGTTTGAAGGTTTTCAACCTTAGGAAAAGCTAGTTCGTCAATTGGTTCGGTTTCTTTATCCTTGTAGCTTCACTAACCTTTTGGGTTACTATGGATATTGTTTATTTGAATTAATTGCTTGTTAGATTTTCATTATGAATGTTTAAATGTATGTTTATTATGTTTATTATATGAATTATATGTTTATGTTGGAACTATATTATTGAATATTATTATGCAAGAATTATGTGTTATATTATGTTAATGATCATAATTAACTGATTTATAGATAAACTCACTAACCTTTTGGGTTTTTAAATTAAGTGATTATGTTTTATTAGATGTTAAGTAGCATTATGATTCAACCAACCCTGGAATTGCATCAATAATATGTTGATAGATCTTAATAAATAGTGATACTTTGCATAACCTTTGACTGTATTGCTATATGAGAATTGTCATGACCTTTGAGGTTTTCTACATTAGTAAATCACAATAATAATAGCCAACACACAAATAGACATAAGTTGATATAATAAGTGTAATAAATAATAGTTTAAATAGTCATAATCTTCTATCCAATTTAGTATTCTTAAGTTGTTCCTTTAAACTTATCTATTAAAGAATTGGTATCAATTATACATATGTTCGATCGGAACTAAAACGTCCCCCCTATCTTATATATTATTGTACATTAATTGTAATACTTATAATTAGGATAAATAAATAGTTAGTTATAGATTAAATCACGTTCCCTGTGTTCGAATCTGGACTTACTTATAAAACTATATTCTATGATCAGGATAACACTTGCCTGAATTGTGTGATAGTATTATTTAGTATTTCCTTAATTAAAACTTGTGATTATAATTGCCTATACTTAGCACACATCAACCAGATACATCGAGTGATAGCGATGTGGATCCAACTCTTTATAGAGCCATGATCGGATCACTAAGGTATCTAACTGCCTCTCGGCATACCATTATGTTTGCTGTTTGTATATGCACAAGATATCAGGCTAATCCAAAAGAGTCACATATGCAGGTTGTGAAACGGATCTTTCGTTACCTCAAAGGAAAACCGAAGTTGGGACTTTGGTATCCGACTGATGGAGACTTAGATCTCATAACTTATACTGATTCGGATTATGGAGGATGCAATCAGAATAGGAAATCTACAACAGGAGGATGTCAATTCTAAGGAGGTAGATTAGTATCCTTGCAGTGCAAGAAGCAAAGATCGGTAGCCATTTCTATATGTGAAGCTGAGTATGTTGCAGCTGGCAGCTGTTGTTCTCAAGTACTTTGGATCTAACAGCAACTGCGGGATTATGGGTTAAACATAACCAATACTCCTATGATGATTGATAATGAGTCAACAATGTTGATCACCAACAATCCGGTGAAGCATAGTAAAACTAAGCACATTGATATTCGACATCATTTTATTAGAGACTGTGCTGAGAAGAATTTGATAAAGTTAGTTAAGGTTCCGTCATTGGATAACTTAGCAGACTTATACACAAAGGCGTTTGACAGAGCAAGATTTGAGATGTTGGTTCAACTAAACGGAATGAGAAATCCAGAGTGATTAGTCTTCCAAGGGTATTTTTGTAATAGTTAGTAGTAATTTTTATGTACTTATTAAAAAAAAGGGGGGGGGGGTATGGCATTCATTTGCTTGTTACCTGAGGGGAATCTCCTCCAATAAAAGAACAATAGTAGTTCTTTTAGAAAAATGTTTAAGTTTTTATCTGCAAAAACTATGGGAGATGATAGTACATTAGGAGAATAAGCTTCACAATAATAATCTTAAGTCCTAAGTATGATGTGTTAGTGGGTTCAATTAAAGCTACATTAGAACTACAACGGTTCCATCAGGTATGTATTTATATTTATTTGATTATACACCTATATCCACAAGTTATAATTTGCATGTTTTAAATGTTTAGATAGCTTCATTATATGATGTACTGGTAGGCAAATTATATAAACATCCCTAAGCATTTAAGAAGTTTTAATATACTTGATTGTTATCTGGTATTTCTATTATATGGTGTATGACATAAGTCTTAATTACTGACTGATAGCATTCACATGCACTGTAATTATAAAGCTATAAATGACAAATAATAACAATATGGGTATTAACTTAATTACTGGTGACTTTGTTGTACTGAGTACAGACCTAAAGCCTTTAACTAAATTAATATTCTCAAATGTATTTTGAATCATGCTAAAAGGGATCCTCTGTTGTACTAAGTATAGACCTGGATAACATAGCATCTTCAAAGTATGTTTGATATTTGTCTAACTTTTAAAATTCAAGTGTAAGTTTGATAAACCTCTACCTTGAATCTAAAGAAATCAGCGTAATATGTGTTGCTTGAATTCTTCAGTATGTCATAGCTTAAAAAATACTTGGTAATATTCATACTAACAATAATGGTATTGCTTAGACTTGTGAGTATAATTTGTTTATGTGGATCATAATATTGGTAATCATCTTGAACTGTCTATAAGAAAACATTCACTTTAAGTGAAAAATATGTTTTTATTAATTATGCTATGTGGATAAAGGTACCTAAGATATAATTTCATGAATATAAATGGATAAATGATAAAATTAGTTGTAATTCTATTGTAATTTATTTGAATTTCATGAGGTATATATACTAACAATCTACTTAGACTTTTTAATAAATTTTACTAGTTTGTTCTTTCTAATATGATCCCTAAGCAGATAAATTCTTATTCAGTTGTTTTATGTACTTTATTTTATTTCAAGTGATTAATAAAATGGTACTTGATACCACTGTTAGTTTATATGTGTAGTGTTTTATTTTATTTTTAGCTTTACGTTTATGTAAAGTTATTTTATTTTAATTAAGTGTTACCATTTGGAATTAAATTATACTGATTAATTTATATATCTCATCTATGTTGAACATTCGTAACTAAATACAAGTGAAAAATAATATTATTTAAGACTTATTTAAATATTGGGTTTTAATTTACCCTTAGTATTTAATTCGCATTTTTTTTGTTGTTTAATTCTGCGAGTTTGACTAGTCAAACTTGCGGATCGAGATCAATATTGCGAATTGAGTAAAAGGTATAAAGGGGTGGTCAAACAAGTCAAATTAACCACCGAACCCACATTCACTTGTGAACTCACTTCATCCCTGCGAATCGACCAGTGGCGAAACGAGACGAAAGTTATTTTCATTTGATTTTGATTTTACATGGAACGAGTTTTTGATTCATAGAATTTATACATCTTTCCTTTGCGATCATTTTGAGGTATAAACCAACGGATTTTACCGTATTTATAAAACTAGGGTTTCGGTTTAAAGTTTGAAAGATTTATGTAGATTCAAGATGTTATTTGACAAGAATTGTAACACCTGGTCAAAAAGTAAAATTTCACGCTAAATTGAAACTTTAAATAATTGTATTATTATATGCAACTACAACCAAGTGATCGAAAATTTAATATATTTTTATATATAATAGACAAGGATTATTTAATAATTACAATTGAAACGAGCTGAGACCAAATTACATTTTTGTAATTCAAGTGAAATATTTTCATTTAAAATATTTACGAAATAGTTTGAACAAAATTATAAATTTAACATATTAAATTTGTATAATAATCGGGTATAAATATACGGGTATTTTATATCGCGAATTGGAGACGAAGTGGGGGAAAACCCCCTCCCCTCTTCTCTTGGTCGGCCAAACCCCAAACCCCCCCACCATTTCTGTAACACCCGCTAATTTAGGACTTTAATTAGTGCCTAACTACTTGTAATTACATGTATTTGGTATTATATTAATCTAAATATATGTAACTTTCTGTGTAATTACATACACGTTATATGATTTGTCTAAATCATACACACTTGAACCAGACGAGGTCCGACACTAATTACTATGGACGTTGGTGACAAACTGTTAAAAATAATGTGGATTTATCCAAACAAACATTATTTACTTTAATATATTTTCTTTAATATATTACACGATTATACGTTTTATTAAAACGTAACTTTACGCAACGAAAAATGCGTGAAACGCGCCCGACAGACGAAATAAAGTCAAAGTATATCTTATATCACATTATTAAGTATTTTAATAAAATACTTCAAGTAAAAATATCGTGCTTTAAATCGTTAACAAAACGTGTTGAATAAAACATTATACGATTAATTAAAACGCGAAACGAACGGCTAAACGAGCACCACACTTAATACAAATTGGGGAAACAATTTAAACACCATGTGTGGGTGGGACCCATGACTTTTATGCAGAAAATCTGCAAGAGGCATGGCATACCATGCCTTTGTTGCTTCCAAATCAAACCAAAACCCACCCCACACCATTTCCACCCCTTACACCATCACCTACCTATCCCTCTCTCTCCCTCTTTGCTCCTGCTTTTTCCAGCCACCACCACACACCACCACGATCCACCATTGGCCACCACCTCATTCTTGAAGGAAAAACGAAGCCGAAGACACCAAAACGACCGCCTACGCGTGTACATCACTCCTACCGTCTCCGTTTCTTCATACACCATTGTGAGACTTCAAAACTCTAGTGTTTTACTTATAATATGTATATTATCATGTCATGTTGCTTATTCAACTTGTTAATGTCCAAATAAGTAATCAAAACGTAATTTAAATCTCAAAACTATAAGCTTATGTTCCTGTCCAGATTCTGTTTCCACTTCCATGAATTTTATAAAAATCATTACAACACCAAAATGGACGTTTCTTAAGCCTAAAATGTAGTACAAGAAGTTATCTTTCCAACAAAATTAGTCTAGTAACTCTTTGACTCCGTTTGCTACTCGAAAACATTTTTCTCTGGTAACATAGGTTTACTGTTCCAGTGAGCAGTAAAAACCGCCTACTTCTCGAGACCATATCTTGAGTTCTAGACCACTAAAACGTATGATACCAGTGCCAAAACCTCACATATTTTGTCAAATTTAAAAAGTTCTTCTATGACCATTTCCAGAAATGTCCGTATTCTCGTGTATAACTCGATCTTTGAACATATAACCGGTTTGGACCAAGTCTGACCACACCTTGAAACTATTTTTGTTTAAAATAGTAAATGAACATATAAAAATACCATAAAGTGCAGAAATGAACTAGACATATATGAGAACATGTGTGATTTTTGGTTAGGTATAAATCAGACTAGAAATGCTCCAAATCGAAAGGCTTATCGAGATTATAACTAACAGTGGTAACGAGTTAATAAGCTAACAGTGGTAACGAGGTTATAAACTAACAGTGGTAACGAGTTTATAACAAACAGTGGTAACAAGTTAATAAACAAATAGCAGTAACGAGTTAATTAACTAACAGTGGTAACGAGGTTATAAACTAACAGTGGTAACGAGTTTATAACAAACAGTGGTAACAAGTTAATAAACTAACAGTGGTAACGAGTTAATTAACAAACAGTGGTAACAAGTTAATAAACTAACAGTGGTAACGAGTTAATTAACTAACAGTGGTAACGAGTTTATAACGAACAATGATAACGAGTTTAGTAAACAGTGGGAACAAAGTATAACACTTGTATTCTAGAAAATCATTGGTCCGTCAATCCTCATTATTATCGCATGAAATCTCAACTCTGTGAATACCATTGTCTCATAAACAAAATTCCGTGAATGCTATTGTCGCATGAATAGTACTTCGTGAACTTATTGTCGCATGAACAACATTCCGAGAATATCATTCACGCATAAACAAAAACCTGTGAATATCATTAACGCATAAACAAAGTCCGTGAATTACTAATCTCGCATGAACAGTGCTCGTGAATCCCCATTCTCGCATAAACAGTGTCCGAGAATCCTATTGACACAGTACCCTATTGTCGGATAAATTGTGACCTTTGACTTTCTTTGACTCACGGACCAAATGTATTGTCTCATGAACAGTCCGTAAATGGCATTGTCGGGTTACTTATTGTCGCACGAAATGGAAACTTTAAAATACTTTTTATACTAAGTATTGAATGCATAAAACACTACACTTACAAGATATACAAGCACAATGAATTACATAATAATAATACTTAAATTATTATTACACCTCCGTCACCAACGGGCCATACTTATTTACAAAATGATCACAAACGTACAAACAAATACTTGGACATAACTAGTTGAGTGGACAACTAGCATGAATGATCTTTTGAGACATTCACTTATACATACAACCTTATATGCTTAGGGCATTAGAAGGTTACGAGTTCGCAGAACCTACTGATTACCACTGCTTTCAGACTTTACGTTTATTAAGATTGCTTGCTTGACTCAGGTGAGTCTTACGGCCCCACTTTTACTGTTTTTATACTTTGGGGGAGATACTTAGCAACTGTTTTACGTATGAACACAATGTACTGAACTGATTTCTCAACTTTTTACATACATTGCATGAGTTACTTTTATCCACTGAAATCCTCCTATCGTAAGTTGTTAGTTATGGACTTAAGCGCGATTACTAGTAAATGGATCCATTTGGGACTGACAATCCCTGCCTTGGGTGGTAGCGCCACCACGTACTGATTTACACGTAGAAACAGGCATATTAGTATTTGTTACATATGAGTGTGCGGATAGCACTCACGGGGGTACGTGATATATTCACACTACACGGTTAAGCTTCAACTTATGAGCTCATGGCAACTGTGCATACATACTGATTTACTTAATTTGCTTGATAGCAACGCTGGTACATACTTGTGGTTCATAAATGATTACTTTATTACTAAACCTGTGAGATTCACCAACCTTTTTGGTTGACCTTTTAGCTTTGTATCTCAGGTACACAAACGGAGTAGGATTACCCCATGACTGATAGCTCGAGTCGCATGCATACAAACTTGTGGAGATTCTTTTGCATTACTTTTGTATATCAGTTATGTATTAGAATCTCTAGGAAATCATCTTCGAACTTGAAGCTTGTATTATGATTCAACAATGTAATACTTTTGTACTATTGTACGACGTTGCATATAGATGTCGTTTGCTTTACTTTGGTGCTTGATTATTGATTAGTAACACCCAAAGCTTGCTTCCGCGCAACAGTAAATTTGGGGGTGTTACAGATTGGTATCAGAGCCTAAGGTTATAGCGAACTAGGTTGCATTTAGTGGGCCTAGACTATAACCGTTAGGTAGTATCCCTTATTAGGTATGATTGATTCAGTGATTACATGATACTAGTTTAATTTAACATAGCCTAATCAACTATGTACAATTAAATTAATATGATGTGAAATCTGAAAAGGGTTATGACTGAACAGGGTACACTAGTTGACTCTGACCTCGAGAGAAACTAGGACTCCAATATGTTTTTGCTAGACTCTATAGGCTATATTATATACGTATTATATGAATATAGGTCTTATTATTTCTAAACGCTTTGTCTCAGAAATGACAAACACACCGCCCAGTTCGTCACGCTCTCAATCCGAATCGCGAAATCCGAGAGTAGTCAGGAGGATCAGTAGGCCACCTCGAGTTAGCCCCTACCCCAATCCTGACACTCGGGAACCAACACAACTTTCTGTTCCGGAGTTAGCATCCAGAGTGAATCGTCACGAGAGACAATTGCAGGACATGGACCTGGAACTTCATGAAACCCGCGAGCAATGGAGGCTCACGGCACTGGAACAAATTAATTTACATTAAGACTAGTGTAGTTTTTACTCTGAAAATCTAGTAATTACCTAGGCGCAACTTTTGTAATTCGATCGGATGTAACAATGCCTGACATCTTTTGTACTCCTTATATTATGTAACCTTCTAGAACTCACGCCTTGTATCTAATCTAGTTATCTAATGAAATATGGTTATCACGTCACTCTGTTATCGCATATTCCATCATATACACATGAGATATATCATAAATTCGTACAAACCTCTTATTTCTCTTTTCTTGTTCTTCTTGTTCAGCATCATGCCTCCCCAACGCCAGGTCACCCTCAGCGAAACCGAAATAGCGGATCTGATTGCCCGCAGTGTGGCAGCGAAGACTCGCCTTGGCTACACGAGCACCGACATCAGGCAGCGAAGACTCGACCGTCAACCGATCTCAACCCAAACCTTGTTCCTACAAGGATTTTCAAAACTGCAAACCTCACATCTTCAATGGCACGGAAGGTGCCATCGGGCTGATCCGGTGGTGTGAGAAGATGGAATCTTTCTTTCTCATCAGCAGATGTGCAGAGGAAGATAAGGTCAAATTCTCAACTTGCACCCTCGAAGGTGGTGCCCTCTCCTGGTGGAACTCATATGCCCAATCAGTAGGTATCGACAACGCCTACCTACTCTCTTGGGAGGATCTGAAAAATATGCTCACTGCCAAGTACTGCCGTATTGAACAACTCTAGAAGTTGGAGGAAGAATTTTGGAACCTAAAGGTGCAGGGGAATGACATTGATAGATACACCTCGAGGTTTAACCAGCTTGCCATCCTCCGCCTAGCAATGGTAAGCACCGAGTCTGACAAGATCAGAAAATACATCCGCGGTCTTCCGGAACCCGTCCGGGGGAATGTCGCCTCCTCAAACCAAACCACCATTGATGGTGCTATCCGATTGGCTCATGAACTCATGGCCATGAACGAGGATCCTGAAACACCCACTTCATCCTCCAACAACAACAAAAGAAAATGGCCCGACAACCACAACAACCACCAAAACAAGAAACCCGAAACCATTAAAGCCTACACCTCCGGTTCCGATGATAAGGGAGCGTACAAGGGAACCAAGCCCTATTGCTCTAAGTGCCAACGACACCATCAGGGTTCTGGCCCATGTAGCAAGTGCAAGCAATTCGGGCACTTTGCTAAAGACTGCAGGACCAACACTGCTAATACCAACTCCAAACCCAACACTCCCAGAACCTGTTATGAATGTGGAGTTGCTGGACATTTCAAAAGTGACTGCCCCAAATTGAAGAACAAGAAAGGGAACAACAACAACAATGCTCGGGGCAGAGCTTTTGTACTCAACGCTGGGGATGCCCGCCAGGACCCAAATGTTGTCACGGGTACGTTCCTTCTCAACAATTTGACTGGTGCTGATAGGAGCTTCATATCCGATGAGTTTTGTCCACTACTTAACACTACACCTGTTGCCTTAGATTCTAAGTACACAGTAGAATTGGCAAATGGCAAACTCATTGAGGCCAATAGTATGATACCTAACTGCACGTTGAACTTAGCTGATGAGCAATTCCCTATTGATCTTATACCTGTCGAGATCGGCAGCTTTGACATAATCGTTGGTATGGATTGGTTATCTAAACACCGCGCCGAGATTATTTGTTATGAGAAAATCGTCCGTATTCCTCTCGTCACCGGTGGAACTTTAATCGTACAAGGGGAGACCGGTGGGATGAGACTTAACATTATTTCTTGCATGAAAACCTGGAAATACTTGAGAAAAGGGTACCAGACAATCCTCGCACATGTTATAGAGAAACAGTCGGAGGAGAAGCGACTTGAGGATGTGCCTATTGTTCGAGACTTCCCAGAAGTCTTTCCTGAAGACTTGCCTGGCCTACTGCCAACTAGACAAGTCGAATTTTCTATTGACCTTGTGCCCGGCCCAGCACCCGTGGCACGAGCACCGTACCGTTTAGCCCCCTCTGAACTTCAGGAGTTGTCTACGCAACTGCAAGAACTTCTGGATAAAGGCTTTATTCGACCGAGTTCCTCGCCTTGGGGAGCCCCGGTCTTGTTTGTGAAAAAGAAAGACGGTTCTTTCCGCATGTGCATCGACTACCGTGAATTCAACAAATTAACCGTCAAGAACCGTTACCCACTACCTCGTATTGATGACCTGTTTGACCAACTTCAGGGGTCGAGTTTTTATTCAAAGATCAATCTAAGGTCAGGTTATCACCAACTACGAGTTCGTGACACCACCATTCCTAAAACAGCTTTCCGAACTCGCTACGGGCATTACGAATTCCAAGTGATGCCATTCGGCTTGACCAACGCACCAGCAGTATTCATGGACCTTATGAATCGGGTGTGTAAGCCTTACCTTGACAAGTTTGTCATCGTTTTCATTGAAGACATTCTGATTTACTTGCGCAATGAACAAGAACACGCGCAACACCTAAAAACCATTCTAGAACTACTCAAGCACGAGGAGTTATATGCCAAATTCTCCAAGTGTGAGTTCTGGATGCAAACTGTACAATTCCTTGGACACGTGATTGACAGTCAAGGAATTCATGTTGATCCTTCAAAAATTGAAGCCATCAAGTGCTGGCAAGCACCTACTACACCTACCGAGGTGCGACAATTCTTAGGACTCGCTGGATACTATAGGCGATTCATTGAGAATTTTTCGAAAATAGCTCAACCCCTCACTGCACTGACCCAAAAGGAAAAGAAATTCGATTGGACTGACAAACAAGAGTCAGCTTTCCAACTGCTCAAAAAGAAACTCTGCAATGCACCTATTCTTTCATTACCCGAAGGCAACGATGACTTCGTGGTATACTGTGACGCTTCACACCAAGGTCTCGGTTGCGTGCTGATGCAACGGGACAAGGTTATTGCTTACGCCTCCCGGCAACTCAAGGTCCACGAAAAGAATTACACCACTCATGACCTAGAGTTGGGAGCAGTTGTATTCGCTCTTAAAATCTGGAGACACTACTTGTATGGTACCAAGTGTACAATTTTCACCGACCACAAAAGTCTCCAACACATCTTCGACCAAAAAGACCTAAACATGAGACAACGCCGTTGGGTCGAACTACTTACTGATTACGACTGTGAAATTCGCTACCATCCAGGTAAAGCAAACGTTGTTGCTGATGCCTTAAGTCGTAAGGAACGAGTGAAACCCCTTCGAGTCCGAGCACTTAGTATGACTATAAACAATGACCTGATAACCCAAATTCTTACCGCTCAACTCGAAGCACTCAAAGCTGAAAATGTGAAACACGAGGCTTTGCGAGGCATGGATAAACAGTTTGAAACCAAACCAAACAGGGCCAAGTACTTTTCTGACCGACTCTGGTTGCCCAACTACGGGAACTTACGAGACTTGGTGATGAACGAGGCACACAAGTCTAAGTACTCTATGCACCCTGGTGCTGACAAAATGTACCATGGCATCAAGGAGTTATACTGGTGGCCCAACATGAAAGCGGACATTGCTACCTACGTTGGCAAGTGTCTTACTTGTTCTAAGGTTAAAGCCGAACACCAGAAACCTTCCGGTTTGCTACACCAACCGGAAATCCCTGAATGGAAATGGGAGCAGATTACTATGGATTTCATTACTAAACTTCCAAAAACACCTAGCGGTTGCGATACCATTTGGGTGATCGTGGACCGACTCACTAAATCTGCTCATTTCCTAGCCATCAAGGAAACTGACAAGATGGAACGTTTGACACGGATCTACCTGAAAGAGATCGTGTCAAGACACGGCGTGCCCATCTCGATTATCTCTGACCGAGATGCTCGATTTACTTCTCGCTTCTAGCAATCACTACAAAAATCACTCGGTACTCGTTTGGACATGAGTACTGCTTACCATCCTCAAACTGACGGCCAAAGTGAACGAACCATACAAACACTGGAAGACATGCTACGAGCCTGCGTAGTTGATTTCGGTAAAAACTGGGAAAATCACTTACCTTTGTATGAGTTTTCCTACAATAACAGCTACCACACCAGCATCAAAGCTGCACCCTTCGAGGCACTGTACGGTCGTAAGTACCGGTCGCCTATCTATTGGACTGAGGTGGGGGATACACAACTCACCGGTCCGGAAATCATACATGAAACAACTGAAAAGATCTTCGGCATACAAAACCGACTGAAAGCTGCGCATGATCGTCAGAAAAGCTATGCTGACGTGAGACGCAAACACCTCGAATTCCAAGTTGGAGATCGAGTAGTTCTGAAAATCTCGCCTTGGAAAGGCGTTATTCGTTTTGGCAAACGTGGGAAACTGAATCCCAGGTACATTGGACCGTTCGAAATCCTTGAAAGGATTGGTCCAGTGGCGTACAGACTGCAGCTACCTCCCGAACTTAGTAGCGTGCACCCTACCTTTCACATTTCTAACTTGAAGAAATGTCTGTCTGATGAAGCACTGATTATACCTCTCGATGAGATACACATTGACGACAAACTACACTTTGTCGAGGAACCCGTGGAAATTATGGACCGTGAGGTCAAACGCTTAAAACAGAGTCGTATTCCCATTGTTAAAGTCAGGTGGAATTCCAAGTTGGACTTCGTGGTCCTGAATTCACTTGGGAACGGGAAGACCAAATGCGACTGAAACATCCACACCTGTTCACTGACTCTAAACACACCGCGACTACGAGCTAATTTCGGGACGAAATTCTCCTAACAAGGGGGGAATGTAACACCCGCTAATTTAGGACTTTAATTAGTGCCTAACTACTTGTAATTACATGTATTTGGTATTATATTAATCTAAATATATGTAACTTTCTGTGTAATTACATACACGTTATATGATTTGTCTAAATCATACACACTTGAACCGGACAAGGTCCGACACTAATTACTATGGACGTTGGTGGCAAACTGTTAAAAATAATGTGGATTTATCCAAACAAACATTAATTACTTTAATATATTTTCTTTAATATATTACACGATTATACGTTTTATTAAAACGTAACTTTACGCAACGAAAAATGCGTGAAACGCGCCCGACGGACGAAATAAAGTCAAAGTATATCTTATATCACATTATTAAGTATTTTAATAAAATACTTCAAGTAAAAATATCGTGCTTTAAATCGTTAACAAAACGTGTTGAATAAAACGTTATACGATTAATTAAAACGCGAAACGAACGGGTAAACGAGCACCACACTTAATACAAATTGGGGAAACAATTTAAACACCATGTGTGGGTGGGACCCATGACTTTTATGCAGAAAATCTGCAAGAGGCATGGCATACCATGCCTTTGTTGCTTCCAAATCAAACCAAAACCCACCCCACACCATTTCCACCCCTTACACCATCACCTACCTATCCCTCTCTCTCCCTCTTTGCTCCTGCTTTTTCCAGCCACCACCACACACCACCACGATCCACCATTGGCCACCACCTCATTCTTGAAGGAAAAACGAAGCCGAAGACACCAAAACGACCGCCTACGCGTGTACATCACTCCTACCGTCTCCGTTTCTTCATACACCATTGTGAGACTTCAAAACTCTAGTGTTTTACTTATAATATGTATATTATCATGTCATGTTGCTTATTCAACTTGTTAATGTCCAAATAAGTAATCAAAACGTAATTTAAATCTCAAAACTATAAGCTTATGTTCCTGTCCAGATTCTGTTTCCACTTCCATGAATTTTATAAAAATCATTACAACACCAAAATGGACGTTTCTTAAGCCTAAAATGTAGTACAAGAAGTTATCTTTCCAACAAAATTAGTCTGGTAACTCTTTGACTCCGTTTGCTACTCGAAAACATTTTTCTCTGGTAACATAGGTTTACTGTTCCAGTGAGCAGTAAAAACCGCCTACTTCTCGAGACCATATCTTGAGTTCTAGACCACTAAAACGTATGATACCAGTGCCAAAACCTCACATATTTTGTCAAATTTAAAAAGTTCTTCTATGACCATTTCCAGAAATGTCCGTATTCTCGTGTATAACTCGATCTTTGAACATATAACCGGTTTGGACCAAGTCTGACCACACCTTGAAACTATTTTTGTTTAAAATAGTAAATGAACATATAAAAATACCATAAAGTGCAGAAATGAACTAGACATATATGAGAACATGTGTGATTTTTGGTTAGGTATAAATCAGACTAGAAATGCTCCAAATCGAAAGGCTTATCGAGATTATAACTAACAGTGGTAACGAGTTAATAAGCTAACAGTGGTAACGAGGTTATAAACTAACAGTGGTAACGAGTTTATAACAAACAGTGGTAACAAGTTAATAAACAAATAGCAGTAACGAGTTAATTAACTAACAGTGGTAACGAGGTTATAAACTAACAGTGGTAACGAGTTTATAACAAACAGTGGTCCGTCAATCCTCATTATTATCGCATGAAATCTCAACTCCGTGAATACCATTGTCTCATAAACAAAATTCCGTGAATGCTATTGTCGCATGAATAGTACTCCGTGAACTTATTGTCGCATGAACAACATTCCGAGAATATCATTCACGCATAAACAAAAACCCGTGAATATCATTAACGCATAAACAAAGTCCGTGAATTACTAATCTCGCATGAACAGTGCTCGTGAATCCCCATTCTCGCATAAACAGTGTCCGAGAATCCTATTGACACAGTACCCTATTGTCGGATAAATTGTGACCTTTGACTTTCTTTGACTCACGGACCAAATGTATTGTCGCATGAACAGTCCGTAAATGGCATTGTCGGGTTACTTATTGTCGCACGAAATGGAAACTTTAAAATACTTTTTATACTAAGTATTGAATACATAAAACACTACACTTACTAGATATACAAGCACAATGAATTACATAATAATAATACTTAAATTGTTATAACACCTCCGTCACCAACGGGCCATACTTATTTACAAAATGATCATAAACGTACAAACAAATACTTGGACATAACTAGTTGAGTGGACAACTAGCATGAATGATCTTTTGAGACATTCACTTATACATACAACCTTATATGCTTAGGGCATTAGAATGTTGCGAGTTCGCAGAACCTACGGATTACCACTGCTTTCAGACTTTACGTTTATTAAGATTGCTTGCTTGACTCAGGTGAGTCTTACGGCCCCACTTTTACCGTTTTTATACTTTGGGGGAGATACTTAGCAACTGTTTTACGTATGAACACAATGTACTGAACTGATTTCTCAACTTTTTACATACATTGCATGAGTTACTTTTATCCACTGAAATCCTCATATCTTAAGTTGTTAGTTATGGACTTAAGCACGATTACTAGTAAATGGATCCATTTGGGACTGACAATCCCTGCCTGGGGTGGTAGCGCCACCACGTACTGATTTACACGTAGAAACAGGCATATTAGTATTTGTTTCATATGAGTGTGCGGATAGCACTCACGGGGGTACGTGATATATCGCACTACACGGTTAAGCTTCAACTTGTGAGCTCATGGCAACTGTGCGTACATACTGATTTACTTACTTTGCTTGATAGCAACGCTGGTACATACTTGTGGTTCATAAACGATTACTTTATTACTAAACCTGTGAGATTCACCAACCTTTTTGGTTGACCTTTTAGCTTTGTATCTCAGGTACACAAACGGAGTAGGATTACCCCAGGACTGATAGCTCGAGTCGCATGCATACAAACTTGTGGAGATTCTTTTGCATTACTTTTGTATATCAGTTATGTATTAGAATCTCTAGGAAATCATCTTCGAACTTGAAGCTTGTATTATGATTCAACAATGTAATACTTTTGTACGACGTTGCATATAGATGTCGTTTGCTTTACTTTGGTGCTTGATTATTGATTAGTAACACCCAAAGCTTGCTTCCGCGCAACAGTAAATTTGGGGGTGTTACAATTTCCCCTCTTTGTTTTCATTACCTCTATCTCTCTCTTTTCTTTCTTTCATCCTCAACCACAACAACAACAACAAACAATAATTAACAACAACATCATCATCATCACCATCATTTTCGGAATCATCATCAAAAAGAGCAACAACAAGCATCCATCACCATCATCTTCATCTTCAAGAACACCATCATCATCCTCAAACCCTCGATCTTCAAATCGTAAGGAATTACACGCTTTTCTTTGTTATTTCTTGTTAAAAACACTTAATATATCATGTATTAACATTATAACAACAAGATTCGGCCTAAAAATGGGCTAGATTGCATTTTTGGGTGAAAACCCGCCGAACAGTCGCAAGTGTCGCCCACAGACCTGCAGTATAGCGTCACTTGCCTAAGTGACGCATGTAAGTGTCGCACAGTAGTGACGCTTCCTAGTGACGCTACCTAGTGTCGCATTTAGTGACGCAAATAGCGTCACTTCCCAAGTGACGCCCATAGCGTCACTTCCCAAGTGACGCCAATAGCGACACTTGCCTAGTGTCGCCTAAAACAGAAAATACACATTTTTCACTAAGTGTCGAAACTTAAATTTTACCGCCTAATATTACTCCGAAATAAAATTTCGGAGCATTTTCACTAAAGCAATATAGTAGAAATAAAAAATTTTCAAGCTGACTTGGCAGCTCGACCCCAACCAGGGGCTCTGCCCCTTGGACCCCGCCAGGGGTTGCCACCCCTTGGACCCCGCTACCAGGGGCGCTGCCCCCGAACCCCCATACACAGTTTTCAAACCTGAGCGACGAATGAATATTTGCATAACTCGCTTAGACAAATTGATTTGTCTCTTACTTATATAACCTCACGTGTTTAGGACACTAGGAGGTTACCCATCGGACAACACGCGTATCTTAGGATCGCTGACAACTCACAGGTGAGTTTCATAGCCCCACTCTTTTAACTGTTTTACTATTTTCGGGGTGAGACGCATGCTCAATTACTGTTTTCGAATTATAATGCTAAACTTTTATAATTCACACGTTTCTATATTACTGTTTGGAAATACGAATGTGTAATACTTAGGAATTACACCCAATATATTGTTGTGGAATAATATCACTGTTTAACCTAGTTAGGTTACCATATTACACCATTAGATTGTTGTCTAACAATCACCATCACCTGACTTGGTTAAGTCACTATTATAAATTGACCTTATTGTCACGAGACAACCTTATCAACTACAATAGAACTGGTTAGTTCTACCAATACAGGATTAGTTTTCTTTTTAGGAACTAAGACTGCACATACGTTCAAGACTTCGAAATTGGAATTGAAATCAAGTAAACATCAACCCAAGATCTCCATATACTTTCTAGGCTGAGACTAGAAGTATACGATAGTATCATATGTTAGTATAGATTCGTTACACTAATACAGAACAACTAGGTGATGAATAGTCATACCTAGGCATATTGCGAAACACATAATATCTAAGTATTGTATATACATATTTAGATACAATACGTTACTCTCATGCATTGCATGACTCACGGTTACATGTGTTTGTTTGATTTGACTTATATATATATATATATATTTATATATGTATACACATATTCGTACTCAATATCGAGCACTTGGTGCTACATACAATTTACTTATGTATATAGATATACATACACTCTGACAAACACGATCATACTAGTCGGACATGTCGTAGTACTGTCGGCTCTCAATTACTCAAGTCGGGCATGTCGTATTTACTGCCGGCTCAATTTCAAACTTTGCTTGCGAGCAATTCAGTCGATGCCATTTGGGGCACACAATGATGCCACGGTCTCAGTGGGCACAAAACGATGCCACGGTATTGCAATGGGCACAAGTCCGATATCGCGGTAAAGCGATACAATCGATGGATGGGCTAGCTTATGCTCGTGATCCACACTCATTCACGGATGGGCGAGCTTATGCTCGTGATCCGCAATAAGTTAACGGGTCGGTGGAGTTTCCACGCGAGGTCGTTAGCTCAATCATGTCCGGGTTAGCTTACACTAACTGGTCAAACGGACACAATAAATACTCAATCATGTCCGGGTTAGCTTACACTAACTGGTCAAACGGACATAATAAATACTCAATCATGTCCGGGTTAGCTTACACTAACTGGTCAAACGGACATACTAAACATTTCAATCATAGTTCTGCGGAACTACAACTAATTGAAATATGTCTGGGTTAGTTCACACTAACTGGTCAAACGGACATACTAAACGTTCAATCATAGATCTGCGGGTCTACAATTAACTATTGTTAGATGCAATACACTAGTTGCTCAATCATAGTCTGCGGGACTACAATTTAATTTTTGCTGGATACCACATATTATGCCACGGGGGCATCCTCACGTTTTAATACAACATAAGTAACATCATTACTCGTTAACATATGATACGGTCATACCATCACACGATTCATACTTAGGCATGTATTGCCTCACGACTGTAGACTCATTTATTCCTGATAGGTATCTAGGCATAGTATTCTACACTCTCTATGTACTTAGGTACACGTCACCACTATTTGGGTATGAAATACCCTGTTAGATGTATATACACTGGTATTACAACAACATAACAAAACAAACCAAAATCGTGGATTTTGAAACCATCTTTCAAAACATACAAGATATATACTTTATGTTTTAATGATAAATCCTACGAACTCACCAGCTTTATAGCTGACTCGTTTTAGCATGTGTTCCCAGGTGCCCAGCAGGATTAGGATTGCTACAAGATTATGCAAGCTCGAGTTGCATGTTTTCACTATTGGATTTCTCTGCATACCTTTTGTATTACAAATCATGTATCGAAATTATTTTGGCGAATTCGCAACTTGTATACACTTATATTTAGAGTCGTTCATTATTTACCTTTGTGCTTGTGATATTTGATTTGGTAACACCCGACTCGACCGCTTCCGCAACCTGAAATTTGAGGGTGTTACAAGAATCATTAGGGTTTATGTTAAACTTATCTTAATGAACGTAAATGAATCGATAGATCATGTTAAAATTGATGTTTTAATCAATTTTTAGTTCAACCCGCAACGACAGTTTATCGTGCGAGTTGAGTTCAGAACTTGATAAGCATCAAATAGATAGTATATTTTATAGTAATTTATCCCTATATTTATATACATTTTAGTGCATTTATATGATTTTAGATACTTATTTTGTTAATATTTGCATAGATGTATTTTAAAATGGAGATTGAAGAAAAGGAACGAAAACAAGGCGAAGATTGAAGAAAAAGAAGATTAAATGAAGACTCGAAGAAAATGTAGCTTAAACCTTGAAGAAATAAAGAAGATGGCTCAAAAGAGGAGTGATAACATCAATTAAGTGTTTTAAATGAAGCTTGGATGAAAGAAGCGGAAATTCGATCAAAAACTGAAGAAAAGTGTAAATGCAGAATTTTCTGCGCGCTGTTAGTATTTGGACCATAACTCTCTCATACGGAGTCCAAATGAGTTGATTCAACTTGGAGAATTTAGCTAACACATAGGGCTTTGGATAAAAACTCAACTGCCGATTGGGCCTTTCAACCGGCGGTTGGATCAAAAATCTGGAATATTCGAGAAACGAGGAGTTGTACTTGGAGATAAAGAACCCAACCGCCGGTTGGACATTCCAACCGCCGGTTGGGACCGACTTTCAGCTATTATAAATAGGAAACTCATTCCAGCTTCAAGGAAGATACCGTATACGATTCAGAGAAGAGAAATACGAAAGTTAGGGTTTTAGGCCAGCTTTAGGTACGAATTTGGAGGCTAAGGAGCTAGGGTTTGAAGGTTTTTAACCCTAGGAAAAGCTAGTTCGTCAATTGGTTCAGTTTCATTATCCTTGTATCTTTATTAACCTTTTGGGTTACTTTGGATATTGTTACTTTGAATTAATTGCTTGTTAGATTTTCGTTATGAATGTTTAAATGTATGTTTGTTAGATTTATTATATGAATTATATGTTTATGTTGGAACTATATTATTGAATATTATTATGCAAGAATTCTGTGTTATATTATGTTAATGATCATAATTAACTGATTTATAGATAAACTTTATTAATCTTTTGGGTTTTTAAATTAAGTGATTATGTTTCATTAAATGTTAAGTAGCATTGTAATTCAACCGACCCTGGAATTGTATCAATAATATGTTGATAGGTCTTAATAAATAGTAATACTTTACATAACCTTTGACTGTATTGCTATATGAAAATTATCTTAACCTTTGTGGTTTTCTACATTAGTAAATCACAATAATAATAGCCAACACGCAAATAGACATAAGTTAATATAATAAGTTTAATAAATAATAGTTTAAATAGTCATAATCTTCTATCTAATTGAGTATTCTTAAGTTGTTCCTTAAACTTATTTATTAAGAATCGGTATCAATTATAAATATGTTCGATCGGAATTAAACGTCCCCCTATCTTGTATATTATTGTTAAATTGTATATTGATTGTAATAATTGTAATTAGGATAAATAAATAGATAGTTATAAATTAAATCACGTTCACTGTGTTCGAATCTGGACTTACTTATAAGGCTATATTCTATGATCAGGATAACACTTGCCTGAATTGTGTGATAGTATTATTTAGTATTTCCTTATTTAAAACTTGTGATTAGAATTGTCTATACTTAGCACACATCAAGTTTTTGGCGCCGCTGCCGGGGAGCGGTGTATTTTAATTAAAACTAATTATTTTCCCTGTATAATTTTTATATCTAATACTTTGCAAAATCAATAAGAAATATCGGCTCACCCATTGAGAATACTGACAAAAACAAAGGTATAAGGAGAGTAAAGCCCTATCTCATTGATTTATCATATAAGAGGTAAGGTGCTTCTCGAAAGAAATAGGTTTTTAATAAGCTTCGCGCTGACCTATTTCTCCGCTTTTATGTACTATCTTTGGAGCTACCGAGATCTATTGACTAGCTTTGTAGAAGAAATTTAACAAACTAACTTTAAAAATAAATAAAAAAATCGTTTGTATAACAACTAACTTGCATACTAATTAAACCATTTCTAAGCTTGGGTTGGGTACTCTTTTTCAATCATTTAATTTTGAATGTGTTTTATTATTAGATTATTGTGATTAGTTTACACCAACCTGATTCTAACATATCCGGATCTATCAATTTTTATTTAGTTTTTATTATCTTTTCTTTTCTACTCTTTTCTTTTTCTCTTAGTTTATCAGGTATGTACCAACCCATGAATAATATTCCATTAATTTCTCAAAACTCGAGAAACTATCATATGAATGAAGATATTGCCAACATGACGATTGAGGAGTATATGAAAAGATTTCCTTATGATGTTTTCACAAGTTTATCCGAACCATCGATTGTGAGAGCTCCACAATTTATGGAAACTCCAAGTAAAAGAACGGAAGAGACCGAAACTCTTGACCACAGTGGAGGAATCTCCATTCAGCAACTTGAAGGGATTAACGACCAAATCGATAAGTACCCTAAATTTTCTAAATCCTTATTTTCTAATGAAATTTTTAGTGAATTTAAACAGGAAGAAGATATGGAGATGGATTGGTCAATTTTGCCAAAATCTGATCACTATGATTCTGATGAGGAAATACTCTCGTTACTTGATTGTAATGAAGAGAAAATCATTGAATTGAGAAACCAAGATGGGGTTATGACAGAAGAAGAATTAATAGCCACTATGGAGCCATTTATTAATGAAACTTCATCATTACATCCGGAGGTTGAAGAATTAGCGGAAAATGATCATCCAATGGTAAGGATTGGAAACGAAACAGAATACAGAATTTGCGGTAATCAGATATCAAGCAATATATGGATTAAAACACAGTCAACAGTTGAAATCCAAACGGTGGTTGAGTTGACTCAACCAACGATTGAAATATCTATAAGCACAAATTCATTGTTTTACCAATATGAAGATCTTTTTTGGCACTTCGAACGGAAAGAAAATTTTTCGCAATTTTTGGAATATTATGGAGCATCTCAGAATGGACATTTACCTGCAATAAATGATAAGTATCTTCGAACTTTACTTTTAATAAATTTACATTTAAATGATATTTATCGATATTACCATCCATGCTTTACACTAAGTGTGGGGAAAGTCACTAGATTTTTAGGTAAGTAAGGTTGGAGTCAAGCTAGTGACTCGAACAAAAACAAGCGCTTCTCGGGAGGCAACCCGTGCTTGTATATTTATGTATAATCATTAGGTAGATTTAGTTTAATTTTTAGTGTGGTTTAATTTAGATTAGTTTTTATTTTTAGTTTGTTCTTAAGAATAGGAATAAGAAACCATAATTATTAGAAAACACTATTGGAATTAGATAAGGCTAAGTAAACAAAATATGATATAAAGGTCGTTATTTTGAAAAACTGCTGCAAGCAACCAATCAGCGGTTGACATTGTTAACCGGTGGTTGGGTTGGTTTCTTAAGGTTTCGGCTAAATTGCTTTTAAATTGGGCTGATACACATGGGCTTTTAAATTGAAAATTTTTTAGCTACAATTACTTGGGCCTATTTTATGGAATAATGGATGGACTTTTATAATAAATTGGGATTTAAAAGATGAAGATTTGGACCAATTAAGTTTTTGGACTACATTGATTAATTACAATTGGGCCAAAAGATTAAATTTTTAAATTTATCATTTAAAGAAATTTGCCAACTACTATTTTGATCAAACAATGTGCTAAAACGATTTTATGATTTTTAAATGTTGGGGTAGATTTTTAAATAAGCTTACTAATTTGGGTTTTGATTTTTAAATTGAGCTTGTTACAAGATGGATTCTTAACAGATTAGGAGCTTCATTATAATCATGAGATGTAGACTTTAAAATTGTTGGATTAACATGTTAAATATATCTTTGGATCTTTAAACACACTAAAAGGTAAAACTATATTTTTATTTGGAGATCCAGATAATGATTAGATTTTATTAGGTTATTTGATTTTAAGCACTAGATGATTATATTGAAATACATAGCTTCAAGGATATTAGGCTATAAAATAGAGGTGCTAATAAACTAATAGTTACTACAGGCCATTAAGATTAAAATATATAAGATGTTTATAGGTTATTTCTTTGGGATGTAGATGGAATTATTTAATCGCCGGTTGATAATGTCAACCGGCGGTTGACTTTATTTGAGGTTAACCTACAAACAGCAATGGTTTAAACTTTTGCTACATAATTAGCTTAAGCGGAATGACAATAGTGACAGTATTTAATAGTATATGGTTATGTGTTTCTTTCTTATTTTTAATATTTTATTTTTATATTATATGGTATGTTTAATTTGTTTGTTTGTTTTGCTAGAATTCATAAGTACTTATGAGGCTGGAGAATAGTAGAACTGAACAGTGCATTGCAACTAGTATGGCTGAATAATGCATTGAAATTTTTGGAAATTTTATAAGTTTATCTTATTGATTATGAACTTTGTGGGTGTGTTCCCTGGAAACCCTCACGAGACTATAACTCGTCCACTTGGGATACCGAGGGGTTTAAAGGCTTATTGCATACGCTAAATGCAATCGTGATTAACTACGAAAGTGTGGATGTTGTATATTATTTTCAAAGATCAAGGAGACAACCAATTTATTCTAGCCGATGATGAATTCAACAACAGTATTGCCCTAGCCGACGATGATTGCTTCTACAGTCAGGGGAGTTTTTCTGTTCTACTTTTTCTTTCTCTTACTCACTTTTGTTTATCAATTTTTATACAATGAGGGCATTGTATAATTTAAGTGTGGGGATAGGGTTCGTAAGAAAAAAATTTCTTTAATTAATTATTTAAGTTTCTATTGTTCTTAAAAATTTAAAATTTTTAAGTGAATAACTAAGTATTTATTAGTTAGAATACTTTTGTTAAAAGTTTTGTTTTGTATTTAGAAGTTTATGCTTTAATGTGGATTAACTGTTTTGTATATATAACGTAAGCTACTTAATAATAAGTGATATATAGTTACATGATATGATGTACTAATAGGCAATCTATATGAAGATTTCTGGATTTTAAGAAATTAATAAAAATAATTGTATATTATTTTATGGTACATAATATGATGTATGACATAAAAGTCTTAATTCTTAGATTTATCATGCGATAATTTTATATATTTTTAAACTTATATGAAGACATTTGGGGGTTTACTAATTGTTTCCTCTGTTGTACGTAAGTATAGACCTGGTCTCTAATTAGTATTCTTAAAATAAAGCAAAAGGAAGAACAAATTCTTTCAAAATATAAATAAATAAAAGATCAAACTAAGTCGCTTTGTTGTACGGCTGTACAGACCTGTCACCGCTGGTTTGATTTAAAAATTGCTTTACCTGAATCAAGTTATGTCGCTTTGTTGCATGAAAATGCAGACCTGTCACCAATGTCTTGATTCTAAAAAATGGATTTCATATATTTATGAGGAATATAAAAGAAAATTGCATGATTAAGTTTAAGAGTATATCATATATGGAAATCATAAGTAAAATACATATTAACAATAAAGGTGTATTCAGAAGTATAAATATAGATTGTTTAAAGTGGACAAATATATTAGTAATCATTCATGAGTTATATATTGCACGAATAATAATAATAATTTTTATTTCTACATTATAGTTATCCATGTAAATTAAATTGTTTAAATTTTTAAGTTATAAAACAGGTTTTTAGTATTGGTATTCTGAATTTTAAATATTAGTTTGATGCTTATTTTAAATTTTATTCAGTATTCTACTTGAGGACAAGCAGAACTTAAGTGTGGGGATATTTGATAAGCATCAAATAGATAGTATATTTTATAGTAATTTATCCCTATATTTATATACATTTTAGTGCATTTATATGATTTTAGATACTTATTTTGTTAATATTTGCATAGATGTATTTTAAAATGGAGATTGAAGAAAAGGAACGAAAACAAGGCGAAGATTGAAGAAAAAGAAGATTAAATGAAGACTCGAAGAAAATGTAGCTTAAACCTTGAAGAAATAAAGAAGATGGCTCAAAAGAGGAGTGATAACATCAATTAAGTGTTTTAAATGAAGCTTGGATGAAAGAAGCGGAAATTCGATCAAAAACTGAAGAAAAGTGTAAATGCAGAATTTTCTGCGCGCTGTTAGTATTTGGACCATAACTCTCTCATACGGAGTCCAAATGAGTTGATTCAACTTGGAGAATTTAGCTAACACATAGGGCTTTGGATAAAAACTCAACTGCCGGTTGGGCCTTTCAACCGGCGGTTGGATCAAAAATCTGGAATATTCGAGAAACGAGGAGTTGTACTTGGAGATAAAGAACCCAACCGCCGGTTGGACCTTCCAACCGCTGGTTGGGACCGACTTTCGGCTATTATAAATAGGAAACTCATTCCAGCTTCAAGGAAGATACCATATACGATTCAGAGAAGAGAAATACGAAAGTTAGGGTTTTAGGCCAGCTTTAGGTACGAATTTGGAGGCTAAGGAGCTAGGGTTTGAAGGTTTTTAACCCTAGGAAAAGCTAGTTCGTCAATTGGTTCGGTTTCTTTATCCTTGTAACTTTATTAACCTTTTGGGTTACTTTGGATATTGTTTATTTGAATTAATTGCTTGTTAGATTTTCGTTATGAATGTTTAAATGTATGTTTATTAGATTTATTATATGAATTATATGTTTATGTTGGAACTATATTATTGAATATTATTATGCAAGAATTCTGTGTTATATTATGTTAATGATCATAATTAACTGATTTATAGATAAACTTTATTAATCTTTTGGGTTTTTAAATTAAGTGATTATGTTTCATTAAATGTTAAGTAGCATTGTAATTCAACCGACCCTGGAATTGTATTAATAATATATTGATAGGTCTTAATAAATAGTAATACTTTACATAACCTTTGACTGTATTGCTATATGAAAATTATCTTAACCTTTGTGGTTTTCTACATTAGTAAATCACAATAATAATAGCCAACACGCAAATAGACATAAGTTAATATAATAAGTTTAATAAATAATAGTTTAAATAGTCATAATCTTCTATCCAATTGAGTATTCCTAAGTTGTTCCTTAAACTTATTTATTAAGAATCGATATCAATTATAAATATGTTCGATCAGAACTAAAATGTCCCCCTATCTTGTATATTATTTTTAAATTGTATATTGATTGTAATAATTATAATTAGGATAAATAAATAGTTAGTTATAAATTAAATTGTAACACCCCAAATTTTGAGGTATTATTCTGGAATATAAAATAATAATTGTTTTAAATTATTATCACTTTAAGTATATTTAAAATAATAGAAATCGCAAATGGTTTTCCAGTTCCAGACTGTGGGAATTGTTTAAGTAGAGTAAAATCACTACATACGTTCTATTATCTTCCAAAATTCTCCAGAACCATAAATTGAAGAACAAAAATCGCAGGAACCCTAGAATCTTCAAATCTTCATCTTTAATTTCAAATTCAAGCCTCAATCTTCAAGATAATCATCATCATCTTCTTCCTTTCTTGATTGTAAGTGTTTCTAATCTTAATTTTAAACCTAGAAATGGGTATTTTGGGTTTTAACTAAGGGTTTGATAAACTGATAGGTTTAATCCGAAATTAAACCTTAATAATGATTTAAATAGTGTTATTAAGTGTTATTGTGATGATTTGTAATCATAATATCACTTGTATTAGTTAAAATCACCAATTATGTTCTTGAGCTAATTAGTGGTTTTGTGTGAATTCATCTAGGTTAAGATTAATTGGCCTAGAATGATGTTAGAAATGATATTAGAGTGTGATTATGATGTTTGAATAAGAAATTAATTAGAAACCAAGAACTTATGTTGATTTTGAATATGGAAGTAATTGGGTTTATTGGTTTGGTTGGAATCAAATTTAGTTAAACCCTAAGTGGGGGAGTATAGTGTTGGTTTCTAGTTAATAGTTGATAATTAGAAAGTTCTAATTACTTGTTATATTATTATGTGATATATGATTAGGTGATTAAAGACTTGGAGCACTTGTAATCAATTTGTTGTAGTCTTCATCTAAACATCAAGGTGAGTGTTGTGGGGATTAATTGGGTAATGGTCATGGGTTCCGGATTGCTTACGAGCAAGAGGTTCACATGATCGAGTAGTGATTGTGTTAATTATCATTGACAATTGTTGTTTAGTTAATGATAATTGTTGATTTCGTGTATTGAGCATCTTAGTAGAGGTTTCTAACGATGTTAGCATAGAGTGTTGTTGACTTAGTATCCATTTCGACGTGAATTGGTACTAAGGGATGTTGGCCGCGGATCCGCATAGAGATTTGACCTCTACTTAGTACTCAGTAGTTGTTTGTTGATAACTATGTGAATGAAGTAATCTACTTCTACTTGATAATGTGTTATGATGGATTACTTAAGTAATTGCTCATGAGCTCACTAAGCATTGTGCTTATTGTTTGAAGGTTCCCTTACCTCTGATCTAACGGATCGTTTAATCAACCAAATGTGCGGAATCCGTTTGGTTAGCGATTATTGAACGAATAAACAAGCACACGATTTCTATAACGTTTTCTTTGTATTCACAATTGAGTATAAACGTTACAAGCTTTTCTCCTCTCTCTCTCACACACAAAAACGCCTCACACTCTTTTTCTCTGACGACCAACCCTAAAACTGAAACATAAATCTCTATTTATAGGCTGTCCAAACCCTATAGCGACACTAGCTAAGTGTCGCTATATGCGACACTTGCTTAGTGTCGCATAAACACTAATTTGTGTATATTCTCTATTTCACTATTCGTTTACAGACTCGCATATACACACTAAACATTATACATACGCGGACTAATTGACTTTAATGATTACAAACGTTTGACCAACTGACTGACACACCAAATGCACCAACAAACTCCCCCATGTCAGCATCTTGGTCAAATAAGTCTTCAATTAGTCTTCATCAACAAACTCTTTCATGTCAGCAACAATCTGAAACTCTTTCATGTCTTTAACAATAAGAATCTCCCCCATTGAGATAGCATGGTCTTCAAAGAAATCTTGATGTCCAAATTCATGTGACTAACACAAATTCATCATACAGTAAGATCTTCAAACTATGTGACCATCTCTCAATCATCAGCAGCTTCTCCAATAAAATTTATCTTCACAGTCTTTGGAGAATAACTGACATCCTTTACATCTTCAATATTTGACTTTAACAAGATATGTGATATTTGAAGAAAATAATATAGAAATAAAATCTTTTTGTATTTTCTTTATAATTGAAAAGTAAAGAACAAAGATTGAAACAAATTTGGGAATAGGATTATTTTACGTCTGCTTTGAGATCATATTAGGCCAACATACAATTATTAGGAAATAGTAAGGGTTATCTCGATTATCAGTATATTTGTCCTCTTTAAATTTACTTAGCATACTTAAAGCACCTTTTATAAAAATTATTTCAAGACGATTACTGGTATTGTTTGTCCACTTAAACATGTTACATCCGGGTCTGTGAGTTAACCTTTATTGTTAGTATGAATATTTCTCCATGGTCCCCACCTATGACATACCCCTGTAACCCAGACATGAGCAAAACTTCCAAATCCAGATAGAATATAAGAATATCATTTTTAAGAATCAAGTCAGCGGTGACAGGTCTGTACTTACTTACAACAGAGCGACATAACTTGATTCAGGTTTAAGCAAAACCAAACTTGGTCAAACCATTTTGGTGACCTTGTTAGGTATCTTATGATTTAAGATTTTTTTCAAGTTCATTGACTTGCGTTTGCTTAACTTTTAAGCATATACTAATTGAGACCAGGTCTGTACTTACGTACAACAGAGGAAACAATCAGTATAGACCCCCAAATGATTTCAAATAAACTTCAGGTATAGAAATATGTCATGCTATGTTAAGGAATTAAAACATTTAGTCGTACATCATATGGTGTTTACCACAAGATCATAGACACGTATTAGAATTACTTCTTAAAAAACCCAGAAACCGGTGTGTAACATGTCTACCAGTACATCATATGATGAAGATAATGTTTATATTAGCTATTTTAAAATATGCCAGAAAAACCTACTGACACATCAAACATAAACCTTAAAATTTCCATTTTATGCATGTCATCTGATGTACAATCATTTCCCATGTTGTTTACAGACACAATCCGATATCTTTTTTTATGAATAAGAATTTTGTTGTTCACATTTCTGATCCAAATAATCAGAATTCTAATTACTCCCCCTGAACAACAAATTCTTTTCAGAAATTCAATTTAAATGTACTCCCCTTAAACATTGAACATATTTTTGTAATTTTTTATTCAAGATATTTCGCAACATTGCATTTCTTTGATACTAACAAGTACAAAGAATGGCTGTTGCAATAATGATAAAATATAAAAGAAAAATATCAAAATCACATATCAAGTCAAGTCAAATGCCGTTTAGCACTTTTACCACAACGAAACTTCAGAAATCATCATAACATTCGACCAACTATATCCACATCCATGCAGTCACTAAAAATATAACTTTACAAGAAACTGACTGCATCACCACAAACAATTAAACATTAGTACTTAAGGGACACCCAAGCCTTGATAGACTTGGGTTGTCCATGATCATCCATAATCATCACATCAACGAGTTTATGATATTTTAAAAACTCAGAAGATTTCATTGATGCGTTGTTTGTGGATTTGGGTTTCCAAACCTGTTTAGGTTCAGATGATTTGTTTTCAACAATGTTATGCTGTTGAACTTGAGGTCTACTAGGCACAACTTTGTTTACTCTTGCCATAGGTTTTGGAGAATTTGATGCACAACTAGATACAGGCGAATGCGAATAACGCCTTGAAAAAGGTTTTGAAAAAGAATTCCTGAAAAAAGAAGTTCTTGGCATCCCTCTACCAAACCTATCTAGGGATAATAACCTACAATCCCTAATAAGATGGCCCTGTTGACCACAACGATAACAAGAACGACGCTCCACAAAAGATGTATTCCAATGAGTTCCCTCAAAGCGTTTTGGTGGAGGACAATACACAGAAGATCTATTAGCAGGAACATTTCTTGAACATGCACTCTTAGGTGTACATGTTGAAGTAGATGTTCCTGAGGTTGAGTTAGTAGATTTTGAATTCCTTTTATCATTTTTAACTGTGAAAGATTCATTATCAACTTTAGCTTTGCCTTTGCATTTAAAACAGTCAGGTTTGACAACTATTTTCTCAATCTTAATGGTAGATTCTTCTGGTATATCTTCTACCTCAACAATCTTCTCAGTATGAACAGGAGACTTACTTTCAGCCTTAACAAACTGAGGCAAGGGATACTCTGGCCTTTTGGTTTTCTCCTTTGCCTGTTTGTTTTCCTTTGCTTCTTTTGATTTAATACCATAAAGCAATACATAATCGACTGGAATCTCTTTAGTGCCTTCCTTAACAGGCATAGGACAGTATTCGGCATGGGAAGGTGGTGGTACTTGGTTATAACCAAGTCCTGCCTTCTTTTTACCTCTTGTCCCTTGCTTGTTAACGATTTCATTAAAGACAACAGTTGCGGATGAAGAACCTAAAATTTTGCTTTTATGGTTATCGTACTCACTTTTTAAATCAGCAAGCTCCTTTCTTAACAGTTCTATTTCAGTAAGATAACTGTTAATTGCATCTTGCTGACTAAAGACCTTTGCTTTAAAAGTTTGAGTATCTAACTTGTGAGCCTCAATATGTTTTTCATAAAGCGTTTCATTTTCTAGCAAAAACTTATTAGATTCTGTAAGTTTAACAACCTTTTCCCGCAAGTTTAAGTTATCCTTTTGATAGACCTCAAGAGACTCAGTCAATTGAATACAGGTAGCACAATTAAAAGGCTCAATTGGTTTATTTTGTACCTCAGGTGCATTAGAATCAACGTTTTTGTTCGAATCCACCATTGCACTACGTTGAGGTTGTTCTTCCTTTTTATAGCCACCACAACGCTTTTCAATGGCAGCCCAGAGATCATACGCATTTTCGTAATGCTTAAACAACTTTAAGACCTCCGTAGATAAAGATCCTTTAATTGCGTTGAAAGTCTTCTTTTCATTATCCCATGCTTTGCGTTCTTCGAGAGTCATTGATCTATATGATTTTGCAATTTTTGTTCCTTCCATGACTGGTATTTCATATTTCTCAGTCAATGTAATCCACATGTCTGGATCATTAAAAGAGATATAGTCTTCAAAAGCTCTTCTCCAGCTTGAGTAGTATGTGTTTGGAGTTAACATCGGAAGGTTGTTGCCAATACTATGCAAGCGTGACATCTTTTAAACAAGAACTTTAGCAAAACCCAGACAACCAGATTCTCCCACCAAAATTTGATTTGAAAATATTTAAAATTGAGCGAGCACAACTAAACTTTTCCCAAGCTAAAATTATGAACTTTTAAGCTCAAAAACAAAATTTTGGTACTACAAATTTTTCGCGAATTTCCCGCCAAAAATTCAACCGAAAACGTCCAAAAATGACCGGGTAAAATGAAACTTTTTCCAGGCTAAAAATGAACACTTTTAAGCCTATGGAAAAATTTTAAAAAACGCAAAAAATTTCTGGAATTTCCCGCCAAAAAACTCTTTTTTTTTTTTTTTTTTTAATCTAGAGCGACACTAGGTAAGTGTCGCTAAAAATTCACAAGTGACGCTATGTAGTGACGCACAACAAGTGACACACAGAAGTGACGCTAGAGAGTAAGTGACGCTAAGGAGTGACGCTGAGAGGGTAAGTGACGCAATGGTAAGTGACGCACTAAGTGTCGGACTTGAGTGTCGGCAAAACCCTAGTTGGAACTTACGAAGTGACGCACTTGAGTGACGCTCGAAGTGACGCTTGAAGGTAAGTGACGCTAGCAAGTGACGGATCGAGTGTCGCAAAAACGCGGCTGTCAGCTCCAAAAACCCTAAAAATCGAAATTTTCGAAACCCTAACGAAAATTTACGAACGGCAGATGAATTTGTACCAAAAATCAACCCAAAACTCAATATAATCAACACAAATAACCTAGAAACTGATTATAATCGATTAATACCTTCGCGAATCAACCGAAAACGTTCAAAACACGATCCGAAACCGTCGAATCCTTGATTCACGGCTCTGATACCATATGTGGGTTCCTGTACCTCTGATCTAACGGATCGTTTAATCAACCAAATGTGCGGAATCCGTTTGGTTACCGATTATTGAACGAATAAACAAGCACACGATTTCTATAACGTTTTCTTTGTATTCACAATTGAGTATAAACGTTACAAGCTTTTCTCCTCTCTCTCTCACACACAAAAACGCCTCACACTCTTTTTCTCTGACGACCAACCCTAAAACTGAAACATAAATCTCTATTTATAGGCTGTCCAAACCCTATAGCGACACTAGCTAAGTGTCGCTATATGCGACACTTGCTTAGTGTCGCATAAACACTAATTTGTGTATATTCTCTATTTCACTATTCGTTTACAGACTCGCATATACACACTAAACATTATACATACGCGGACTAATTGACTTTAACGATTACAAACGTTTGACCAACTGACTGACACACCAAATGCACCAACATTGTTTAAGTGTTTACTTGTTGTAGGTGGTAAGTGAGAAATTGATTGGAAGGACGGTTTATACAATTAGCGTGGATGATAGCTTGCAAGTTTGTAAGTAGCAAGCTTCTCTTTGTAATTATCGTTGTGTATCAAACTTGTATAAGTCGCCCTTAAAACATGTTTTGTAAGTTAACCATGGTAAATCATGAAAATGTGGTTTTTGGTATAAGTTGACCTCGTAAGTCAACTGATGTAAACACTTATGTAGATTATTGTTTGAATATATATGATGCATAATAGTAGTAAATGAAAGTGTTAAAGTAGTTAAACTAGTTGAATTTGGTAAAAGTGACCAATTGGACCCCTAAACGGGTCAATGAGTTAAGACATGATAGAATGGGTATGTGGGGGTGACGAATATGGACACACGTCTAAAATATGTGTGTAAACATGTGGTTGAAAGGTTAGAGTAAAAAACTAAGTCATTTGGAATTTGGCGTGTCAAGTTAAATAGTCGAAAATGGCTCAAATGAATCATACGTCCGTTTTCTCGTAAAATGTTTAAATTGAAAAAGTGTAAAAAGGGAATGTTTCATTTTGGTTAGATGAAAATGCCTGCAAAATTTCAGAGTCTAACTCTTTACGGTTTAGTAGATATGCCCGTTTGAAAATCGAAAAACTGCACATAGTATTGGCTCAGAAGCTGAGCAGATCGGCTTTGGTTACTGAGCCGATCGGCTTTAGTTTGATAGCAGATCTGCTATGCTTAGCAGATCGGCTAAGTTAGTGTAAAAACACGACAGAACTCGTTTTGGTTGAAAAAGCTTGAAATTAACTGAAGAAGCAGATCGGCTATGGCATAGCAGATCGGCTTTGGTCCACAACAGGTTCAAATCAGTTTTTTTTTTTTATTTTATGTTTCATTTACAATCTTATGAGTAATATGTATATGTATACATTCAAGGTAGTGTAGTAAAAAAAAAAAAATGGTTACGAAATCAGGGCGTTTCATAAATCACGTTCCCTGTGTTCGAATCTGGACTTACTTATAAAGCTATATTCTATGATTAGGATAACACTTGCATGAAATGTGTGATAGTATTATTTAGTATTTCCTTATTTAAAACTTGTGATTATAATTGTCTATACTTAGCACACATCAGAACTCAATTCGCAGATTTGGTTTTGCGAGTTGAACTCTGAGATGTTGACTCGTTCACCTTGCGAATTGACTTTGTTCGTTGACTTGTTGACCTGCAGACTGAGTTAATTAGCGGATCGACTTGTGATTCGAAGCTGCGGATTGACTTGGTTAGCGAGTTGACTAGTTTGCGAGTTCAGTTGCGAGTTGACATTGTTTTTAGCTAGTTGAAATGAAAACTTTTGTAAAACAATAGAATGTCACTTGTAATTTAAACTTTTGATGTAATAAGTTATAAAAATTTAACTTTCACCTTCAAAAGTTAATATATGTTTTGACGTGCGAATTATTTATTAACACGTATTAACTTATATTTTATTTATATATATACGACTTTTGATTCTTTAATAACAAGATATATATATATATATATATAACATTAACTTATGACTATTTAGTAATAAGTTAAATATCGTTTATATACGACTTAAGACGACAATGTAACAAGTTATATATTATAATTTAGAACTAAGATGTTTGATGAATATTGATTCATAAACATTATAGTTTATAACTTACTAACGTGCTTTTAATTGTTTTGTGATTTGTGTTTTATACAGATATGGCTAGACAATTTGATAAAGGTCACAACATCCTTGTTGATCTAAATCTCGGTGCACGTGGAGCTAACAAAGTAGCTCAAGTGCTTACATTCTTTGCACGTTCTCGCATTCGTTATGCGATTACGGAGTCTCCACCGATCTCTCAAGGTATACTGAACGATTTTTGGACAAATATTCAGTATGACGAGACAGTCAACTCACCGGTGATACGCACAACAATCAATCAGAGACCGGTTGTTTTGATTCTTTAATAACAAGATATATATATATATATATATATATATATATATATATATATATATATAACATTAACTTATGACTATTTAGTAATAAGTTAAATATCGTTTATATACGACTTGAGACGACAATGTAACAAGTTATATATTATAATTTAGAACTAAGATGTTTGATGAATATTGATTCATAAACATTATAGTTTTATAACTTACTAACGTGCTTTTAATTGTTTTATGATTTGTGTTTTATACAGATATGGCTAGACAATTTGATAAAGGTCACAACATCCTTGTTGATCTAAATCTCGGTGCACGTGGAGCTAACAAAGTAGCTCAAGTGCTTACATTCTTTGCACGTTCTCGCATTCGTTATGCGATTACGGAGTCTCCACCGATCTCTCAAGGTATACTGAACGATTTTTGGACAAATATTCAGTATGACGAGACAGTCAACTCACCGGTGATACGCACAACAATCAATCAGAGACCGGTTGTTTTTGCTGCATCTGACTTACGTCAGATTTTATGTCTAGGTACAGTAGACCGGGAGGATGGTCCGACGGAGTATCCTATGGATTTTATTGAGGGTGCTCTAGGACGTATGGGATATACCGGTCAGAGACGAGGATGACAGTTCCTTAAAGCTCTCGTTATCGGAGAATGGAGGTTCATATGGCATGTTATCGTTACTATTTTTGGACCGAAGAAAGGAGGTTTCGATGAGCTGAGCCCTTCTTTATTATCGGTTGTAATGTCATTGGTTTATAACAAACCATACAGTTTGTGTGATCTCATTTTTGGCGAGCTGGTACGCCAGATATCGGGTACTGTTAGATCGAGATTTTTGATCTACCTGAGGTTTTGCATGATGATTATTCATCATCATCTTCAGAAGCTTGTTATTCCTGAGCCGCACTTACGTGTTGATACTATTGCGCTCAAAGGCTACAATGCTATGTTTCAGCAGACTATTCATCGGGAAGAATATGTCAAGCCTGAGATTCATGATCTTTTTGGCTATATTCTTGATGCGGCTTACGTTACGCCACCGAACAATGGTTGGTTGGATGTTGTTACTGCTGATGTTGATGTTGCAGTTATTCCCGAGCATGCTGTGAATGTGGTTCCACAACCTGAGCCATAGGAGCTGCTTGAAGATGTTCTTATTCAGGCTGATCAACTGGAATAGCAGGTTGATGCACCAGGTTGTTGCACAGCTAGTGCAAGAGGTGTTAGGGCAAAATGATGATGACAACGATCCATTTCTTCAAGCGATTGATCAGTATATTGATGCTGCACCTGCACAGGTATAACTTAAATTATATAATAATATAGATACTTAATTTGTGACACCCCCAATTTCGGTCAACGCGGTCAACGCGCGATTTGCGGAAGCATTAATGTGTACCGGGGGTGCTGACATTAACGTTGAACATCATGCATATCAGAGCATATGATTATTGCCGAACAGTAACTTAAGATGCCAACTTAAATAAATAATTGTTATAAAATATCTCCGACTTAGCGAAGTCGTAGAATAGTGTCATAAAATACATTGTCTCAAAAAGTAATTTCATAAGTACAATTAATATAAATCAATTATACAAAGAAAATCTTGCTTTGTCCCAAAATGTTGCATCCTAGTTCGTTGTGGGTCGCCTAACTCCATGCGTATGCAGACTTACTAGTGCTGCTAGTTACCTGAAAAACATAGTAAAAATGTCAACAATAATGTTGAGTGAATTCACAGGTTTTTATAAGTATGGTTTGTTAAACCATATTCCTTTGTAAGAAGTAAACAAGTAAGTCAAATGAAGTCATTCACCACAATTTTTAGGGAAGTGACATCCTATTAGTTGTTCGTATAAAAACATACAAGTATTCACAAAAAGATCACAATCCTGGTGGGTAATCATTCAGATAATCAATAATCATGTAAGCAGAGTAGTTATATAGGCAATTAATAAAATTAGTTTTCTATGTTTTTCACCCCAAGTTGAAAGCAGTAAAGCATTAGGAAGTGGGGCTGTGAACTCACAGTAGTAGATGCGATGTGAAAGCTAGCAGGTGTGTGTAGCGTTGCCCAAGGTATGTTGACCTATACGCAATAATTGTATTAACATAAGTACTTTGATTGTTTATCAACTTATGTTAACAGTTCGTCTGTTTTGAAGAAATTGATGATTTCTTAATTTGTACAAATTTTTGGTGATGATAGGTTAAAAAATATAATTCATATTTCTCGAGTCATTAGACATGTTAAGTATATACATATACATGTATGTAGTTGTATATATATATATATATATGAATGTCGTTTTGTTCCCATTGTACATATATATAATTGTTCTATATATATGTATATAAATATACTTATTGTATATTATTAAATCGTACATTTATTGAACGTATATCTCATTTGTATATAAAGATATATAATTACAAATGTTGTATATATATATATATATATATATATATTTCAATACATTATTTTTGTTATAAAATCTCCGGTTGTGAATATAACTACATATTCAATTTTGTAGTTGCGCGTATGTGTAGCTATATATATATATATATATATATATATATATATATATATATATATAAGTTTGGCATCCATGTATATATATATATATATATAAATACAAAATTAAAGTTTGCACCCAGAATGTTTATCCATTCCAAAGATATTCCGTTTATATAACAATTAATTGTTATTGTTTCAAAAATCATCGTGTAATCGTTAAATATTTGTACCATTTAAATCTTGAAAAGTCTATTACTGGAATGGGTTGGGGATCCGCCGGAACCAAAACCGGTCCGCCGGATCACATAATGGTCCACCCTATCGTGGCCGGATCACACGAGTTTTAGTCTAGTTTTTAGCTTTTGATCCGCCAGATCACATAGTGGTCCACCCTATCGTGGCCGGATTACACGAGTTTTAGTCTAGTTTTTAGCTTTCGATCCACCGGATCAACAGGTGATCCGCCGGATCAAGGTTTTCTTTTACTCGTTACAGCTTCCTTTACACGGCTAAAATGCGCGAGTTTTTCAAACACGATCCGCCGGATCAAAAATGTGATATGTCGGATCATATGTGTGATTTCATTGTTTTGTCTTAGGATCCACCAGATCACCCATGTGATCCACCGGATCTAGTTGATTTTCAGAACCAGTTCGTAATAGAGTGTTGTATATTCCTGTTTATTTTAGTTCTAACAAACGTTCTCAAGTTTCTGATCATTCACAACAACTAATATTTAACATAACAACACATTTATAAGTGCCAATTTTGAGTTCATGGGTTTTCTTTTCTCAAAATTTATTCAAGAGTTTGATCCATTCATCATCCAAATTATCGACATATATACATAAATTATGTTATAATAATAATATATATATAACGAAATTCGTATAAGAAAGTTGAGAAGAAATGTTTTCTCACAATGAGTCTGATGATGATTCGGTGTTGATGATGAAGGAGCCGAGAATGATGACGATTATGTAGATGTTTTTGTTGTGATTATTTTGATAGTGGAAGTTTGAAGAAGAAGAAGAAATGGTGAAGAAAGCTTCATGCTTGTTGCTTCTTCACTACTACTGCTGTTCCTCGAATGGAACCCAGAGAGGAGAAGAAAAACAATTATTGGTAAAGTCAATAATTTGAGTTTGGTAACTCACGTTGAGAGTATTTTGTCAAAATAAAGCACATGGCTTCAAACTGAACTGTCGACTGCCATTTTAATTTGTGGTTAAATGTTTGGTATTTAACCCGTTAATTTCGTGTACAAGTATAATTTCAGCAATATAAAATTTAATATTTTATATTTTTATTTTGTAGATGTTCTTTAGATACGATATTTAAAGTCAGAAAAATAATATTTTCATTATTTTTTACTGTTGTACATTTTGTACATTATTAATATTGCGAGTGTTCAATAACTATTTATAACCCAATATTATTTTGGTTTAAAAATTTTCTTGCATATTATTTTAGTTAACTAATATTTCGAAATAGTTTTGGAAACATTTTGGAGACATTTTTCAGACTCGCGTTTCACTAACTATTTAAGTATTTAGTATGTAACTATATAAGTTACAAGTTTTGTAATACTTTTCGTATTATCATTTTGGGCTCGCTATACTTATTCCAGATCAAAACTTTTGTTTAGATTTTTGTCAGGAAATTAGCGTGAGAATGCACGTACTTAAGTTAAGTATTACCAAATTTTGAGAATTGTCACATTCTCCCCCTGTTAAGAAAATTTCGTCCCGAAATTTCTATCGTGGCCTCCACCGTATAGGGCCTTGGAAGAGGTGTACGTTGGGTTGCTAGCAGATGTACAAATGTCCATCTCGAGTTTGGAAACAGTCAATTCGTGACTGCATCATATTTCATCATAATAGTTATATATTTGTAGTCGTATTCAAACTATTTTATGGTTCAAATTGAAGTTATATTGTAGTTACAAGATAACTATTTACACAGTAGCTCGTTCGTGACTAAATAGTTGTAAAGTGATAATTGTTTACGATGTATTCCTATCATGACTAAGCTGATGTCAAAACTGTAAGTTGACTCGTCTGCTAAGTGCAAGCCCTGAGTTTAACGTTGACTTAGATAGGTCATTCTTATGACGCTCTCGACTTCAAATCAGTAGAAGTGGCATCGAGGAATGTGTAGCATGTGTTTAGTGTCAACTAAAATCAATGAATTAAAGTTTTCGAGAAAATGCGAGGTTGCCATCATGGCGTTCAAAGTTGTCTAAGTTTCCAAGGTTTACAAGTTTTTCCAAAGTTTGCACATATACCAACTCAAAGTATTCCATTTCTAAATCATAGATGGAATCGTAGTTGTTATCGTAGGGGGACTCATAGTTGTTATCATAGTTTTACCCCAATCGTTATTGTATTTGTTCTCGTAGTTGTTTCATAATCGTATCATACAATACGTAAAAGTGTTTTCAAATCAAACACTTCAATAGGTTGCTCCACCAAAGTTGTGTTTCGTATCCACGAAGACTTCATCGGGAAGAATAACGAGCGTCTCGTCAGAAAGACACTTTTTCAAGTCAGATATATGAAAAGTATTGTGAATGTTGTTGAGTTCTTGAGGTAGTTTAAACTTATAAGCGACAGGACTAATCCTTGCACGGATTTTGAAAGGTCCTATGTATCGTGGGTTTAGTTTTCCCTTTTTCTAAGTTGTGCTACCCCCTTCCAGGTGATATTTTGAATAGATCTTTGTCACCTACTTTAAATTCAAGGGGTTTACGGCGGTTATCGGCAAAACTCTTTTGTCGGTCTCGCGTCATTTTCAGTTGGTTAAGTACCTGGAATATCTTGTCCGTAGGTTCCTGGACAATCTAAGAATTAGATAGTTCCGTCACCCAACTCTGTCCGACAGAGGGGTGATTGGCATCTGTGTCCATACAGTGCCTCAAATGGTGTTACATGTATGCTAGTGTGGTAACTGTTGTTGTAGGTGAATTCGGCTAGTGGGAGATGAATATCCTGGCTTCCTCAAAAATCAATCACACACAGACTCATAACAAGCCTTCGAGCGTTTGTATCATTCGTTTGTTCTGGCCGTTGGTTTGTGGATTGTAGGCAGTACCCCTATTGAGACGAGTACCCAGTGCTTATTGTTGTGAGTGTTAGATGCGAGATGTAAATTGCCTATCTCTATCAGAGATAATGGACAATGGTAATTGTACCAACTTATCGAAACATACAGTCTCAACTCGATTCCTCGACAACCAGTCCATACCGACTGTGGTGTCGAAACTTTCTAACTCCACCGGGGGTCAGTCTATCTCGAAGAGATCACCCTCTAACGTTGGGATACATCCCGGTACTATTTCTCCTGATTCGATCAACTTACCATCGGCTAGTTCTATGGCGTGTTTGTCATCTAGTTTACATGAGTCAACTTCTAAAAGTTGAGTCATCGTTTTTCACGACATCTTGGTGACAATGTTAGGATTTAATTAGTTTCGTTTTGTTGGATTGTCGTCCAAAAGTAAAATTTTGTTGGGATCTTTACCCAAAATACAGTTTAGTTGAGATGTCTACCCAAATTACAATTTAAATGGGATGTCTATCCCTAATGTAGTTTAGTTGGGATGTCTACCCAAATTACAATTTAAGTGGGATGTCTGCCCCTAATGTAGTTTTGTTGGATCACTATTCAAAATATATAGTTCCAATTGGGACGTTACCCAAAATATATAGTTTTCGTTGAGGTGTTACCCAAAATATAACTTAAAACACTTTGTTGGCCGTTCTCAGGCGTTTCCAAAGTCTACCAGTCGTTCTTCGGTTTGTAATACTGCTGATCGTTCTCCAGCAAATCATAGTACTGGTTGTTCTCCAGTTTATCCACCGGTCGTTCTCCGGTTTAAAGCCTTACTGGTACGTTCTCCGGTTAATTCAAAATAATACCGGTCATTCTCCGGTTTATAAATGCGCACTGGTATGTTCTCCAGTATCTTATTCAAAGTGTTTGTAGAATGTTATTCAAAGTTATTATTTTCAATGGAATGCTATCCAAAATATAGTTGTAGTTGGAATGTTATCCAATATATAGTTGTAGTTGGAATGTTATCCAAAATATAATTGTTAAACATTTTCGTAAACAATTTGTACAAAAATTGTCACATAAAGTTTGTTATTTATGGGGAGAAAATTTGTTTCGCGGAATTGGGTCTGATTACCCTAGTGGTTGTTTAAAACTCTGTCTCGATTAGTGTATAGCGACACCTTACTATGTTTTGTTTGTGTGTTACTTAAAAGGCTCGTTACTCCAATATGTATCACACTTCCATTTGTTCTCTCCATCCATTCGACTGATAAGTTGTCAGTCCTAATCGTGAAATGTTTAGTGAGGATTTGTTCGATCCTTTAGAAAGTGAGAGTTGGTTTGCATAGTAGTCAACTATGACCAAGTAGTTGTCAAACATGACTTTCATACGATCATGTTCGTATAAGATGTGACAGAATTCGTATGTATGTGTTGAATAGAAGTTTTGGTATAGCATAGTAGGAGCACATCCCGCCGAACATAGATTTTACGCAGATACGATAAGTACCACTTCTGCCATCATATAGTCATCATCATGCTGATCTCAGCTATACTCTCTGCCACTTGAGCACGCTCCCCTAGCATTTGTTCTCGGGCATAAGCAGCATGGGAAATTTTCGTTTTTCAAGTTCCTGTGACCTTCAACAGGCTCGAGGCATTTTGTATGTGGAGATCATGTCTCCATCCAATCGGGGGTATTGCTTTGTAATTTCTTTAAACATTATTTCGTGTGTCAGGAAGTTTTCTGATTAGTGTGTGAAGTATAGTAACTAAGGTAGGGACCATTAGTTTTATATATGTTTGCTCGTAAAAGTGAGAGCTCTATGAATGAGAAGAGTTCAAGACTTTTAATATGATAAAAGTGCCCTCAAGCATTCTTCTAATGCTCAAGTAGGATTGACTGCCTCAAGTGTAGTTTGTTTCAAGGAATACAAGTCATATTAACTATACATCAAACGATAACGTTTGTATAGGTTAAGTGTGTAATGGTGTTGGTTTATGGTTTCTCGTGTATCGAGTTGCCATTGTTATCCCAACCATATTTGAGAAGTCACGCGTAGGAACACACAATTATTCATCTAAACGCATTGCGACAATAGTTGTCATATAGTAAGTTAGGCGTATGCAAATGTGTGCATGCATGTTCTAACCAAGGCTATAGTCTAGGTCTCTAAGGCTTTCAGGTCACTTAAAGACTTCTAGTTCGCTATAACCAATGTCTCTGATACCCAATTTCGATTAATGCGCGATTTGCGGAAGCATTAATGTGTACCGGGGGTGCTAACGTTAACGTCGAACATCATGTAGATCAGAGCGTACGATTATTGTCGAACAGTAACTTAAGATGCCAATTTAAATAAATAATTGTTATAAAATATCTACAACTTAGCGAAGTCGTAGAATAGTGTCATAAAATACATTGTCTCAAAAAGTAATTTCATAAGTACAATTAATATAAATCAATTATACAAAGAAAATCTTGCTAACAATTATAGCATAATTACAAACCTCAATTTCTAGGTTAGAATTTAGCTACCAATCATAATTTAAACATCAACTAACAATTATAGCATAATTACAAACCTCAATTTCATATCAATCACACTAATTCTACCAATTACCAAAAACTCATTTTCTAGGTTTATGAAAATTAAAGAAATCATGACTTACAAGTGATTATGATGATGAAAGGATGATTTAATCACGTTTTTGAAGCTTAATTTGAAGTCCTATGACTCCAATTTAATTTCACAGGTTGTTTCAAAGTTTACAATTCGTTTATGTAGTGTGTTTGGTTCGGCGGTACAAAAACAAGGAGAAGAGGGGAGTTGATTTTCGCAAAAGATTGAAGATTGGTGATAGATTTAGGGTTCCAAGTCTCCTTCTAGCTCAATCGATTTTTTTCTGGAAGGTTTTTGAAGTTTAATACGTATTTTACACATGTATTGAAATATATGTATATTAGTTTTATCCCCTTTAATATCTATTGTCTGGAACTAGAAAAATATTCACGATTTTAATATTATATTGTTCTTAGATACAATTTAAATTAAAACAATTAATATTTTATTTGTCACAATAATACCTGAGGTTTCGGGGTGTTACAAGAATCGTTTTACACCCAAATTACAAAGTGTTTTTTAATTTCAATTATATGTCAACTGCACATAGAATTGTATATTTTCTAATAAATGGTTTAGAAACGAATCTGTCTAAATAATCTTCATATATTATAAGCAAAAATGAAAGGAAGACGAGACTTGCTAGCTTTAAAGAAAGATATATTACTACCCCCGTCCCAAAATTATACTCCATCTTTCCTTTTTAGGATGTTCCAAAATAATTGTCTACTTCTCATTTCAATCAATAAGAAGAGAGTTTAGTGGGTGCATATTCTATTTGAATGGTTGAAAATTGTTATGGTCCCACTTTTATTAAACTTTGTGTTTTTTATTGGTGGACAATAATTTTGAGACGGAGGAAATATTACTTATTATCATAATATTTTGATTGGTTTATCATGATTATACCACAAAATTCAATAATCATGAGAAATTGAATTTTTCATAGATTTATAGGTGATGTGGTCACTAATCATTTTTCACCTTTTTGTCTCATTAAACAACTAATATATCCCCTTTAGATTATATGTTTTTGTTATTGTTAAATTTTTTGAATTGAGTAGACTTACAAGTAATTTGTGTTATTTGGACTAAGGGCACATATGTTTTCTTATTTTCTACAAATTTTTTGTTAAAAAAAGAAAGAAATGAAATTGACAATCCTAACTCCTAAGGATTATGATATATATAATTCAATTTTTTTAATTAAAAATTTCCTTTACAAATAAAGATTTCAATTAATATAGCACAAATAAAAAAAATCAGTAAATTATATACAAAACTAGGTGTATTAATTATAATTTTCAATAAATAAAAAAACTTTGGGTTTAATAAATGCATTCTATTTTTTCCTATTAACAGCTCTAAGGGTTGTTATTATCAATCATAAAAGTTAATAATAATAATAAATAAAAAGAAAAACCTATTAAGTTTTTGGAAAAACTTATTTTGGTTCACATGGAGTCATGGACTATTTATACAACAATAAAGTTACTAATTAATTAACTAGAATTATATACATCAATTTATATGTTTTTCACTACGGATGTTTTTGGCAACATTAGACGGAGATGAAAATAGGAATGCAGATTGAAATTATTTTAAAAGCTACTTTTAAGAGTTTCTATTTCAAATGATTACTTTTTCAAGAATCCTTAATTTTTGTGTATGTCAAACATGAATTGCAAATAGAGGTTTTTGAAATTCAAAATATTAATCCCTATGCTCTGAAAATGTTGTTGTCAAACACGCTCTAATAAATATTTATAAATCATTCCCTCCCAAATGTGAGGGCACTTACCACCTTGTTTAACGCAAAAATCATTATTGATCGCAAGAAACTGTCAGTGATCGTCGAAAATCATTCAAAACTACTGAAAAAATGCATATATGAAAGAAATTATTTGTCACCACTGCTTTGCACAGGTACAAGGCTAGTATATATATATATATATATATATATATATATATATATATATGAGTAAATTCATCAAGTAAAAATATCTGCTAGATAACTGAAATGTCCACGTAATTTATCAACGATGATTAATCCCCGAATTTACCTATTCCGGATCTATTCGGAATATTAAGTTTATAACATCCTTAGTTTCTTACCATTAGCATGTACATGTATACTGATGCTTTCTTATCACAGCGTAGAGGATTTCATTGGAATTTGATGATAACACAATGAAAGATAAATTAATAAAATTCAAAACTTGATAGCAAGAACGCTAATGACTATACGATTTAGATTTTTGCAGAGTCGTGAGATTTTCTAGGGGTAGGAAGATAATAAGACTAGGGCATGATAGTCATTAATGGATTTATTGTTAATTATTTGTGATTTAATATATTTATTTTATAAATGGGAAAATCTAATTAGTGCCCTAAGGGCACATGTTAGTGATATTTAATGATGTTTAATTTTTTATAAATAATTTAAAATGTCATTAATGATGATGTATAATTGAAAATAAGTGATTTTAATCAATGAATTTTGTGATATATATAGAAAGTTGTAGTACATTTAATTAAGTTTATCATGTGGCCTTTAAGGCACACTTTAGCCAAACTATTTATAAATAAATAAGTTGGTTGTATATATATGAAATTTTTAAATTGATTTGGGTATATATGATATTTAGGTGGTTTAGCAAGGTGTACATGTAATTATCCCAATTATGATTATCGGAAAACTAAAAGAGAAAAAACATAATAGGATGTGGTTGTTAATTTTTTATGTTACGATCTACGACCAAAAAAGGTTTGCAACTAACAAATATTAATTAAAGGGTGGGTTCAGAGGAGCAGCAAGGATTTGATGAGGAGTGGAGAGAGCTACTTTTTTGACCAATCACAGACTGCCAAGTGTCAGACGCGTCCCAACATGTCAGGCTGGCCATAGACTATTTTGCAATTTCGAAAAATTTAGGGACGTTCCTGAAAAATTGCTCGAAAATATATTAAAATTTTCAAATATATATAATTATTTAAAAAACCTGATAAAATGCAAGATTTTATTAAAAAGATAAAATGCAGCGAAAAGTATAAAATGCAGTAGACAAAGTAAAATGAATAAAAAAGCTTAAAAAATGTAAAATACAATGAAAAATCATAAAATGTAGTAAACAAAGTAACCTAAATAAAAATGTTGAAATAATGTAAAATGCAGTGATAAATATAAAATGCATTGAACAAACTAAAAATGCATAAAAATACTGAAAAACATAAAATAAAGTAGCTGAAATGTTAAATGTGGTTTTTTTTTCCGGAAAATAGATCTGAAAAATCACTAAAACGTAAAATGCAATAATTGAAACGTAAAATGCAATAATTGAAACGTAAAATGCAGTAGATGAAACGTAAAAAGATCTAAAAATATAGATCCAAAAATTCAGTGAAAGATAAAATGCAGTTACCGAAACATAAAATGCAGTACTTTTTTATAGATATACTTTTTTAGATCTAGGAAGTAGATCTGAAAAAGTAGATCTAGATCTACATTTTCGGATTTAGATGGTGAAGATGATGAAGGTGGTGACGGACAGTGGCGGTGATGGTGATGATGTACAATGATGTTGAAGGTGGTGGTGTATGGTGACGGTAAAGGTGGTGGTGAATATGAAAGTGAAGGTGAAAGTGGACGGTGAAGATGAAGGTGGAGGTGAAGGTGGTGGTGGCGGTGAAGGTAAATGGTAACGATGAAGATGGCGGTGAAGGCGGGGTAACGATGAAGATGGTGGTGAAGGCGGGCAGTAACGGTGAAGGTGGTAGTAATGGGGTTGGCGGTGAAGGCGGTGAAAGGTGGTGGTGGTGGTGAAAGGTGGTAGTAAGTGTGTGTGTGAATTTACTGTCTGTAAGAAAGTGTTTGTGTAATGTATATGTATTTTGTAAAGTGAAAGAATGTAAATGCATGATAAAAAAATGGCTGCTCAAAAGGTTAACCCCTCTCACCTCCTTTTACATAAATTGCATTTAGATCTCTAAATCAAAGCTAATTTAATTTAAAATGCATATAAGTCCCTCCGCCTAAAAAAGTTTGCAAAATACATTCCCGCATAACGTGTCATCATCTGAAGTGCTAAATTTTAAAATAGACGGTGGGCATCGTGCTGGCCCCCATATCCCCTTTCCTCCACATACCTTTCTTTTAAGAAACATATATATATCAAAACTAAACACAAGTATAAGTAATAAACGATGGTCCCTCCAAACCGTGGTCAAAGGATTATTATTGGGGCCTGATTTGGCACAGGTAGTTTTGTTGGATACACAATTAAGCATTTATATCCAAGTTGGATGCTTTTCCATCGTCTTCGCAAAAAGTATGTGATAACAAAATTGAAGAAAAGTATGTGTGTTTATTTTCAGCAAATCTTTGTGCGTGTATGTGTCAACTATGTGATTATCATGGGAATATGGGATAGATGATCTTCATATTCAAGTCTTATTCAAATTGAATAATCAATTAGTAAGATGAGGTTTTAACATCAGTGGATTTTTGCAAACTTTTTGCTTTTGATAGGGTATGGAATGGTAGATAATTAGATATATTTGGGGACGATATAAGCCGTAATAATAAATGGTGTTATGATTCTAAAACCATAGGAAATGGAGGTGAAGATGAATCCATCATAAATTCAAGAGAATAGATATGGCGTATAGGGTTTTTGAAGAGCGATTATGAAAGATGGGTGAGCGTATTAGTCTTTGAATATTAACTACATGTGAAACACGTAAAATTACCTCTGGCATTATCATCATCCTTATTATAATAAGATTTTCTCTATAACTCTAGTTCGATACCACGTTAAATAATGAAACCTATCAATTGTGATATATTATTGAGCAGAAATATATAGAAATTACTAAAAAACATGTCCATTTTATTTCGTCTTCCCATTTCGTACTATACATATACGACTGAATTTTTCCCCCATCATATAAGCAATTTCTTGCCTTTAATTAAATCTAGTTTAGGTGCCTTTTCTGACTTGCAGAATTCGTGTATGTGTTCCGTTTTGCCATGATTTCATTTTGAAAATAAATTGCAAACAATAAATTTTAATTTGACCTTTCTAATTACAGAATATATATATATATATATATATATATATATATATATATATATATATATATATATATATATATATAGGATAGTGATCTAGGGGGAAGTGACAATTTTGGGGGAAGGGGAAAGCTGATCTCAGTCATCCATCTCATCAGGCTAATAAAACACGCCTAGAGGCAGTCTAGTAATTTACAAATACATTAATTAAAAAAAAGGAAAATAATTCCGATGTAGCATAATCAAGCGCGTCCATCTCATTCATTTGCTCAAGTGCGATTCATCAGATTCATTACATAATCAGTAGCATAATCAACATCAGATTCATCAGATTCATTACATAATCAACCTAAATAAGTTCTTCCGATTACGATTTCAATGTGCAATTCATCAGATTCATTACATAATCAACATCTCATTCATTTACAGTAACTTTTACCGGGATCTAATCAACAAAAAGGAGATTCATCTATGGCGAAAGAATCGAAAGAAAAGGGGAAAAAAATTGACAAACGAGGTAAACCTAATTCTCAAAATTGAATTATTTGTTACTTGTAGATAATGACTGTTACAGATTACGAATTAAAATTTTGATGAATAATATTTACTGTGGTGTTTGTTAATACATAGTTATAATTTTAGAAGTCTTCCGCATAGATGTTAAAATGTATGAATAAACATCACTATAATTATAATTATGTTAACATACACCACAGTGCATAGTATTCAAATGGATGTTAAAATGTATCAACAAACATAACTCTGAGGTAAACCTATGACATGATGCATCACAGTGCATACTATGAGTAATCATAAACATGTGTGTTAGTTTGTATTGAAATACATAACTATATAGTAAATTCGGTTAACATGCAACATAGTGCATATTATTGTCGGCCGAGTTGAAAAAACATGTGTGAGCTGCTAAAACTATCCACATGGGTGTTAAAATGTATCAACAAACATAAGTCTAAGGTAAACCTATGATATGATGCATCACAGTGCATACTATGAAGTAATCATAAACATGTGTGTTAGTTTGTATTGAAATAGATCACTATATTGTAAATTCTGTTAACATGCAACATAGTGCATACTATTGTCGGCCGAGTTGAAAAAACATGTGTGACCTGCTAAAACTATCCACATGGGTGTTAAAATGTATCAACAAACATAAGTCTAAGGTAAACCTATGATATGATGCATCACAGTGCATACTATGAGCGATAATAAACATATGTGTTACTATATATAGAAATACATAACTATATTGTAAATTCTGTTAACATGCAACATAGTGCATACTATTGTCGGCCGAGTTGAAAAAACATGTGTGAGCTGCTAAAACTATCCACATGGGTGTTAAAATGTATCAACAAACATAAGTCTAAGGTAAACCTATGATATGATGCATCACAGTGCATACTATGAGTGATAATAAACATATGTGTTACTATATATAGAAATACATAACTATGATGTAAACTTCGGTTAACATGCACTGTAGTGCTTACTATTGAATATATTGATGTTTATAAACTGATGAGGCTGTTAAAATTTTTACTGAATGTGAGCTGTTGAAATTATTGTTATATATGCTAATAAGTGACATTGATTTGTAACAGAATCGAAACGTAAGCAAAAAAAACCGGAGAAGAAGAATGAGAAAGTAAAGAAAAAACAAAAAACAACAGGATTTTACATAGAAGACAGCAAGCAATTTGAATCGCTCTTTTTTGGTATGCTTCAGAAGTTTAATGTAATTCCAAATAATGAAAAGCCAACAGTTCAAACAAAATTCGGTGAAGGAACAAGTGGGTTTAAAGCTAAGAAAACGCCAACTAAAAGGAAACGCGTAGTAAAAGATATTACAGGATCTGATGACCCAAAAGATGAAGATTATAAACCTGAAGAAGATTCGGATGATGATTTTCAAGCACCAAAAAAAGCACGCAAAACTGAAAAAGGTAACATAAATTTTAATGAATTTTAATATAATTTTGTTCATTAATAATTAATTTGAGGAGTATGTTAACTTATGTACTATATGTTTCTTATATAATTAAACAGCTTGTGAAGATAAAGGTGTGAATGCTGAAACTGTGGAACTTGAAAGCACAACAGTAGTTATCGAAATGCCGAAGCAAGAAGATTCTAACAAGAAAACTGATGTTGATATACTGGAAGGTGCTGCTGTTGAAGAAGGAATCTTGAAAGAAAATAGTAAAACTGAAGTTCCTGAGAAAGAATTGGGACAGAAAGAGTTGAGCCAACTAGAATATGAATTCCTTTCTGCACCAACTACTAAAAAGGTAACAATCACTTACTATTGACTTCAGCAGAATATTAATTAATGCATGTATTATGTAAGCTTTTAATATATTACTAATGGTAATGAATAAAATTAAGCTTGTTAGTAACATATATATTACAAATAACAGGGATTCATAGAATGTTTGGAGTCGAGACTTGATCATATTACTGAAGAAATAGAACAATTTGAAGCAATAATTAAGAAAGCAATATCGTTGTATCCTGATGACAAGGAGATTCTGCAATTCAGAAAGGAGATTCTGTGTTTGTTTCCTAAAAGTGAAGATGTAAAGCAATCTAACAGAAATGAAGATGCAGCAAAGGGAAATCTCATGCCAACAACCATTAAACCAGAAAAGACTTCTTATCATTCAAAAACCCAAAAAAAGGTATTTGACACATCAGATATCCCATCGTTTGATCTTGGAATTGAAGATCAAATACCTTCTCCTCCAAGATCACCATATGAAAAGGAAGAAGTGAACGTAAGGGCTGATCTGACAGAAACAGAGAAGGACGTGTCTACCTTCATCCACTGCTTTGTTGACGCACCAACGTAAGATTCTTAATATTTGAAAGTTATATTTATTTTCATTTAAAATTATATAAATAAATATACTTATATGAGATGAATTTGATGAATATTAATGTATACACTTGCAAATTATGTATGCTTTCGCGATTGAAATTGAATATTACTCACTGAGATGCATATTATTAGTACATCATTAGAATGTAAACTTATGTTAAGATGAACCAGAGTGCATACTATTAATACTCATTCACATGGATGTTAATATGTATGAATAATTCTGATGTAAACCTATCTTAAGATGCATCGTAGTGAATACTGTGAGTAGTCATACAGTTGTGCATTACTATATATCGAGATACATATGTAAACTTCATTTAAGATGCACCGTAGTTCTTTCTATTTGTGTGCTGAAGATGTCAATGGATATATATTTACAAAACTAATAAGTGTCTATATACTTATTGTTAGAAAGTTGTACCAAGTAACATTTTAACATATATATTTACAAAACTATCCGTAAACCCATACCCTCACTATACACTATTGTTCCTGTTTGTTGTGACATGTGTCCAATAACTTTGTACTTACATGAATATACTATACTTACAAGTTCCAAGTGTGACAATATTACTGACCGATCCCAACTGATATGCACTTCTATACCCAGTTATTGACTGCATAGTTGTGCAATATACAATTATATCAAATATCCACTTATCAATGGACATAAATCCTTTCAATTGAATGTTATGATGTATAAAATATCGTTACACTCTTAGTGTTACACTTATTAAGTTATCTCTTGTAACATTTTGTTTTAAAATATAGGAGACCAATCTTCAATACCAAAAGTGGAATGTCGTTGAATAGGATTGAAGTTGCAAGTTTGCTGCATCAAACTAATATCAGTAGAAGAGTTATTAATTGCTGGGCAACTATATTAAACAGAGATCAAAAGTTGGTAGCAAAAGGGCAAGTATCAAGATATTTTTTTCAAAGTCATATATTGGTAAGCACAAGTAAATTAATACTTTCTAATACTTTATAAATCATTACTATTTATTTATATTTCATTTAATGATTATTGAAAAATGATAAATGCAGAATGAAAACATGCTTACTACTGATGCTTATAATGATGCTGCATTCGTTGAATTTAGCACGAAAATTGTTCAGCAACTGACATCTGAAGATACAGATTTCAGATTGTCTAATTTGGATATGGTATATCAATAAATAACTTGAGTACATCATACTATTAGTCACGATGAATGTTAGTATATGATATTAAATTATAATAATTGTTCATATTAATTTAGGTGTTCTTCCCTGTTTTGACCAAAACATTGAACTTCATAATGACTTTCAACTTGAGAACAACAGAAACAGAAGTCATTGATCACAGTAAAGCAGCAGTTGAATTTCATGTTAAGTATGGTGGTACACCATTCCTGATAGTAAGTAAGAATTTACATATTTTTGTACATAAATTTTATTAAATTACAGGATAAGCAAACCACACTATTGATTTTGCAGAGACACTTGTTTGGAAAGTACTTGACCGAAGTAGGACATCAAAAAGCACACTTGATTCGGTCAACTATACCAAAGAGAAAACTAATGAATTGGCGAACATCAGAACATCACTTTGGTTATGGAGTTTTAATGATGAAACACATGGAAAGCTATAAGGGTGAAAAGAATTGGGATTGTAGATTAGCTGTTGAAGGAGCAGAGCAGAATCACCAGATTGAACATCTGAGAAGGAAATATGCAACAAAAGTAATACTTAGTGATTTGAATATTTTGAAGGAAGAATTTGTGAAGGATATGCAATTCTTTAATGCGCATTATAGTCAGACACAGAGGGAAGCACTTCGTCAAACTTCAAATGGAAAATGTTTTATGTATTTCCAGAATGTTGTCTGAATGCACACAAAATGTTTAATACTTTCTGCTAAATTTGTAGTTTCTGTTACAAACTTTCATGATACTATGATTTGATATTTTTAGTTAAAGACATTTGTTATCCACTGCTTTTTTTTTATTACTTTAATTTTATAATTTTAAACAATTGTCACATATAATGACAGCTTTTTCAGTATGAGATTTCATAAACAGCTATGAAGTGTCATGGCTCAGTGTGTGATCTTTTGCAAATAATGTTATGATGCATCATAATGCATAGTACCAGTACTCATACTTATGGGTGTTAAATATTATGTGTAAATATTATGTGTGGGTCTAGTTCTTCCAATATTGGTTTCTTTTCCTTTTTATTTGCTTATTGCCACAAAAATTTGAAATATTAGTAACTAGCAAACCTTCTCACATTGCTGAGAAAATAATGAGAGATAAATTAACTTTTTTATTGGTGAAAAGCTATTAGTACTATTAGTACTCGTACACATGGGTGTTAACATGTATCGATAGACTTCACTATGATATTAACCAAATCTTATGATACATCGAAGTTCGTGTTATTAGTACTCGTACACATGGATTTTAACATGTATTTATATGAAAACAGTACAATACAAAATTAATATGCATCGCAGTGCACACTATGTTGAAATTTAAAAGACGTGGTACTTTGCGAAAGAAAATTAAATAGAATACGATTATTTAACGTTATCTGTTTATACTTTATGAATCTATGTTACAAATGCCAAAATGTATCGATATACATCACTTCAATGCAAAACGAATATTAATATGTAGCACAATGCATAATATTATAAGTTAACATGTATTTATATGAAACCACTACAAAGTAAAATTAAAATGCATCACAGTGCACACTATTATTAGTAATTAAATTACAAATACTAGAAATATTAATATTTAAAAATTAATGAAATACTATTTGTTATAACAATAAAAATAATTTTTTTTTAATAAAAACAGTTTACATAAGTAATAAATTTTTAAAAATAATAAGTAAATAAATATAATTAAATCAATTATCTAAAAAAGAAATACTTTAATTTAATTTCAAAAAATGATAAAACATTTTATAACCCTCATTTCATACGCAACCTTCGTTTATTCTACAAACATTTTTTCAACCTGCTTCAAATCGAACAATGAGTACTTCTCGGAACGATGATGTTATTCTGATAGAATACACAAGAAGACTACGTAAGTGATCGTCATTTTTTATTTTGATAAGAATAGTGGTATTTGTAGAAAATAGATTTTGTAGTTTCAAATTGCAGAAATTAGAAGTACAAACTGATAATGTGTTCGTTACTACTTTTATTTACAGTAACATTAGGTTTAATTTGTTCAATAAGTGTTAAAATTGATGTAGTAACTTGACATTAGGGTTTACATTAACATTAGAGTTGTTAGATGTTCCATGGTGTAGATTTGATTTGTTTGTATAATTTCTGTTTAGAATCTGATTTATAATCAGATCTGTACTGTAATATTTTCATGCTTTTATAATATTAGTGTTTTGCACTGATTGTTATAAAAAATAACATTAGGGGTTATTTATAAAAAATGACTGCATTGTTCTGTATTATAAGTATTCATAAGTTTGGATTGTGCTTTTATAAGTATTTTGAATTAAGAGATAAGTTTTTCAGTAGCATTATATATTACTATCATGAGACAACATTTCTTAAGATGTTGAAGACAACATTTCCAAGTTGGGATTATTTTAGTTAAATAGAACCTCAAGTTGAGATTATTGTTGTTAACTTGTTGATTTTTTTGTACAACAGGAAATAGAAAAAAACCACTAGCTGAGAAAGAAGATGGAGGGAAAAACAACAAAAAAAGCTTGACATCAGGTTAGTATGCATGCTATTTAATATTATCTATGTACTGATATGGAACATTTCACAAACATTTTAACACCCACATGGGTGTTAAAATGTATCAACAAAACATAACTCTGAGGTAAACCTATGATATGATGCATCACAGTGCATACTATGAAGTAATCATAAACATGTGTGTTAGTTTGTATTGAAATAGATCACTATATTGTAAATTCTGTTAACATGCAACATAGTGCATACTATTGTCGGCCGAGTTGAAAAAACATATGTGAGCTGCTAAAACTATCCACATGGGTGTTAAAATGTATCAACAAACATAAGTCTAAGGTAAACCTATGATATGATGCATCACAGTGCATACTATGAAGTAATCATAAACATGTGTGTTAGTTTGTATTGAAATAGATCACTATATTGTAAATTCTGTTAACATGCAACATAGTGCATACTATTGTAGGCCGAGTTGAAAAAATATGTGTGAGCTGCTAAAACTATCCACATGGGTGTTAAAATGTATCAACAAACATAACTCTGAGGTAAAACTCTTATAAGATGAATCACAGTGCATACTATGAGTAATAATAAACATGTGTGTTAGTTTGTATTGAAATAGATCACTATATTGTAAATTCTGTTAACATGCAACATAGTGCATACTATTGTAGGCCGAGTTGAAAAAATATGTGTGAGCTGCTAAAACTATCCACATGGGTGTTAAAATGTATCAACAAACATAACTCTGAGGTAAAACTCTTATAAGATGAATCACAGTGCATACTATGAGTAATAATAAACATGTGTGTTACTATATATAGAAATACATAACTATGATGTAAACTTCGGTTAACATGCACTGTAGTGCTTACTATTGAATATACTGATGTTTATAGACTGCTGAGGCTGTTAAAATTTTTACTGAATATGAGTTGTTGATCTTATTGTTATATATGCACTGTAGTGCTAAAACTATCCACATTTATTAAAATTTTTACATTTCACAAACATAAGTAATTAATGTCAATGTAGAAGAGGAACATATAACAAAAGTAGTGAGAAGGAAGCGAAAAGCAATAAAAAAGGTTGCATTTCACAAGAAACGGAGGATAAATAATGAAGAAGAAATGGAATCAGAAAAAGAAGAGAATGAAAGAGGAGAAGGAGGACGACAAGAAGAAGAAGAAGAAGAAAAAGAAGAAGAAGAGAATGAAAGAGAAGAAGAAGAAGAAGAAGAGAATGAAAGAGAAGAAGAAGAAGAAGAAGAAGAAGAACAAGAAGAAGAAGAAAAAGAAGACGAAGAAAAAGAAGACGAAGCAGAAGAAGAAGATGATGAAGAAGAAAAGGTAGCAGAATGTGATGATTACAGTAGAATACAAACAAGAGTTTCTCCAAACTGTTTGTATGATGCAACGAAGAAGATGAGTCCACAACAAATGGACGTGGTTAGAAGGATAGGATTTGGAAGGATTTTAGAAATGGAGTTTAACAAAATTCCATTAGCATTGGGGTATTTTTGTGTTGAACACTTCAACCATGAGACTGGAGCAATAGAAATACCATATGGTAACATCGAAATAACAAGACAGAGCATCAATAAGATGTTTGGATTACCATTGGGAGATGAGCAAATTGAAACAAGCGTACGGCCTAAAAGAGGTGATCAAAATTCAAAGATATGGAGAGGTCAATACTCATGTAGCAGAATTACGCCACCAAAAATTTTGACCAGGATAGTAAAAAAGAAGCATTCTGGATGGACTTTTATACTAGACTTCCTTGTCCTATGTGCATCCACAATCATTGAGGGAAATCAAAATGGAGCAGCAAATTTCAAGTTTCTGATATCCGTGAAAGACGAAGAAAAAATAAAGAAGTTAGATTGGTGTGGGTATATGCTCAGTTGCTTGAAAGAAGGAGTGAGAAGCTGGAAAAATGAAAAAACTGGTGATTGGTTTGTTGGATCAGTTACATGTCTTGTGGTAAGTAGTTACAACATTTTTTGTTATTTAAATTTACTGTAAAAATATAAAACGTATTTACTGATTTATATAAATGTGAAAACAGTTGCATTATGTTAACTCAACCAATTGCGGAACCGTATACGTGCCACGACAAAGACCTGCTATAGCAGAGTGGGCAACGAACAAATTGGTTGAAAGACAGAATGCAGAAATTGCATTAGGAGGATTTGGGCACGTCGAAGTTATCAATGAAGATGAAGAAAAGGAAATACAATCAGGGAGTGAAGAATTAATCGAGAATGCTTTGACAAAAGAGGTATGTAGACAACATATATATATATACACACACACACATTAACTATTCGATTCAATGCTTAAATTTCTGAGCCATGACTTATATTAATGAGTTGGTTTTCAGTATGAGATTTCATAAACAGCTATGAAGTGTCATGGCTCAGTGTGTGATCTTTTGCAAATAATGTTATGATGCATCATAGTGCATAGTACCAGTACTCATACTTATGGGTGCTAAAGTTGTAGTTTCTGTTACAAACTTTCATGATACTATGATTTGATATTTTTAGTTAAAGACATTTGTTATCCACTGCTTTTTTTTATTACTTTAATTTTATAATTTTAAACAATTGTCACATATAATGACAGCTTTTTCAGTATGAGATTTCATAAAAAGCTATGAAGTGTCATGGCTCAGTGTGTGATCTTTTGCAAATAATGTTATGGTGCATCATAATGCATAGTACCAGTACTCATACTTATGGGTGTTAAATATTAATCGAGAAAGTATTAAAATCTCCTTTAATTATAATGACTTATATTAATGAGTTGGTTTAATTGTAAATAAATATTGGACGACTTTGTTATATCATAACTCATAATATATGTTTAACATAATGCTTAGGAGTTGGAGCACAATCTGAAATTGAGATACAAATACATTGTTGGGTACAAGGAAGAAATGGATGCAGCTCTGCAAATGTACCCAGAATTGAAAGTATTCAAGGAGATATCTGATAAAGTGAAAAAGATCTTTGAAACCAAAGAAACAATCTCCACAACAATCACACCCGTTCATTACACTCAAAATGAAGATTGTCATGATATAAGTTCTACTTTTCACAAGGGTGATCATTCAAGAAGATATACTTCGTCAACTCCATTTCCATGCAGTTTCAGTAATCAACCAGATCCAATGGAAACGATCGGAAATGTTCTAAAAGACCTATCAACAGAACATAATGGAGAAGAAGAGGATGAGAATGTGTCGAGCGATAAGACAGTGAGTGAAAGGAATTCAGGGAAAATTGGAGAACCAAATGAAGAAGAGAGTGACGAAGGAAATTCAGAACATAGAAACAAAAGGGAACGACAAATCTCACATGTTTACAGGTCACCATATAAACAAAGAGAAGTGGAGATAAAAGAGAGATTACAATTGCTTGAAAGGAAAATAGCAAGATATTTGGCCTGTTTCTTGGAGGTTCCCGGGTAAAACATAAGCTTTTTATAAAATTGTTTTTTTTCTAAGACATATAGTTAATTATATTTGAAGTGCTTACTCATGAGATAAACGTAATTAAGATAAATAGTTAAATATATTTGCAGGAATGTCATTTTTAACAGCAACCGAGGTGCATTCTGTTTTAGCATATCGCTAGCAAGCTTGGTGCACAGTCATTGGATCTTTGCAGATGTAATAGACGTTTGGGCCGCATGTCTCAATGCTGAAGAGAAATATGCTCAACCCGGATCACCCAAACGATACTTCCTGCCAACTTATCTACTGGTAAGAATAAAAACTATCAAACAAAAATTCAAACTATAAAACTACAAACTGATAAAATATAAAATATATACATATTATCTATTGCAGAAGAAGAACATGTTGGAGGATGGTGCAACAGATGAAAACAATGAAGTTTTCAAGAAAACAATTGTTCATATCCTGATGCAAGATGATGAAAGATTAACGTCATTTAAGAATATTGACCTGGTATGTATAAATGTATAACAACAATATAATGGTTTTATATAACAGTTAATTATAAAATAATATTATGTAAAAATGCAGGTTTTCTTTCCAATTTGCTACAGCAGCCATTATTATGTAATGGTTTTCAACATGAAAGCAGGAATAATAGATTTACTCGACAACAGCAGCAACCAACCAGATTTCGATGCGAAATATCAAGGAGTACCGCAAAATGTGGTAAGTAGAAACTGAACAAAAATGTCTAGATGCAAACACATACAGTATATGTAATGCTAACAACACTACAACTCGAAATGATTGTTTTTAGGTAAAGTTGTTTGTCTGCTATTTAAAGAATGGTGAACACCCCAGGGCAGAAAACTTTGAGAAAGCAAAGATAACAAGAAGACAAATGAAGTGGAGAACCAAAGAGAATGGAACCGATTGTGGAGTATTCGTAATGCGCCACATACTGGACTCAAAAATTGGAACTGTGGGTTAGAAAAAGAAGGGAAGGCTCAACTGAAGCAGTTGACAGAGCTTAGGACGAAGTATGCAGTCAAAATTATTACCCACGAAATCAATGAAAAGCAGGCAGATGTAATGAAGAGGTATGAGCAATTTGAAAGAAGCTACAAAGAAAATGAGAAACGTAAAATGCTGGAAGCGGCAAAGAAACAGGCAACTGATATATTGATGGAATGGGATGATGGGAGAGTCTACAAGGACTGTCATAATGAGAGACAGTAGAATGTAATGTGTGTTCCAAAACAAAAACTTTTAGATTATTAGTATTTTAAATCTTGACAATGTCATTTCTATATCCCAAGTACATAGGTTGGTTGACTATGTTATAAAATCTTGACTAGTTTGGTACCACGACTATTTTGATTTTGAAAATGTTAAGTACTTCACGACAATCGCTACGATGTAAACTTATGTTAAGATGCATCATAGTGCATAGTATTAATACTCGCACAGTCATATCAATATACATCAATAGATGTAAACACTTTTCTTAAGATGCATTAGAATGCATACTATTAATACTCATCCACATGGGTGCTAAAATATTATCGATATACATTTAAATATTTGTTATATATATATTAGGTAGTAAGATTATTACGACTATCACATACTATCTAAACTTTATGATGCATTTTAATTTTAAATTTTTGTTGTGTCATATAAATACATGTTCCCATGTGTAAAAATCTTAACAGTATGCCCTTTGATACATTCTCACTAAAAATCTGTTGCATCGACGATTCGATCCATCATAGCAACGGTTAAATATCAGCAGGAATTATGTCATTTTAATGATTACATAGTGTGAACTGAGATGCATATTAAATTTTTTATATGATGCATCATAAAATTTATAAGTATCATAGTCAATGATATCAAATACATATTAACACCCATGTGTAAGAGTACTAATAGTATGCATTGTGATGCATCATAACATAAATTTGAAAAAATGACAAACTCACGACACTTCACAGTTGCAAATAAAATCTCAGACAGCATAACTTTGAATATGTGACAATTATTTAAAACTTTAAATTAAAGTAAGAATAAAAAAATCAATCTATAAAAAATGTCATTAAATCAAAATTCTAAGCATAGTATCAAAATAATATATGTAACCAAAAAATAAAAATTCGATACCATGATTCAGAGTGCATACTAATATCAAACTTGTCACATTTAAATAATCAAGTACCACAAAGATCAAATGTTTAAGTAACATTGAACAGAATACTACAGTGAAATGGAAGTAAGTAAAAAAAATCAGAATTGATCAGAAACGTCATCATCAGAATCTTCGTTGTCAAGATCTTCTTCATAGACATCTTCATCTTCTTCAAGTTGAGCATCATCATCTTCATTATCCTCAGATTGTTTCAACTCATTTGCAATTCTTTCTTGGCAAGTTCTAATATTATGACCAGTTTCAAAACAATATTGGCATTCTCTTTTCTTAACCTGTTTGTTAACAGCCCTTTCTCGTGCACTAGTATATCTCTTTGAAGAACGTTGACCTTTGTTACGAACATTCTTAGGAGGATAAATGGAAACGTTAGTTGGCTTAGGGAATCCGTATACTTGCTGAATCTTTTCAACTCTGCTAGAAGATGATTGCTCATCTGGCTTTCCATCAGCAAACTCTTGCAAAAATAGATGAAATTTACCACTAAAATCTAAGAGCTTTTCTTTATCATTCTTAAAATGAGAAACAACTTTTCTAAGCTTGTTAAAAGCATCTTTACCTAATTTAAAGCACTCACCTACAGGATCAACATCTAAACTTAACAAATTAAAAGTTTCAGATGCTTCCTTTGTCTACCTCCTAAGAATGTACTTATTGGGAATAGAATAAATGTCGTTAATATCATACACACAATATATGTGACGACATAAACGACCTTCACGTTCAAATAACAAACACGAACAATTTGATTCACAACTGACTGGATCAAAAACCACCTGAATAAGAAAAATAACATTTTTAAACAATTAAAATTAACATTCAAAATAAACTGTACTAACAGTGTCTGTTAACATGCATCACGGTGCATACTGTTAGTACTGTTAACATGTTAATAGTAGGAACTGTGATGCATAGTAACATAACATTTACATTATAATGCTGTTTATTGATGTATGATAACATGTATCACAGTTCAAAATACTAATACTATATAGAAACACAGAATTAAATGGGAAATAAAGGCATAATATTTTAACCTTGTAATTCCACTTTGGACGAGGAGGAGGGAATTTTTCTTGCACTATGCAGAGCTGTTTGTCTCCATCAGTTACACAGCTGGTTTGAGCACATGATAACGAAGCTCTTTCGATTTCTTCTTGAACTAACAAGAATAAGGAAGGCGTATAAACGTCCCTAGCATGAAGTTCAATCTTTTTGGGGGTCAAACAGTTGATAGATTTGTTTTCCATCTCATATTCAAGCAACCGATTATTGTGACGCTGCTTTTCCATAGCAGCATCGAATCTTGAAAAGAAATCAACTAAAGTTGATTGTTTGTTCTTGCATCTCTTGAAAAATGCATTTTCACTTTCGGAAAGTGATGAAGTCCTCATTAAGCCATTCATGGGAAGATCCATAAAATAACAAGGTACCCACATTTCCTTCATTTCATATAAATCATTGAACCACCTCAAATCATGCAATCCAAAATCATCAACTACTGATTTCCAGCGTGTTTCGAATTTCTCAGGTGTCATTTCTTGATTCCAAAAAATATAATTCATTCTCTTCTGAAAATCTTTATTGTTATACAAGAGATAATCAACCTAAAATAACATGAACAAATAATGTTAAAATATTATTCAATGCAACTTAATATACACCTTCAAACAAATACTTAACAGAAAAATAATGGTAACAAATGATGTTAACATGTATCAATATATGTCACTTCAATGTAAGCCTATCTTAAGATGCATCAGAGTGCATACTCGTGTTAACATGTATCAATATATGTCACTCTGATATAAGCCTATCTTAAGATGCATCACAGTGCATACTACTATTAGTCATCCACATGGGTGTTAACATGTATCAATATATGGCCATTTCGATGTAAACCTATCTTAAGATGCATCACAGTGCATACTGGTGTCAACATGTACCAATATATGTCACTCTGATGTAAACCTATGATAAGATGCATCACAGTGCATACTATCATAATGTTCATCATTTAGAATATTAAAAAATACTTAACAGAAAATATACACCTTCAAACAAACACTTAACAAAAAATAACTGTAACAAATGATACTAACCAAAATGAATATTAAGATATATTAAAGTGCACTTCATATTTAGACGTAAAAAACATACCTTGTCAACAAGTTTTTGACTTATATGCCACATGCAAAAACGGTGTTTGGCACTTTTAAATTTGACACGAATCGCCTCTTTCATAGCTGGATCTTGGTCAGTAACAATTAGGCCCGGTTCAGTTGGAAAGACTTTTAAGAAACAATCAAGAAACCAATTGAATGACGTTATGGATTCACTGTATAACAGTGCAGCTCCAAAAATAACGAGTCGTTTGTGATTATCAACACCCGTAAGCGGAACAAACTTCATGTTATATCTGAAAATAAATTAACCAAAACAGATTTAGTGTTCCAATCAGATTATTAACAGAAAAAATGAAATAAATAATGGATTTAATAAAGGAAAAAAAACATACTTATTCGTGCCATATGTCGCATCGAAGCAAACGATATCACCAAACTCTTGATAATTCAATTTACAAACGTTGTCGGCCCAAAAAACACCGAGTAGAGACCCATCATCATCACAAACATATTCGCAAGTAAAATTTGGAAGATGTTCTTTTTTCCTAAGAAGATTCTCTATAGCAATATGCGCATCACTTTCACTAATAAACCGATTCATATCACGTTTGAAGTTCTTGTAATCTAGACTACTAGGACCAACCATGTCAAAGCCACCACTAAGATCACATTTTAAACGGTGAGCAATGGTAGGACCAATGTTCGATCGACTACTCAAATCATGAAGATGTTGCATGTCATCTACATCTAATCTTCGTTTCTTAAGCATTTGATTCTTATTAGACTCGGAAACAAGCTTGTGGTTATGACCCTCAAAGAACTTAGTTATAACACACTTCCCTTTCAAAAATTTGCTTCTCAAGCTAGCATCACAACCTGTCTTGATAGACGACGATTTACGGTTACTAACTTTTTTAACACGCTTTTTACGTTTACGAAAAGGCTCAACAGCAGGTTCAACAACCGGTTCAGGAACAAGTTTCAAAGTATCGACAGCTAATTTCTTAGAAAAACCAGATTTATTACACCTATAAACTTTATACTTCACAGACCCATCTTCAAAACAATTCTGTGATGATTTCTTAGCATCAAAACCACTAACCTCAGCATATGATTCATAGAAACTGAAACAATGATCATACGAACTGTAAACAGAACCGATTATGGGCTTAAACGAATCAGGAACAATAGGAAACCATAATTTTGTACCATCTGCATATTCTTTTTCAAATGATGAAAGAACATGCCTCTTTGTAACTGAATCACCACCTAATAAAAGAAATAAAAATAACCAAAATAAATCATAAATTTAGATTAACATTGGTGTTAATATGCATCTAACTGCATACTATTAGTACACATCCACATGGGTGTTAACATGTATCTACATACATCACTACAATGTAAACTTATGTTAACATACATCAGGGTGCATACTATTAGTAGTCATCCACATGGGTGTTAACATGTATCAATATATGTCACTTCGATGTAAACCTATCTTAAAATGGATCACAATTCATACTGGTGTTAACATGTATCAATATATGTCACTTAGATGTAAGCCTATCTTAAGACGCATCACAGTGCATACTAGCATAATGTTCATCATTTGTTTGTTATACCAACTTTTTTACTATATATAAAGGTGTTCTCAAAATTTCCATAGAGACATTGATATTGGTGTATTTTCTTTCAAACACCAATCAATCTAAACCCGAGCATACTAAACCAGACATTCCTAAAACATCATACTCCTCGCCATACATATAAATTAAAATTCTTGATCAAGTATAATAAGGTAAGCTAAACAACTCCTAAACCACAACAATAAAACACAAAATCAGCCCAACAACATACTGGTTAGTAAAAAAATTAGTATTTTAAACTTTTAATTGTGAGCAGTAGCAATGACATGTATCAATATATGTCACTTAGATGTAAGCCTATCTTAAGACGCATCACAGTGCATACTAGCATAATGTTCATCATTTGGAATATTAAGAATTACATAATTAAAAGAAACAAAATAATACTAAAAATCAGGAAGACTTACCAGTAGAATCAGGAAGACTAGGATTAGATTCCAATGGAACATTTGAACTGGAAGCAATAACATGAGCTGCAAAATAACATTAATGGAAATGCATATTAACACAATTACAACAAATAAACACAAAAACCTAAATTAAATGGACAATAAAATTATTAATATACACTTACCAGTAGATTCAGCAATAAATGAATTCGAATCACCAGGAACATTGGAACTAGAAGACATAATAAACACTGACAAATTCACTTGACGTTTAAAGGAATGCGATTACAATCTAAGCCCTAATTATGAACGATGTAAAACAGGAAGAAACAACGAGAGCGGACATTGAAGAAACGAAGAAATCGAATGCATACGAATTTCAGTTTATGTTTACGGGAATCGATTAATTGATTACGCAAATTTCAGTCATTACGGGAATCGATTAATTGCATACTGTAAAAGATGAAGAACAAAATAAGATCGAAGCAGGAATCGATTAATTACACGAACAAAATTGAATCAGCGTATATGATGTGTCTGTGTGTTTTGATGAAGAAGAAGAGGGTAAATGCAGCCGTATATGATGTGTCTGTGTGTTTTGATGAAGAAGAAGAGGGTAAATGACCAAACTAGCCTTGTCCATTTAAACACAATGAAACGCAGGAACATGGAGTTACAGTGCACCAGAGGAATTATGATGAAATGGATGGTGAGATGGTCACTTCCCCCCTTCCCTCAAAAAATGCACTTCCCTCTGGATCATGCCACTATATATATATTTATATATTAGGATCCATGAAGAAGGGAAATTTAAGGGGAGAAGGAGAGAAGAGATCTAAAACTTTAATTTTGTTGATCAACGGCTTAAAATGAAAGATGGCTACTTTGCATCGTTGAGGGGTAAAATTGTACATGGAATTTTAATAATAATTGCCGCATGTATAGCAAATTCCTTTTTTGAATTAAGAAATCGTGGGTCGTTACCAATCCCACAAAATATGAGATTTACTCTTAGGATTTTGCTTCCTTAAGGCTCTTGATTAACCTTTTAGACATGTTTAAATAATTGTACTAAAATGATAACCAACTTTCTCTCTCCTTTGAGTTCTAATTTTTAATTCAAATGTACAAATAAAATATGCATGTATAATTGTATTAACAAGAGCCTTAAGGGCTTTGTTTAGCAAAACCCTATTTTTATTTCTTCATTTTCAAGACCACTACATATATTTTGAATCTATCCTATTATTTTTGAGAAACTATTACTTAATCTTGATTTTTGTTTGTGAATATTATTGAATCAAATATTCACATGAGTTGCTCCGACAGAAATCAATTGGGTTAGATAATTATAATATACAAATAATATATATGAATCATAATTGTATAAAACCTTGAATCATATTTCTAAAATAATGAATCACAGTCCTAAAATTTTGAATCATACTTTTAAAATTATGAATAATACCGGTAAAATCATGAATCATACTTGTAAAATTATGATACATGGACTAATAATTTTAAAAATTAGTGAAAAAAGTGAATTGCTAGAAATCTGATTTCGGTGAACGAGTGTGCCTATTAATGAATTATCCGTTTACAAAATGCTTAAAAGAATCTACTAACCATGGCCAAAGACAAATGCTAATCATATTTAATTTTACACACCTTTATTCTTGATGCAACCCTCCCAATGCTGAGATATACTTTAGAAAACGTCATTTACGTGATTATAATAAAATGATTTCGGTCGACATGTAAAACCGTTTTTCCATGACTCATCCGAGAAAAAAAACTGCATGGAAATGTGATTATTAATTAATTTCAATATAATATAAATTGGTAATATAGTTAATTAGTTGAATACCTATAATACCCTTTGACCATAATATTAAATGAATGGTCACAAATGCTTCTCTACCTTCTCTCTCAAAAAATTTTCTTTTTTGATCCATATATATATATATATATATATATATACTGGAATGATATAGAGGGAAGTGCATTTTTTTGGACCAAAAGGGGAAGCGTTAGTATTCATCAAGGAACGTACTACCTTCACCTATACAAATCTCGAAAAAAGTAAACCAAAATTTAGTAAATGTTAATCAGAATCGATGTTATAAATGTTAAGCTTCCTCGATAAATTCTTTCTACAAGTTATAACATCGATTTATGAATATTAGATCCAAATCCATTAATATTCATCACGATGAATATTAGTTAATATGCTTTATAATGGATATTAACAATAAAAATATTTTTCAAATAATGTAAAGTTTTAATATGCATCGTGAGATGAATATTAGTTAATATTTATCACAGTGAATATTAACAATTTATTAAATAAATATTCATCAACTAATGTTATGAATTAAAAATGAAATTTATTCGTTAAAATATTCTTTATTGCATCAATTTTAATTACTATTTACCAGTAAAAATAATTTTTAAAATAATTTTTTGATGACGTTTTAATTGATAATTGTAATATGCTTCTTAATAAATATTAACGCTTCTCCCTCCCTCAAAAAGGCACTTCCCTCTTGATCACTACACTATATATATATATATATATATATATATATATATATATATATATATATATATATTATATATATATATATATATATAATCCATCTGCTAAAACATCCCATTTATATTCATACCAACAATTTCCTGATATATGTATGAAGCCATGTATCACGGCCTGAGTTTTTAACCATGACCCGCGGATCACCTAGAAAACCACTTGTTGAATAATTGTCTAGAATAGTTTAGATTTCTCTACAATGTACCATCTCTCTCTCTCTTTCTCCCTCCCTTTGTATAATGTAGACTTCCTTATTACTGAATTCTGTATAACGCCGTTATAACTTACAATTGCAAGCTGCCTCTGAGTTCTTTCCTTCACATGACTCCTCCAAAACAGCCAAATTATCAACATTAATGTACACTTGAAATGGTAAACAAAATCAGAACAATTCTGTAAGATCATCCATAGGTATGTCCAGCCCTCCTGCAAAATCTTCTTCTATATCTTGATCATCAAAATTCAAAAAAGAATTGAGATCAGCAGGACCGCCAACGTCACCCCCTACACCTAAATCATCTAACGGGTCTATATCATCAAGTAAAGGGTTCCTAGAATCAGTCCCTTCATTGGATGCAAATCGAACATCCCTTCTAGTATCTGATTGACTGGCTCCTTTTGATGATGGCCACGTAGGTCCGGTAGGATGAGTAGATCTATCGGTGGATTCATTGCTGGTTCTGATTGATGATGGCCATGTAGGCCCGGTAGGATGTGTGGATCTTGAATTTTTGTTGACAGATCCGCTGCCCGATGTTGGAATTTGACCCGCCTTCTGTCTTGGTTTTGGTTTTCTAGATTTAGTTGTGTCCCGCTCACTTCTCTTTCCCTTGGTCCCGCCAGAGACAGTGGTGCTACCAAGATATGATGGCACTCGAGTGGAGGCAGAGCCAATATCGTCAAGCAAAAATTCTTTCTTCTTGCCTCTGTTTGATAGCAGTCTGTTTGTGGTGTAAGCTTCATCTGAATGGTAAACCATCAGAATTAAAATAAATTGTGACAAGACAAGGGTACAAATTCTTTTGTCTTGGAAACGGCATACCTGATGAAAGCTTGTGATCTGGCTCATTTTCAATTGGAGCAGAAAGGATATCTTGATAAGGAGGCCCAGTAAAGCAACTTGTACCCGATGTTTCAAATTTGCGACATCGAGCAAGAGTTCTCCTTCCAAAAGCCAATGCAGTTTGTTTTGGCACCTTATGAATCATGGATCTAGAGCTTCGTCTAGTAGCCAGCTAAACATTAAGAAGAACAAGTCATGCTTGGAATCTAGAAGATTATAAGTAACAAATACACACACACACACACACTGATGACTACTGTGAGAAATAGAATTCAGTGGCAAAGGAATCAAGAACTTACCAAAAGTTTTCTGTATGCCAGCTCAACCAATCTATCCATGGCAAGTGTTTCAAGGTCTCTGCAAGACAACCAGATAATGTTTAATTTATGGAACCAGCAATGCGTATCGTAAAAAAATGACGTCTGGTAATAACAGTGTTACCGGACTCCAGAGTCGCTTTGAACAGCTTTACGTATTTTCTCCAAGTATGCCTTCTTTTTAACCTCCTATAGAATCAACAATAGGGAAGGTTAGAACAACACCAGATATAGGTGTAGGTCAGATATAATCCTCAATTAACATTTCCAGCAAGTAACCTGCTGATGAAGTCTTGACTTCAGTTTATCAACTTCATGCTGCAGTGTTTCATCTTCCTTGTCATTCAACCCAGGCTGTAATAGGATAACAAATAAAGAAATTTCATACAAACACCAGTGATTGAAGACTGTTCTAAAAACTTCCCCATCTGATAAGTAGTTTTAATAAGATCAGAATATACAAAACACAAGGCCTACCAGTTTATCCAGATATATGCCTATACTCTGAAGCTCATGTTGAAGTTTCTCATCTAGACACAATTTTTCATACTGGCAAGCAGGTGACAAACCACCAAAACCTTCCTTTTGTGGCGTATTCAAGAAGCCATTTGAAACCGCGTCCAACACCTCTACTTCTGAATTCAAATCTTCACATATATTATTGTCAATAGAGCTTCTAAAAGAATTCATATTTCCGTTGCTAGGAAAAGATTCAAAATCATTGATGCCATATGTATCATATGTGGCATCCCCTTCAGAAAATTCATCTTCTATAATAAGTGCCGATAATACTCTATGGTAAAATGGTATGAACACATTTGATTCGCAGAATGTTTCAGTTTCCGGATGTTGTATGTGTGTTTTTCTTTCTCTAGAAGAAAGAAGATCAGACAAGGAATTTTCATGTGCAAGGCCCACCTAGATTAGCAAAAAGTACTTACAATCAAATTGGATAGGCAAAAAACAAATACTCATATGTAGAAAGAATCAGAAAATACTGTTAAATACAAGTCAACCTCTTGGAATAATAAGGATTTATTTTCAGAACTAACAGAAGCAAAGACTGGTTCCATTTTCTTCCACAGTCGACTTGAACATGCTAGATCTACAAAGGCAAGAATACGATTACATAGATTGTTCAAGAATCATCCCTCAACATCAAATACAATCAAAAAAAAAAAAAAAAAAAAAAAACAGCAAACCAAAACACAAAAATTAGGATCTTACGACGTGCTATACGAGCATGATTTGCAGCTGCTAACAGCTCTTCCCGATCATCATCAGATGCTCCTAGAACAGCATACATCAGATGTTAACTTCCCAAAAATCATATAAAACTAAACATGTATATATTTGATAAATATATTATGATGTACCAGCACAATCAGGAGCTTTACGATTTTGAGGAGCGAGATCTGGAAAGCCCTTGCGGTCTGAAAGCTTTTTCAATCGACGGCCTGGCTTACTGAAAAAACAACAGCATAATTCAATAAATAAATATTACTGCATAAAGTGTAATTAGATATACTTCGTTTTATTGTAAGAGTTCCATACCTTCCATTCTTCGTATAGCCATTCTTACTACTTAGAAATGGCTTTGGTGTCACTGCATTCAAGGGAGGTTTGCTCTTTGCAACTGCACTCATGTCACTGTTTCCCAAATTTTTTTCCATCAATCGTGTTTCACCACAAACAGATTCTTCATTTTCAGATAATCGTGATGGAGATTGGTCACTTTCAAGATTAACTATCAACTTCTGGGGACCATTGGGTGCATTTCCAGAAATAGGAGAACCATGGATTCCATTAGAGACCAATCTAGCACCAATGTCGGAAGGTGAAGGGTTCTCGAAAGATATCTGGTTCGAATCTTGATTTGAGACAGCAGAAACCAGACTTGGTCTCCTTGCTCGAGCCATTTTCTGTGGTCTCTGACCAACCCATTGAGCCATGGGGGGAGAAGATGACACCGGCGGCATAGGACGTTTGCGATTGCTTAGAGATTCATCGCGATTATTTAACCTAATTATATAGTAAAGTAATTATCTCAAGCATATCCATCATTGATTAGATAAACCCTATAAGTTTACATATGGGCCGTGGGCCATGATTACGATAAGCCCTAATCAAATATTACCATAAATAGGTAACTACCATACATGAACTTTAATATAAGAAAACCAAAAGAAAGCATCATACTAAGAACACGTGCAACCACGGTCTTGGTTGGCACCATTTTTGTCATCTGTGTATTTGTAGCGCATCTTTTAAAATGAAAACCAAAAGTAAGATAATCCGGTCAAATTGAAAGAGTGATGTCATACCTGTAGACGTCAGCATCGCGTGGTTGTGAACCACGTTCATTAAAAATCTTGTTTTGTACAACTCTTCTAGGCACACCATCACTATCAATAGGTCTCGTCAAAAGTGTGCCTGCTGAACGTTTTCTTTTGACTTTCTTATCCCACCCTTCCCCTCCTGCAGCCAGCCTACGAATCTTTTCGAATAAATCAGATTCACCATCATTGTCCTCAGGTATATTTCTATCGTTTTTCATTGCCACAGGCTGCATCTGTAGGCCATTACTCTGGCATTCTGCCTGCAATAAAATTGGAAATCACATAAAATGAGCGACATAGTACATCTAACTAACAACTTAACATACAAAAAAAAATTCCTCAATGGTGATTTGGTAAAATATAGCACTAAATATGATTTATTACCACACGCAATAAATGATCAAAGAAAGAACATTGTATTTATGCATGTCTTCCGAAATATCAACAAAAAAAAATCAAGTGGGAAATTCATATAAGAAGCAAACCCGAGATTCAGTCACCGTAGTTCGAACACGCTTGTTGAGAAGAATGTTCTTAGGTCGATCTACTCTCTGATTTACACTGTGTGTTTGAGTAGCCGTTTTAGAACTATAAACACCTGTTCTGTCATTACTTGCTAATTCGCTCCTCTGTTGTTTCTTGGAGGTTACAGCTTCACAATATCTATCCAAATTACGCAGGCGTGAATCCATTTGATTTGCTCGGACCCTATTTTAACAATAGCACATCACCAGCATTAACAACTGGTAAAAAAGTACCAGTAACACATCGCATATCTAGACAAATTCAAATTTGATATATCAACTATACATAGATCATGTATTCAAAAAAAGGCAACGAACCGTCGTAAATATCACTTACTATAATACGGAGTAACATTTATAGTGAAGCTGTACATAGATCATGTATTCAAAACATTTTATATAGCAACTATACATAGATCATGTATTCAAAAAAGGGCAACGAACCGTCGTAAATTACACTAAAGAGACAAAAACGTACCTAGCTTTGACACACGTATCCTCCACACTCGATCTGAACCGCTTTAGATCCTTCACAACTGCCGGTGGAGGTAACGGCTTCACATGAGCAGCAGAAGCAGCACCGAAGTAATTCTCTCCGGCTGTGCTTCCAGCAGAAATCCCTAAAACTCTCCTTAACTCATCGACCCATGAAATCTGGGTTCGAATCACAATTGGCTCCAACGACACACACTCTGACAATGTCTGCATTTCGTCCAATACTTTACAGCTTCCATCATGTACCATTTCAAACCCCAAACCAAATCTCCTGCTTTCAGAGCCCTCTCTAACGTTTCCAGACCTATCCAAATTACTCCCCACTGCAACTGATCGACCCACCCTCCTCCCATTCATATAACTTCCAGAAAACCCTAGATCAGAGCAACTAGTTGAAGCCGATTCAAAGGTTGCTTTTCCAGCCATAACACAAAACACCCCTAAATCCCTACTACCCCACTCATATATCTAAAAAGCACACAACTTTACTGTGAATCATTACCTATCAAAGTGAAATTATAAGCTTAAAATAAGTGATCAAACTTAATAACGAATTAAAAACAAACCCTATCATGATCCGGACTAAAAGTCAGCGCTACACTGCAAAATTGTGGCTTGAAATTACAAGCGTCCGTACAGTTTCCATAAAATAAGTAACTTATATTATCAAAGGTTAAGTGTATTAGCTATTAAGCTACATTGTGTAATTCATTTTAATGAAAAACAAAATGGATGAATTCGTGCCCTAGGTTTGACTAAAAACCAATTTTGACCTAAATTGATTGAAAATTTATGAAATTAAAATTGAAAGAGGTTTACCAGCGGTGGTAAAGTTACGTCGGTGAGTAGCCGTAAAATCCCGGTGGCCGGTGGTGGTGGTGGTCGTCGTCGTCGTTTCTGGCGGTATCGCGGTTTGTATACACGTTTTGTCTTTGGTTTTCAGAAGTCGTGTGTCCAATAAAAAGAGGTCTGGACTTTATTAAACTAAAATTTGGGCTGGTTAAAGCCGGATAGATGGGCTTAACAACAATCCAAATTTAATTAAAGAGTATTATTTTATTTTTATGAATGAAATGAAATTACACGGTCTAACAAATATATAATTAAAGGTTTATTAATTTTTTATTCATATACTACTACTATCATATATGAGTTAATTATACCGTTCGTAGGGTGTGTATGGCATGCAGCTTATAGGAGGTTATGAGAGCTTGAGTGTGACACTAGCCAAATTAGGACTAGTGATTAGTGCCTAATCAATTGTTAATACATGTAATTAGTTTTGTATTGGGTTAATTAATGTATCGAATTATATATTGATGAATATATACAATTATGCGATTTGATTAAATCGTACACGACCCAAATCAAATGTAATTCGATTCAATTTATACGGACGTTGGTGAACAATTTTATTAAATAATGTAATATTATTTAGTACAAACATTATATCCAAAATATTATTTTGATAATATTTCGTAATTAGTTTGTATCGTACAAATAAACGTCCACGCGATTAAAATGTTAAACACAGAAACAAACGAAACCATTTAAGTTATTAAGTATTTGGTAAAATACTTCGACAAAAATATTGAATAAACATTCGTATTTTAAAACATATATTTAAACGTATAAAATAATTATTTAACGTTTAAACAATCGGGAAAACGAACACCGCACGGAGCGCAAACTCGGGGATTAAAATTTGGGAGATTCCCCTCCCCCTTCTTCCCAAAAATCTGCCCCTGCCCCCCCCCCCCCCCCAATTTCCCCTCACTTTTTCATTTATCATCTCTCTCTTCCACCTTCTTTCTCTCTTTTCTCTCTAACCATAACCACCACACCACCACCACTTAAATCACCAAAATAACACCACCAAACAACATTAAATCATCTAGCTCGTTTGGAAGAAAACGTTCACGGAGTCACGATCTACATTTCCCTCTTTTCGGATTCCTCCGGCGTTAAGTTTGTAAGTTTCCGACAAAACCCGAAACACTCCGATTTTCATTATTTTTACTTGTTTATGGGTTATTTAAGCTTATAATGTCCAAATATGGGTTGGGTAAAAGTTTCAAGTCAAACGGAGGCCGGAAAACACCTTTTCGGCTCATTTTCCGGCCAACAGCGCGTTATGTCGCAGAGGCTCCAGGCCACCTGCAACATAAGCTTTTATGTCGCTAAATCAGGCCTTATGTCGCATATAGCGACATAAGCCACTATGTCGCACTGATCACGGATGTCGCATATAGCGACACAAATGGTTATGTCGTAGAAATTACGGAGGTCGCATATAGCGACACAAAACACTATGTCGCAAAACTTATTCCCGTCGCACATAGCGACACAACACCTTATGTCGCATTAAATTGCGGATGTCGCACTTAGCGACACAAACCCTTATGTCGCAGTCATGATCTGCGACACAACAGCCTATGTCGCACTTAGCGACACAAAGCCTTATGTCGCACACTGTGTCGCAGGAAACAGAACCAAGAAAACACAGATTTTACTAAGTGTCGAGACCTAAATTTTATCACTCGATTTCACCCAAATTTAAGTCCAGATGCGTTTTTCACCAAAGCAAGTCCAGCCCCTTGGACCCCGCCAAGGGTCGCCACCCCTGGGACCCCGCTAACCAGAGGCGCTGCCCCCGGACCCCCGTCACTTAAAGTTTACAAATACTTTCTAAGTATAACACCTTTCGAAAATCAAAATAGTAATGTGGAATTATTATTACAAACAAATCACCAACGGGCCGTACACGTTTTCAAAACATAACCAAATCAACCAAATCGTAGTAATTTGGACATTCTAGTTGAAAGAACAACTACAAAGGCAGTCTTTATAGATACCTTCTCACATTTATAACCATCACGTATCGTGAACACCCTCAGGTTACAAGTCTTCGGACATCGATTCTCGGCTAATCAACTCAAGTTTAATTAGTTAAACTCTCCAGACTCAGGTGAGTCTCATAGCCCCTATTTTACTGTTTTACTCAGGGGTGTGATATCATTGCTCGTTTTATTTTAACTATATGAACGCAAGTACGAAAACAAATAACTACTACATGAGTTATCTCACTAATCTTTTAAAGCCCTCCTCAGCATAGTTTGGTAATACGTTGTAGCGTGAATATTAGTATATGGTACCATATAGGATTGACCCTCCTCGTCCGGGTTAGCATGCACTAACTGGGTAAACGGATGTACTAATATTTGTTCAGACGAGTGTAGATTAGGCACTCGTGGGAGGCACCTCGATCAGGATTCCTTAAATGTGGACCTGACACCTCGAGTTAAGCTCAGACTATGTGCTCATGGCTGTAAAACTTTTATTTTGCTTAATTGCATTTTAAATTCGACTAAATCTTGCGGTTCATACGATATATGTGTTGACAAAAAAACCTGTGAGCTCACCAGCGTTTCGCTGACCCATTTTAGCATGTATCACAGGTACTCAGCAGTAGGTTGGACTGCCATTCAGGATATCATTAGCTCGAGTCATCATGCAAAACATTCAGAGATTTAGCTGCATTATTATATTTTGTATAGATTAATTATGTATATAAATCTCTCAATCCAGGAACTGAGCTAATGTAAACTATATTTTGATGTAAACTTTGATTTTATTAATACAAGTTGTAAAACGACGCATATAGAGTCGTTCATTATATCTTTGAGCTGTGATTATTGATTAGTCGCGCACCGACCCGATTCGCTTCCGCAACCCGAATTTGGGGGTATGACATTGAGCTTATAGTTTTTTTCATAAATTATATTTGGCAATCAAAAACTTTAATAGCTTATGGTTTTCATAAGCTATAAAACCATAAGCTACTTGAAGTAGCTTTTGAAAGGAGCTCACAACTTATGGAAAAATAAATCACACAAATACCCTCTAACTCATTACTTTTCATCTATTAGAAATAATATACTTGTCATTTTATGTCATTTTACATTTATAAGCTACAAGCTCCGGCTACCCAGCCAAACACATATATTACCAAAAGCTCCAGCTACAAGCTACCAGCTTCAGCTAGTTGTGCCACATAATACCCGTAGTTATTGATTAACAGAGAATACTGGTTTACAATGGCCAATCCAAGAATTCTTGTTATGGGGGCAACGAGCAATAAAGTATGTTGACTCATGAGTTGAGCCCGATCTTTATTAGTATGTGCCGGGTCGGGTCAGATCGAGTTTACCTTAGTTTTTGTTCATTTTTTAAAATTCTTACATGGATTATGAGTGATAACTGTGTAAAAGTAGTATTTTTATATAGTATTTTGTCCCAAATCCTATATGTTTTTATTGAAAATTGTTTAGTTTAGATATTAATTTCGTTCATATTTGTAATTAATAGTGGAGATGAAGGATCTGAGGAAAAGAGATGGAAAACAGTCAATAATCGAGTTAAATGATGCATTATTTGAGAATAAAGTGAAGTCGGATGATTAAAAGAAGAAAAAGGCAAAAATCGACTGAAAATTCAATCCATACGCCGTATGGATGTCCATACGCCGTATGGATTGAGGCAGTGGAAGTCCAGGTCACGCGGACTTGGGTTGGGCTTGTTTTCCATCCATATGCCGTATGGATGTCCATACGCCGTATGGATGGTTTTCCCAGAAAGTATAAAATTGCGATTTTTAACTTAAAAATGGCAGAATTTGTACTACGGTTTTTGTATTCGACTATTTTCGGTTTAGTAGGGTTTAGTTACGAATTTCTTTAGCTTTTGGAGGCACGAGGAGTGAAGATTGAGGATAGTTCGTCTTAATTCTTCGTGATTCGTCTTTCTAATTCGGTATAACTTCTTTTATCAAGTTTTATTGATGACTTTAAGCTTGAATAATCTGTTGTTTACTGTTTTTATGATGAATTGAATATTAAAGTGATTGTATGATTGATTTAACTTAGATAATGATTATTGAATGATTATAATTGCGTATTGAATAAGTTATTTAATTGAAAACGGTTATATTACTCGTGGATCCTTATTTATTGGTAACTGGTAATTATTAATTCTCAACGTGGTTGATAATGTTAATGAGATTGAGTTCCTTTAATGTTATTAATTATTGATAGTTAAAAGATTAGGGTTTTGACTATTGCTAAATATGTTGAGTCTGATAGGTTGAGAAAGTAATAATTATGCACTTTAAAATGAATGAGACAATAAGTTAATTATTGGGTATTATTGATTCATACCACTAGAGATAATTATAACGAGTTGTGAATGTTTAATGCATGATTTAGGGGAGAGCACACAATTGACTGATCATCTTGTGACGACGGACCATTGTTTTATGTTGGAACCTAAATTATAGGAATTAGTTGGACCCGGAAAGTTGGGTAGTTCACATTCAATTTATGATCTTTGATTAGTGACTAAATTGATATAAAAGAAATCACAATTAGATAATCAATACGTGATAAATCAGGATATATGAATCTGAGTGACATTAATTATACAATTACTTATTCCTTCCTACTGTTTCTTGTTTAATTGTTTTAAATTTAAGTTCCATTTAATTTAGTTATTTTAATTTATTATTCAATAAACAATTGTTCGAACGGAAGTAAAACGCCCCCTTGTTTACTGTTCTCTAGTTAATTAGTATTTTCTGTTTTTTTTATAAATAACCACCGTTCCTGAGATCGAATTTGATCAGGATATATGATTCTATACTTACATTTGATCAGGTATTCTTGTCTGGTTGTGTGAAAAGTATTAATTAGGTATTTCCATTTATAAATTATAAAACAAGACGCGCTTTCACATGCATCAAGTTTTTAGCGCCGCTGCCGGGGAACGGTTGCGTTGTTTATTTAAATAGGAATTATTAATTGTAGAAGTTTTTGTGTTTAAAAAGTTTTTAATTAGATTTTTGTAACGTTGTTTCATTAGTTACTTATTTGTAGCAATAAGTTTTTGTTAATAAAATTGGTTGAAACAAATTACATTTTATTTGGTTAAACCTTTTGGTAATTAGTTTCAACCGGCGGATGGAAATCCATCCACCGGTTGGAGTTCTTTTGTAAAAATTGTGTATATGTTATTATTTTCATTTATTTTGTGTGATCTAACTTGTTTTTCGTTAGTGGTGTTTTGTATTGCAGAGTTAATTTTTATTTAGGTGTTATCCAATGGCTCGAAGTTACAAGAGTGACGCCAATAATTATCATATGTTTGAACGCAAGGCTGTCCCCATCACCTCATCTTGTAAGGAACTTTTGGGTGCTATTAAGGAATTTGGATGGAATATCCCTTTTACCGCTAAGGTGCTACGGAAGTCTACTATTTATTGGACTGATCCGCAACTAGCGTCGGTTCAGAATTTGTTAGATAGTGCAGAAGTGGAAAATCAGTTCGGGTACAAGAAGCAGTTCTGGGATGACCATGTCGACTTTGAGGAATCATTGAACTCGAGGATTAAAGAGGAAAAGATATTCTTCACTCAACAAAAGAGGAAATTCACGGAAATTTATGAGATTATGAGACAATACTCATTTCCGTATTCAGCGAAGCAGGGCGAGTATCTTCACCGTATGATAAAGGCGCTGTATGTGATTACTGGTCATCCAAGTTCCGACGCAGACTAGAGGAGTTGGTCCGACTGATGCAGTTAGATGACCATCTTAGGAATCCGATACCTCATCGCTTTGTGGTGACTAGCACTATTCCCTATTACCTGCAAAAGATGGTTACGCAATTTGATCGACTTGCTAAGGAAGAAGGAGGAAGACCACATCCAGATTTTATTCGTTCGGATAGTAAGATTGATTTAGCTATCTATTTAGTGGTGAATTTGGGAGCATTAGTGGATACAACTAAGATTCTAACCCCGAGGGAACATTTCCATTATGGGATGGTGGAAATCTACACGAGGTTTGTTGATATATTTAAGAATTCGGGATTAGAGTTTAGTGTAGTCCAGGATGAGATCATCAGTGAGATTGAAGATAGAGTTAAGAATTTGAAGGAAGAGCCACTGATGATTAAGCATGTTGGGATTGTTAATGCTTGTCGTGAGTTTATGAGCGAGTTAGAGGAGGATAACCCCGACCGTGAATACAAGTTGGAAGGTGATAAATTGGTGTTGGCACCTGAGGGAGTGAATAATAGAGCGATAAATGAAATCAGTTGGGACTTGGTTTATCTTCAACCCGTGGCTACTGAACACTTAGCTAACTTTTCGAGTTTTGGTCATGGAGTTGAAAATGTCATTGCACAAGTCATGGAGCGTTTCTTAGCTCTATATCCCTTTCATTAGTTCTCATTTTATTATATAACTCTTATTTCATTGGATTATGTTTGACATTGGTTATGTTAGATTTTATTATTGCGTGATTGATATATTTATTTTGAGTATGATTTATGTATGCATTTTTATTTTTATTTTCTAGATTGTTAATTTTTTGTTACTTATTTTTATAGTTTGGAATTAAGAAGCTATGAAGTTATTGTACACCTCCAGGTATGTGGTTTAATCACAAAGATCGTGTCGAGTCAGTAGCAGGTAGTGGAAAACGTTTTTGAAAAATTTTTGTCCATACGCCATATGGATTGAATTGGGCTAACGGGCCTGGTTGACTGGGTTAAAGATGCGTTGACCTGGGCCTTTTTTAATCCATACGCCGTATGGATATCCATACACCGTATGAATCAAAAAGGGTATAAACCGGTTACAACCCCTTCCTTTCCATTTTGAATTCTCTAAACCATCACCACCACCCATTGTTGCGGCTGTCCACCACCCAACCACCATTTCCGGCCACACATTCCTCCTCATTTTTATATTTTCGCATTCAATTCACTATGCTCTACAAGGTATAACTTTCGATTTTAATTTTCGTTGATTAAATTTTGCAATTGAAAGTTAGGGTTTGTGTATGTGATTTTGGGTATTTCGAATTTGAGTATAATTGTAGGTATATAATGTTTTAATTATGTTGTTCATAACATATATTATGCTATCCCATGCTCAAAATTTATAGATATATTTGTTGATTCGATTTATCCGTTAGTGTGTATAGAAGGTGATGATGATATATACTCAATTTTGCTATGTTTTGATTTAACGCTTGTTAATTTTCTGGATACATGATGATTAATGCAAATGTTTGTTTGGTACACGAATGTTTGTGATTACGGTTGTGATAAATTTGTCGTTGTTCTATTTTGTGATTATGATAATTCATGTTGAATATATTAAATGATTGCTAGTTACTAAGACTGATATTAGTGATGGTAAAAAGTGATTATTTTTATGTTCAGATTGGTACCAAATTGTTATAGTTCACTTTGAATCGACAATTGCCATGATTATTAATTAAGTATTTATTTTTTATTAGCAATTTGAGAAATTTTTAGTTCATAATGCAATAAGGTATTTGAAATTGTGTTTGTTACGGTAGTTTAGGCTAAACCTTGATGGTGGATTATTCCATATTAAGCCGTAATGCTGCCGAAATTTCCTTTGAAACCTTATTTGCATTTCCTGTTTTGTTAATGATTGTTTTTCTTAGCAGTTTTATGGCTAGCAGGAGAACCAGAGGTGGCCAGACATTGGGCAATCCTCTGATTAGAACCCACATATATCTTACTTTTCATGATTCTTATTCGGAAACTACAAGATATCAGTTTAGTGAGCGTTTGGCTGAGAATATTGATCAACCAATTGAGGTTTTTCATGCTGTGAATTGGAATGCTTTGGAGCATGTGGTGGAGAGAAACGGATTTGCCACTGGGCATGAGACAATTAGGAACTTACTTTCTATTCCATATAGGTTGCAGGATGGTAACATTGGGTTTGTTTCTTATGCATGGTACAGGATGTTTAGTATTTGGGAGCATATCTATAGGGAGCTAGTTGTGGAGTTTTATAGTACATTCCGATTTGATCATCGGTCGACTAACTGGACTACTCACACTATTTCTTTTCAGTTAGGTGGCCAGCCGAGACGGATGTCTCTTGTTGAGTTTTCCATTGGGGTTGGACTGTATGAGCCCAATGAGATCCACAACCCACATTTTATGGATCATATTTCAGCTGGTGCAGTAACTAAGCTTACTGATTTGGAGATTGTGGATGAGTGGCAGTCTATTGCTCAGGGCAGTTATAGTTCTCATGCCCCTTCTTATCGAGCTATTCGAGATCCTCGTTACCGTCTCATTCACCGGTTGTTGACATTTACCATCGTTGGTCATCGAGAGGGACCGGAAAAAGTTTCTAAGCCTGATCTGTTCTATCTGAGTTCGATTGTAAGGAAGAGGCTAGTGAATGTTCCCTGGAGATTGGCTAGGTGGATGTCTAAGAGAGCTACCGGTACGAGGAGTTCGAGTAGTTTGTATGGTGGTCAGTTTGTTACTAGACTAGCTAGGCATTTTGGGTTGGAGACTGCGGCTGAGATGGGTACTTGCACAGTTGTTCAGCCAGGCATGGAGTGGCTGACTGCACGGAGGTTAGAGGCTATGGATATTATCGAGCCGTGCAGTATTTATGGTGGTGATTCCGAGATGTTTTATTGGGTAGTGACCACTTAGATTGGGCAGACTCTATAGTCTAGACAGGTTGGGGCTACTGAGGAAGGTAGAGGAGCAACTGCAGGTAGAGGAGCGGCACGAGGCCGTAGTAGAGGATATGCTGGGGAGTTTGATCAATTATCGCAGCAGCTAGATCAGATAAGCATTCATCACACTCAGAGGTTTGATCATATGGAGCTTATGCTTAGGCAGCATTTTCATCATATCAGTGCTCATTTGGACTATCATGATGGTCTTTTCTCCCAGCTGTTTGATTTTAGCCATTTGCCATACCAGCCTTTTCAGTACTATATGCCACATGATTTCTACCCATCACCACCACCAGATCAGGGGGCTGAGCCGTCTCACTAGTACCGGAGTATGGAGCATGATGAGGATTATGACAGCGATTAGGATGATGTTCATCCTATGTGGTTTATAATTCCAGACACTATTTCTATTATTATTATTATGACTAATTTTATTTGTAGGATTTTTAATTATGTTGGATTTGTAGCTATTAGGTTTGGTTGTTTTTATTTTAATTTAGGATGTTTAATTTGGTATTGTTTAATCTTGTTTGTTGATTGATCCCTCAGAATTGTGTGTGAGTACTGTTGCACTGCGCACCGGTCGTTGGAATTTCTAATGGTGACACAGCACAACGGTGGGTGTTTTTAATTTATAAGGCTGGGGCCTAGGGTTACTTATTATGCTAAAAGGGTTAGCACAGGGCAAGTATAACCTAGGATCGTTCTTCAAAGCACGACAAATTGTAACTAGGGGGTTTAGAAACTTTTATGTGTTCAGCTGGGATTGAAAGAGTTGGTTTTAGTTTTGGGTTTTCTTATCCTAATTTAAACTAAACTTAAAATAAAAGGTGGAGGTTACTTCGGGTGTTCGGCAATTAAAGCGATTGTCTACTATGACGTGGTTTAGCAGTGGTTAAATATGGAAAGTTCTAATGAGGATAAGTTCGTAAGTTGATGTGAGCTATTCTACAATCCTTCCATCGGGCTGACGCGGAGGTGTCCACAATCAGGCAAATGGAATGTCACGGGGATTGCACAATATATTAAAGTATACACCGAAAGTTCTCTCAAATGTACACCCACATTACCCAACAGTTAACCTCGAGTCCTATTCCCCAATCTCGGTCGTCAGAGATGCCCGAATCATGGCATAGTTTGTTGAATAAACAATCTTATGAACGAGGGTTATCCTCACCGGAATAGGTTGGGCTAACTGGTCTAAACGGTCGGGTAATATGTCATCACTTATTCGTACGAGTTATCATCATTACTTGGGGATGTTATAAGACAGGGATGATTTGTGTCACAAATGGAGACCTAGGTAATACGTTTGCTATTCGATTCATAATACAACTAACTTCGGTCGTTCTGACTTCCATACATTTGTACTCCGCCGTAAGCGTTGCCAGTACTATATCAAAGAACAGTCGAATAGGGGCCGTCATATTACTTCACGAGAATTAATGCCATTTAAATTTTACTATTATGATGATCCTAAGGCAAAAATCAAACAAGAACATGCAATAAGACGATCAAGGCGACAGTTTAATTTAAGCATGCAAAAGTATCATCTAAGTTGAGGATATTCCGAAAGTTGTCTCAAAAATATCGTCTACATGAATTTAATCTTAATCTACCTCTACTCCCGTGTTCTGTGTCTCTTGGATCCTGTTGTGGTCTAGAGAACACCGGCCATGCTAAGCTCAATGATTCAATCTAACATAGTATAACTAAGTGACCTGTATCCTATGAGTTAGCTACGTTCATTTTTGGATAAAGTTTTAGTCATAACATGAGTTGGGCAGATAAACGATAAAGATTTAATTCCTATATCCATTTATAATATAAACCATCCGCAATCTCAAAACATACCACATAGTCACATATTTAATACTTTTCTAAACGACTATCATAGCAGACAATTGAGTTATTTAGCTAATCATGGCAATTCTAGCATACATATTTAAATTTATTAAAGAAAGGACAAACATATTAAATATGAAAGATAGATTGACACCTGGAAAGAAGTACAATAACTCGTAGCTAAAATATGCGTCCCGAAGCACCTCCGTACAAATCTTCCTTAGCTAGTTAATTAGCTAGCCTAATTAACTAGGAAGAATAAAAGAAAAGAAAATACAAATATGTTGGTGTTTTTGAGAGTTACTTGGTGTTTCCAAGTTCTAAGGTGTGTTATGTGTGTTTTCAAATGAACTCATGCCTCTATTTATAGAGGAGTTTTGGTGCATTTTAGCCAAAGGAAGCACACATTAGCAAAAGGTGGAAAAGGTAGTAGCACCAGGTACAAAAGGCGAAAAAGGTAGTGGCACTAGGTACGAAAAGTAGGAAAAGGTCTAGCACCGGGTACGCAAAAGTACGAAAAAGCGCAATCCGTGAGGGTGATGGGCAGCAGCCGGCGGCTGGCTGCCAGCCGGCGGCGGCTGGCTGCCTGGCGGCGGAGTCTGGCTGCCAGTGGCACCGGCCTGTTCCCGGTTGCTGCGTTCTTCGATTCGTGCGTGTTTTCTTCGTTACGCATCCATTTGCGTTGATTCTTTTTGCGTTGGATTCGTAATTCAAAAAATGAAGCTTTTGATGAAAAGAAATCCCAAAAATATGTCTCTGAACTTTAGATGTGTCGTACGAATCGTTTGGATCTTCCGGAGTGCGTAGAATCTTCGTTCTTCGTCCGTTTTAGTTGATTCTTCTTCTGTTGTATTCGTAATTTGAAAACGAACATCTTGGGTCAGATAGATGTTGGTGATGGGCTCTTTTGTCTTGAATCCTCGTTCTGATGTCTTGGATCTTCAAACGTGCGTGAAATCTTCGTTTTTCGGCCTTTTTGCCTGATTTTTCTCGTGCAACCTTGTTTTGATCTTTTTAGCATTTTATCAATGATTTTTGCATTATTTGAGTCCAAGTGCTAAATATTGCTCCAGAATGAGAGAGATATCGGTGGTAAAATCATGACTTTTTACGCGATATCAAGTATCCCACACTTAGAGTTTTGTTTGTCCTCAAGCAAATCTTCATAAAATTGTGATGAGAGGTGTCTTGTATTCCGACGAGCTTTTAGTCCCTGCAAGTTTGGTGGAAAGATTTCGGAAAAGGTTCCCTCCTTTGATGGTTTTCCAAACCTTTGGTTCTAACAAGCTTTCTTCTCAATCTTCATAAAGTAAGATATACATGACTGGGGCCCTCACAGGTGGTCACTCAATTCACTCAAGTGTATCGCGTTTCCTAATTTCTAATTCACTCAGGGGTCAGTCATGTAGCTCTTCCGTTGTCATAAGCTTGATCGAGAATCAATTCTACAATACTTAAATGGGGACGGTGCTGATTATCCCTAGACATTTACAAGATAGTGGAAGTGGTATATATGGGTGAAGGGTTTTGTAGGTGGTTTATTTGGGGGTTTAGTATAGCCTAAGAGTTGTTTATGATGACTCATCTTTGGTGCTTAGTAGTGCTCCTTTCTGGACTTTTCTCCTTAAGAGCCTTCTTTTGCGTCTCTTCCTTTCAAGTTTTATTTTGATGAACCTTTCCCTTGGCTTTAAATGATCCTTGGGTTTTGAGGTTCCTTCTGACAGCTTTGCTGCTTTTTCTTTTTCTTGGAGCTCCTTTACGGATGGTGTACATCCTTTGGGGAAGGCTCCGCGCTTTTGCTGATTTTTCTTTTTCTTTGAGCTCCTTTTACGGATGGTGTACATCCTTTGGGGAACGCTCCTTGCTTTCTTACTGGATTTTCTTTTTCTTGGAGCTCCTTTTACGGATGGTGTACATCCTTTGGGGAACGCTCCGTACTTGTTTGATAATTCTTCTGTCAGCACAGAAACTTAGGCTATGGGCCAAAAGATGAAATAAGGAAGTGAAGTTTTTTTGAAAAGGCTAAGGCTCAGCATGTTTTCTGCTGAAGGTGAGCACTTGGTTGGGTTTGAAAGTGAGGGTTTAATGAGAGGGTTCTTATCCTAGGGAATGTCGAGGTTTTTTTTTTTGCACCTTCGTCACGTATGACGCCCATTTTTGTAATCTCGAAATGTATTCTCTTAACAAGTTTTGATTCCAGAGAGCATACATCGGCACACTCACAATTGAAAAGTGAAACATTAAAGATGAATGCTTTTATATGGCTCAAGATTCCTCACTCATTTTTGGGTAGTTTTGTGCCTCGTCATGCGATCGCTTGTTTTGAAACTTGGTTTGAAAGTTTATCAAAGAGTTTTGCTTGTCATATTCGTTTTACCAAACCTTTTGAACTGTTGTTAACCAGAAATACCTACCCTTTTTGATTTTGATTCACAAATTTTGAAAATTTTGCTGAAAATCCGAGTTTTGCTAAAAAGTTTGATCAAAAAGTTTATGTTGCATTACAGTAGTCAATACTACTGCTATCCCACACTTAAAATAACATTGTCCCTAATGTTCTATTTCTAAGTTAGGTTAATCCCACACTTAGATTTTTGAATACGGGTCAATATTTTCGAAGTCATTCTCTATTTGCGAGTTGTAATCCCACACTTAGAGTTTTACTTAGAATTTTAGCGTGTTTAGATTAAGCAAAATAAGGTTAGAAGAGATACTTCCTTGTGCTGCGTGAGTTGCCATTGGATTTTATGGACCAAGCTCAAGTGTGTGAATTTGCTGGAAATGGACCAGTATCATTAAAAATGAACTTGTTCCACAAATTCTACTTTGAATTCTGCATAGTACACATCCTTCAGAAAACACAAGTGTTAATATAAGTTAATACTAATCATAAAATAACTACTAAAAGCTAATCCGTGTCAGGATAGAGCGACTCCCAATCGGTGAAGTCATCATCCATAAAGATCGTGTTTTCCACGATCGATGTAGGAGATGCTGACTCCTCGATGGTATAGACAGGAGATGCCGTGCCATCCTCTGGATCCTGAATCCAAGCATCTAGGGTAGCAGTCTCCTCCTCCAGTGAGTCCATGAAAGTGGGATGGTCCTGCGCAGTCAATCTCCAAGGTGGGAATAAGTCCCACGGTGGAATGTGCGGAGCGGGATCAGGTCCCATTTGAAAGGGGCGCACAGGTGTGGAGGTAAGGCCTAGAGCAGTGTGGATCTCAGAGATGGCGGTGTGCTGGACCTCGAGGGCTCTCAGTATAGACCAAGTGACAGCAGGGTCCGTAGTAGTAACCCCATACTCAAAGGTGGGTACTCTGGAGGTCCCTGCGGTCTGTCCTGCTGGGCAGTGAGATGAAGGTAACATGGTATGGATGGGACGTAATAGGAATGACTCCTGAACGTACACCTCCACCGAGTCTGCCGATATCTCATCCGACCTAGGAGGTGGTGACTGGGATCCTCTGACGGTCCTCATGCTACCACCCGGTGATGAACTCCGGGAATGGTGCATGGCACGCGAGCATCTCTGACTGGGGGCTCGTGCTCTGTCTGACTGCGAACTCATCCTGCAAAATACAAAAGGTTAATAGTCTAAGATTATTAGTCTTTTGTAATGTGAGTTACTGCATAAAAATTGGATTAATTTAAACATAACAGTAAAGAAAAGTTAATGCTAAAAAGTAAGATAGGCTTGGGGTGCCTCCCAAGAGCGCTTTATTTATCGAGTCTCATAGCTTGACTCTTTTATACCTTATTTTAGGGTGGTTCGTAGTTATAGACCTCCTCATTTGAGGGAAAGTCTTCTACGTAGTGTTTTAGTCGGTGACCGTTTACCTTGAAATTTTCATCTGGAGCTTCGAGTTCGATGGCACCATAGGGAAATACTTTAGAGATTGTGAAGGGTCCGCTCCATCGTGTTTTGAACTTACCGGAAAATTTCTTAAATCGGGAGTTAAAGAGTAGAACTTTATCACCTGGATTGAAGCGTGTGGGGCGGAGCTTTGAATCATGGAGTAACTTGGTTCGTTCCTTAAATTTATAGGAACTTTCGTAAGCTTGATCCCTCAACTCTGCTAGTTCATTTAGCTGCATTCTCCGGTGAGTTCCTGTTATCGTAGGATCTAAACTACAGTTCTTCAGTGCCCAGTAAGCTTTGTATTCTAGTTCAATCGGGAGATGACATGCCTTTCCATACACGAGCCTATAGGGAGTTGTTCCTAATGGCGTTTTATAAGCTGTCCTAAATGCCTATAAAGCATCGTCTAGTTTGTCTACCCATCTTTCCTTGTGTTGACCAATTGTCCGTTCCACAATCCTTTTTAGTGCACGGTTTGTAATCTCTGCTTGTCCATTCGTCTGCGGGTGATAGGCCGTAGAGGTTTTGTGTGTAACCCCATAATGTTGCAATAGTTTCATAAACTGAGTATTGCAAAAGTGCGTCCCTCTATCGCTGATGATTGCTCGAGGTGTTCCAAACCGACAGAATAACTGTTTTAAGAACTTTGTTACGACCCTTGAATCATTTGTTGGAAAGGCTTGGGCTTCGGCCCATCTTGATACGTAATCGACAGCTACTAGAATGTATTATTTTCCGTAAGATTTTGGAAATGGTCCCATGAAGTCTAATCCCCATATGTCAAATATTTCACATGCTTGGATATTCGTTAACGGCATTTCGTTACGCGTTGTGATATTTCCAAACCTTTGGCAAATATCGCAACGTTTCACCAAGTCTTGTGCGTCTCTGAAAATGGTAGGCCAGTAGAATCCTGAGTCGTAGACTTTCTTTGCTGTCAGATTAGCCGCATGATGTCCTCCGGTGGGTCCGTGATGGCTTTGGTGGAGTATTTGTTCGGCTTCTTTCCCGTCGACACATCTTCTTACTATTTGGTCGGGACAAACCTTGAACAGATATGGATCATCCCAAAAGTAATATTTGACGTCGCGGAAGAACTTTTGTCTTCGCGATGAGATCATTCCTTTTCTTGTGATCCCTCCAACTACAAAATTGGCAATGTCTGCAAACCAAGGATCGTCAGTGAACTGCGAACCTTGTTCTCCTAAACTCATTAACTGCTCTTCTGGAAATCGATCTTTAATATCTCTTTCTGCAAGTTGTTCCATCGACGGATTTTCAAGTCGACTCAAATGATCTGCAGTGACGTTTTCTGCTCCTTTCTTATCTTTTATTTCTATGTCGAATTCTTGTAGGAGTAAAATCCATCGTAACAATCTAGGCTTTGCGTCTTGCTTTTTGAAGAGGTATTTTAGAGCTGAGTGATCCGTATATACTATTGTTTTGGACAATATCAGGTAGGATCTGAATTTGTGGAAGGCAAATACGACGGCTAGCAGCTCTTTTTCTGTGGTTGTATAGTTTTCTTGAGCATCTGTAAGTGTTTTGCTAGCGTAGTAGATTGGGCGAAAGTGATTATCCTTCCTTTGACCTAGAACTGCCCCAACTGCGAAGTCACTAGCATCGCACATGATTTCAAATGGTAGGTTCCAATCTGGAGCAACCATGATTGGTGCATTTGTAAGCTCCTTTTTCAGGTAGTTGAAAGCCTTCATGCAGTTCTCGACAAACACAAACTTGATGTCTTTTCCTAGAAGGTAGGTGATAGGTCGAGAAATTTTGGAGAAGTCCTTGATAAATCGGCGGTAGAACCCAACATGTCCTAGAAAGCTTCTAATGGACTTGACGTTGGTTGGTGGTGGAAGTTTGGCGATGGTTTCGACCTTTGCTTTGTCTACTTCAATTCCGGACTTGGATATTCGATGTCCTAAAACTATTCCTTCCTTCACCATAAAGTGACATTTTTCCCAATTTAACACGAGGTTTGATTCTTCACACTTGGCGAGCTATCTATCGAGGTTGGACAAACATGATGCGAAGGAGTCTCCAAAGACAGAGAAATCGTCCATAAAGACTTCCATGCATTGTTCAATCATGTCGTGGAAAATTGCAACCATGCATCTCTGAAATGTTGCAAGTGTGTTGCATAATCCAAACGGCATTCGTCGGTATGCGAATGTTCCGTAGGGACATGTGAATGTCGTCTTCTCTTGGTCCTTCGGATCGAGCGGGATTTGGAAATACCCAGAAAAACCATCGAGGAAACAGTAGAATTCGTTTCCTGATAATCTTTCGAGCATTTGGTCAATAAACGGAAGCGGGAAATGATCTTTGCGATTTGCTTCGTTTAATTTCCGATAATCGATGCAGACTCTCCAACCGGTAACCGTCCGAGTTGGTATAAGCTCATTTTCTTCGTTTGTAATGACCGTCATTCCTCCCTTCTTTGGTACTACTTGAACAGGGCTAACCCAAGGTGAGTCGGATATTGGGTAGATCAATCCAGCATCTAAGAGTTTGATAACCTCTTGTTTGACCACGTCCTGGATCTTAGGATTTACCCTTCTCTGCCTTTGTACGGATGGTTTGAAATCATTTTCCATGAGGATCTTGTGTGTGCAATTGTTTGGACTGATTCCTTGTATGTCGGAAATCTTCCAAGCAATTGCCTTCTTGTGCGATTTCAGAACATCAATGAGCTGAGCTTTCTCCTCGGGTTTTAACTCTTTTGATATTATCACCGGGAGTTGTGATGTTCCATGGAGGTAAGCATACTCAAGGTGAGGTGGTAGTTCTTTTAATTCTAGGTTTGGTGGTTCTTCGATAGACGGCTTCATTCTAGCTATCTCGTCTCTATTCAGTTTTTCATATTCAGCTTGGAATGGTGCTTCGTCTGCCTCAGGTTCAGATGTGGAGATTGATGCTATTTCAACCCACTCGGTTTTATTTGAGAATTCGTCTGTCTTTAGCTCATACTTGTTGATTGATGATGAGGAAACCTCATCATTTTTGGTGATGATGATCCCTCCATTGTCAGTGAATTGGAATTCTTGGAATTGAGCGGATGAAGATTGGTTTATGGTGATTTCAGGGTTTGAAAACGGTAGTGATTCGGGTTAATTGACTAATTGTAGTTCAAACGACGGTGGCTCAATACTCATTTCTTTGAATGAATCCAAGATCTCTCTGATTGAGGGAAATGGGTTTGGTTCATTGAACATGGGTTTATCTCTCTTTAGTCAAGGTATCGGTGTACCGCATCCTAGTGGAACAACGATTGTTTTGCCATCGATGTAAGGGGACTTCTTTTCAAACAGCGGAAATAGTAGTTCGTTGGATGTTGTTGGCGAAGCAATTGCAGAGTGTAGCCCAAGGTCCTCATTACACAGTTTTCGAACGGTGATTATGGTGTTGGGTATCGGATCCTGGCTGGATAGTGCTAGTACTTCGTGAAGATGTTCATCAAAAATATCCTGCATGGTATCACACAAACCAAGGTCCTCTTCCAGAGGTTGCTTCATTAATCGATCGACATTAAAGGCGACTTCCTCTTTCCCAACTCTTAATTTTAAAGATTTTTCGTTAACATCAATTACAGCCTTGGCAGTATTCAGGAATGGTCTGCCTAGGATGAGCGGGATATGTGTGTCTTCTTCTATGTCCATGACAATAAAGTCTACTGGAAAAACGAACTTATCGACTTTGACCATGACATCTTCAGCAATTCCTCGAGGGAGTTTTACTGATCTGTCAGCTAATTGGATAGTCATACGAGTAGGTAATAGGTCATCTAATCCTAATTTCTTGTAGAGGGAATAAGTCATAATATTAACACTAGCGCCTAGGTCTGCTAAGGCGTTACTAATTTGAATTCCTTGGAGAAAACAGGGTATAGTAAAACGTCCAGTATCGCCTAATTTAGGTGGGAGACCACGTTGTACAATTAATGAACATTCAGCATCCAAGGGTAAACTAACTATTTACCTAAGTTTTTCTTTGTTTGAAAGGAGTTCTTTAAAGAATTTAGCACACGAGGGCATTTCTACTAAAGCATCTAATAATCTAACGTTTAAGTGTAGGCTTTTAAATATTTTCATATATTTACTGAATTGGGCTTCTTGCTTTTCCTTTTTAAGTCTGCCAGGATAAGGTATTCTTGTTCGAGGTACATTATCTGGAGTTTTGGCTGGTGATGGGTCAGGTGTTGTGACAGGGATGTTAATTGACACATTTTCACTAGGTGTGGGCAAAGAATTGTTTTCGGGGGTGTTATCCGGTGGCGGTGGATCAACTTTAGTCACTTTTCCTCCTCTAGTTACGATTAACAGATCATCACTTGGCGGATGAGTGGTGTCATTCGTGAGTATCGACGTACTTTCCTCAATAAAACTTAAGTTCTCCAAAATGGATTTTATGTTAGAGATTAATTTTTCCGAAATTTTTATCATGGCGTCAATGTTATCTTGAAATCCGGTTACTCTTTTGTTTACAACGTCTTGTTCAAACATAAATTCTGACAAAGATTGTTTTGAGGAAGGTAAGTGGTTTGTAGGTGAGGAAACAGCTAAAAGTTGGGTCACAGACTCATTTGGTGTGGGGTTGGTCCAATCAAAGTGTGTTGTCATATTTAATTAAAAAGCGGTTACTAAAATAAAACTAATCCTACGGGCAAAAAGGTAACTTTTGATTGATGTTAATCTTTCAAAAGGATCGCTTAAACATTAAAGTTGCTAAATCCTAAAATCGGTTGCCGACGCTCCCCGGCAGCGGCGCCAAAAACTTGTTGCGCTGCGCACCGGTCGTTGGAATTTCTAATGGTGACACAGCACAACGGTGGGTGTTTTTAATTTATAAGGCTGAGGCCTAGGGTTACTTATTATGCTAAAAGGGTTAGCACAGGGCAAGTATAACCTAGGATCGTTCTTCAAAGCACGACAAATTGAAACTAGGGGGTTTAGAAACTTTTATATGTTCAGCTGGGATTGAAAGAGTTGGTTTTGGTTTTGGGTTTTCTTATCCTAATTTAAACTAAACTTAAAATAAAAGGTGGAGGTTACTTCGGGTGTTCGGCAATTAAAGCGATTGTCTACTATGACGTGGTTTAGCAGTGGTTAAATATGGAAAGTTCTAATGAGGATAAGTTCGTAAGTTGATGTGAGCTATTCTACAATCCTTCCATCGGGCTGACGCGGAGGTGTCCACAATCAGGCAAATGGAATGTCACGGGGATTGCACAATATATTAAAGTATACACCGAAAGTTCTCTCAAATGTACACCCACATTACCCAACAGTTAACCTCGAGTCCTATTCCCCAATCTCGGTCGTCAGAGATGCCCGAATCATGGTATAGTTTGTTGAATAAACAATCTTATGAACGAGGGTTATCCTCACCGGAATAGGTTGGGCTAACTGGTCTAAACGGTCGGGTAATATGTCATCACTTATTCGTACGAGTTATCATCATTACTTGGGGATGTTATAAGATAGGGATGATTTGTGTCACAAATGGAGACCTAGGTAATACGTTTGCTATTCGATTCATAATACAACTACCTTCGGTCGTTCTGACTTCCATACATTTGTACTCCGCCGTAAGCGTTGCAGGTACTATATCAAAAGTCGAATAGGGGCCTTCATATTACTTCACGAGAATTAATGCCATTTAAATTTTACTATTATGATGATCCTAAGGCAACAATCAAACAAGAACATGCAATAAGACGATCAAGGCGACAGTTTAATTTAAGCATGCAAAAGTATCATCTAAGTTGAGGATATTCCGAAAGTTGTCTCAAAAATATCGTCTACATGAATTTAATCTTAATCTACCTCTACTCCCATGTTCCGTGTCTCTTGGATCCTTTTGTGGTCTAGAGAACACCGGCCATGCTGAGCTCAATGATTCAATCTAACACAGTATAACTAAGTGACCTGTATCCTATGAGTTAGCTACGTTCATTTTTGGATAAAGTTTTAGTCATAACATGAGTTGGGCAGATAAATGATAAAGATTTAATTCCTATATCCATTTATAATATAAACCATCCGCAATCTCAAAACATACCACATAGTCACATATTTAATACTTTTCTAAACGACTATCATAGTAGACAATTGAGTTATTTAGCTAATCATGACAATTCTAGCATACATATTTAAATTTATTAAAGAAAGGACAAACATATTAAATATGAAATATATATTGACACCTGGAAAGAAGTACAATAACTCGTAGCTAAAATATGCGTCCCGGAGCACCTCCGTACGAATCTTCCTTAGCTAGTTAATTAGCTAGCCTAATTAACTAGGAAGAATAAAAGAAAAGAAAATACAAATATGTTGGTGTTTTTGAGAGTTACTTGGTGTTTCCAAGTTCTAAGGTGTGTTGTGTGTGTTTTCAAATGCACCCATGCCTCTATTTATAGAGGAGTTTTGGTGCATTTTAGCCAAAGGAAGCACACATTAGCAAAAGGTGGAAAAGGTAGTAGCATCATGTACAAAAGGCGAAAAAGGTAGTGGCACCAGGTACGAAAAGTAGGAAAAGGTCTAGCACCGGGTACGCAAAAGTACGAAAAAGCGCAATCCGTGCAGGTGACGGGCAGCAGCCGGCGGCTGGCTTCCAGCCGGTGGCGGCGGCTGGCTGCCAGTGGCACCGGCCTGCTGCCGGTTACTACGTTCTTCGATTCGTGAGTGTTTTCTTCGTTACGCGTCCGTTTGCGTTGATTCTTTTTGCGTTGGATTTGTAATTCAAAAACGAAGCTTTTGATGAAAAGAAATCCCAAAAATATATCTCTGAACTTTAGATTTGTCGTACGAATCATTTGGATCTTCCGGAGTGCGTAGAATCTTCGTTCTTCGTCCGTTTTAGTTGATTCTTCTTCTGTTGGATTCGTAATTTGAAAACGAACATCTTGGGTCAGATAGATGTTGGTGATGGGCTCTTTTTTCTTGAATCCTCATTCTGATGTCTTGGATCTTCAAACGTGCGTGAAATCTTCGTTTTTCGGTCTTTTTGCCTGATTTTTCTCGTGCAACCTTGTTTTGATCTTCTTAGCATTTTATCAATGAGTTTTGCATTATTTGAGTCCAAGTGCTAAATATTGCTCCAGAATGAGAGAGATATCGGTTGTAAAAACATGACTTTTTACGCGATATCAAGTACGTGTTATGCTGGCAGTAAGTTCAGCGCAAGAAATTGATCCGAGAGGATGTGGGAATTTCATATCATCCTTGTCATGACCGTTGACCACATTCTTCCAGGGGAGATTTTCTGTCTTATTTCTTTTCTCTTTTTTCCGTTTTAGCAATTCATTATTTGAACAATGAGGGCATTGTACACTTTAAAGTGGGGGATGGGAGAGAAAACCTTTAATTTGTGATTCCACTTGTTTTCAACTTGATAACTATGAGGTTATAGGTTGCTTATTTTCGATTAAATTTTTAAATTTAATTTTCTGTATTTCTAAGGTTATATTATTTTGTAATTATGGAGGTTGGATTTTTAAATTTTTTTTCTACACGAAATAAAGGTTAATTTGTTGGTAAATGTTGTTTAGTTTCATTATATGATGTACTGATAGACAATTTTAATAAGAATTTTTGAGTTTCTAAGAAATGATAATTCAGGGAGTAAATGTACTTTGAGATAAACTTTAGTTATGTATGATATAAGTCTTAATTTTCATATTAGTAGCATGTGATATGTCATAAGTTTTGAATTCAATAAATATCATTTGGGGATATACTGGGTGTTGTTTCCTCTATTGTACGTAAGTACAGACCTGGTCTCCGTCAGTATATCTTAAAAAAAGAAAGAGCAAAAAGAGTTTACATTAACTCCTGAAAATGAAGTCAAATTAAGTCGCTTTGTTGTACTAAGGTACAGACCTGTCACCAATGATTTGACTAAAATATTATTGCTAAACCAAAATCAAGTTATGTCGCTCTGTTATGTTGAGGTACAGACCTGTCACTAATGTCTTGATTTGAAAAAATGATTATTTGAATTGAATTTCCAATATATATGATATATTTGTGTGCTATGAGTATGAAAGTATATAATTATTGAGAGTTTTAGGGAACATTTACATTAATAATAAAAGGTTAAGCTCAATTATTTGAATATAGATTGTTTAGATGGACAATAATATCAGTAATCATCGTGGACTATTTGACATCATTATAATAATAAATTTGAGTGTAGATTAATTTTTTTATATATACCTCATAGTTACTTAATTTTTAACTTTAGTTTTATTAGATTATTAGAAGTAAAGATTTTTAATTTGGAAAGGGTGATGTTATTCCTTGTTAAGTTATTACTTTTGAACGATAATTGATAGTCTACTTGAGGGCAAGTAAGATTCAAAGTGGGGGATATTTGATAACTGTGTAAAAGTAGTATTTTTATATAGTATTTTGTCCCAAATCCTATATGTTTTTATTGAGAATTGTTTAGTTTAGATATTAATTTCGTTCATATTTGTAATTAACAGTGGAGATGAAGGATCTGAGGAAAAGATACGGAAAATAGTCATTAATCGAGTTAAATGATGCATTATTTGAGAATAAAGTGAAGTCGGATGATTAAAAGAAGAAAAAGGCAAAAATCGACTGAAAATTCAATCCATACGCCGTATGGATTGAGGCGGTGGAAGTCCAAGTCACGCGGACTTGGGCTGGGCTTGTTTTCCATCCATACGCCGTATGGATGGTTTTTCCAGAAAGTATAAAATTGCGATTTTAACTTAAAAATAGAAGAATTCGTACTAGGGTTTTTGTATTCGACTATTTTAGGTTCAGTAGGGTTTAGTTATGAATTTCTTTAGCTTTTGGAGGCACGAGGAGTGAAGATTGAGGATAGTTCGTCTTAATTCTTCGTGATTCGTCTTTCTAATTCGGTATAACTTCTTTTATCAAGTTTTGTTGATGACTTTAAGCTTGAATAATCTGTTCTTTTATCAAGTCTTAATTCTTCGTGTTTTATGTTGGAACCTAAATTATAGGAATTAGTTGGACCAGGAAAGTTGGCTAGTTCACATTTAATTTATGATCTTTGATTAGTAACTAAATTGATATAAAAGAAATCACAATTAGATAATCAATACGTGATAAATCAGAATATATGAATCTGAGTGACATTAATTATACAATTACTTATTCCTTCCTATTGTTTATTGTTTAATTGTTTTAAATTTAAGTTTCATTTAATTTAGTTATTTTAATTTATTATTCTATAAACAATTGTTCGAACGGAACTAAAACGCCCCCTTGTTTACTGTTTTCTAGTTAATTAGTATTTTCTGTTTTTTTCTATAAATAACCACCGTTCCTGAGATCGACTCGGTCTTACCGATTCTATACTTACATTTGATCAGGTATTCTTGCCTGGTTGTGTGAAAAGTATTAATTAGGTATTTTCATTTATAAATTATAAAACAAGACGCGCTTTCACATGCATCAATGAGATATCTAGATCTCAATTGAAATGATTGCAATATTTTATGTTACAAATATTATGATGCATTAACGTTGTTCATGTTACATATTATGATACTTATTATATTTTCATATATAGGTAAATTCGAATAAAAATCAAAGGCCCCTTGATCTTTTCAAGTTAAATTAATACTTTATATTGTATATTAGACTACTAGATCATATTAAGCTTGTTGAAACCAAAGTCTGAATTCAAAATCTAGAGTTTAAGTTGTGATTAGATTTATATTTTGATATGTAGTTTGATTTATGTATTTATACAAGTTATTTAAATGAATACATTTTGTTTGTAAATGGTATAAGAGCAATTCTCATGCTACTTTTATGTCGCACCCTACCTGCGGCGGAAATATGTCGGAGTGTGACTAATCCAAATCATCACATAAAGTCATAACGAACAACCTCAAACAAGTACATTTTCATAAATAAAATATCCGAAAACATATTGTTTATAATCCAAAAATACGAATCCTAGAGTCCACGTATATAACGGGAGATTCTATTACATAACCAAAGTACAAAGAGTAATGCGATGGAATCTCCTTCGAATATAATTTTGAAAACCATGCGACTCTAGCTATAATACCCAGAAGTAATCCTACTACGTCTGTGGACATGAGAATTACATGCTAAAACGTCAGTAATAATGTTGGTGAGTTCATAGGTTTAAAATAGTTGTAAAAAGTATTAGTATGAATCACAAGATTTCAAGTGTTGCACGCATGCAAAAATATAAGTAAAGGTATACTATTGCCATGAGCTCAAAGTTTGAGCTTAACGTGTGGGTTGTTTCCTCTGCAAGTGTAACACCCCAAAATCCAAAAGTTGATTGTGGTAAAAGTAGAAATAATTATTTTAAGTGATATAGAATAATAATAACCGTTGTCAGTCTTAAAGTTTCAAACATTAATAATTATGAGGAATGTAATTAATAGCTTATACATATCCATACGTATGTACATATTGATACTCACTCTAAAAAATTCCTGAAAACAACATAAAGAAAGAAACGAACTGATGTGTAGCAAAAATTCATGTTTTTAAGCACATATATCTCGTACATTTGACCTAATTCTTGGTGAAAACACTTGAATTAAACGTTTATCTACTTAATTTCATAAAGTTGGTCAAATTACAAGCATTACTATCTAAAGTGCTAAAAACGTCCAAAAGGCACGCAAATCGAGGTTGATTATTCAAACACCGATTCTTAGCATAATTTTAATCACCTTATGATAAAAGTTCTTAATTAGTCTCATATGATTTCACAGGTTATTCCAAGAATGGAGAATCAAGAATCATGCAGATCGGATAAAGAACGAGGAAGATAGAGTCGTCTAAGCACAAACCAAGAGCATTCCGAACATGCCAAGCCTAGAAACATCCAAATTTGGCACATTTGGCATCAGTAGAAGCATAACGGAATTACAAGATCATAGGCAAAAGAATCGAGTCAAACGGATGAGAAACGAAGAAGATACGCACGAATTAAGTAACAAGAAAAACCGAAAACCGCAAACGGGGCATCACACGGCCACCCACAGCCTGTGTATGACCCTGGAGTGAACCTGTACGGCCCAAATATGGCCGTGTATAGCCTGGTCCAGGCCGTGTACAGCCCTGGACCCCCCGTGTGATCTCGTTTTGCTTTGTTTGCTTGTATCTTGATGCATTGATGCTTGTACATGCTCCTACTCCCTTTGCCTATAAATAGATGGCTCCATTTCCTCATTTTACACACCTCTCACCTCACAAATCACTCTCTCACTTTCTCTTTCACTCTCTCTCTCTCTCTAGAGTTTCTCTCTGTGGTTTCTTGCTCTAGATTAGGATTTTAGTTTGTGACACCCGTCAAATTAGGACTAGTAATTAGTGCCTAATCAATTGTTAATACATGTAAATAGTTTCGTATTAGACTAATTAATGTATCGAAATATATATTGAGGAATATATACAATTATGCGATTTGATTAAATCGTACAAGTTTCAAATCGAATGTAATTCGGTTCAATTAAATACGGACGTTGGTGAACATTTTCACTAAATAATGTAACATTATTTAAAGACACCATATTATCACAAATATTATTTTAATAATATTTCATAACTATTTCGTATCGTACAAACAAAGTCAACGCGATAAAATGTTAAACGCGCGAACAACCGAAATAAAGTTAAAGTTACAATTTATAACCCAAATATTAAGTATTTGATGAAATTCTTCAAATATAATTTTGAATAAATAACCGTATTTTAAAAACTCCCAATTAAACGTATAATATAATTATTTAACGTTTAAACGACCGGGAAAACGAACACCGCACGGAGCGCAAACACGGGGACTAAAAAGTTGGGAGAAAACCCTTTTTCCCCTACCCATAAATCTGCCCCAAAACCATTTCCCCCTCCTCATTCTTTTCATTTCTTTTCTCTCTCTCCATTTTCTTCATCTTCTTTTCTCTCTAACTAACACCACAACACCACCACGTTCCTCCACCAATTAACACCACCAAACCACCATAAATCTCGAGATTCATTTAGAAGAAAACGATCACCACGCAACGATCTACACTCCTACCTTTCCGGAATTTCGATTCATCACTTCGTAAGTTTCCGGCGAACTCTCGAAATTCATCGATTTCACTTGTTTTTACATGTTTATGGTTTCTTTAAGCTTAAAATGTCCAAATATGGGTTGGGTAAAAGTCTCAGGTCAAACGGAGGCTGGAAAACACCTTTTTGGCTCATTTTCCGGCCAACAGCGCGTTATGTCGCAGAAGCTCCAGGCCACCTGCGACATAAGTCTTTATGTCGCTAAATCAGATCTTATGTCGCATATAGCGACATAAGCCACTATGTCGCACTAACCATGGATGTCGCATATAGCGACACAAATAGTTATGTCGCAGAAATTACAGACGTCACATATAGCGACACAACGCCCTACGTCGCATTAAATTGCGAATGTCGCCCTTAGCGACATAAGCCCTTATGTCGCAGATATGATCTGCGACACAACAGACTATGTCGCACTTAGCGACACAAAGCCGTATGTCGCACGCTATGTCGCATGAAACAGAACCAAGAAAACACAAATTTTACTAAGTGTCGAGACCTAAAATTTTATCACTCGATTTCACCCAAATTCAAGTCCAGGTGCGTTTTTCACCAAAGCAATATAGTAGAAATAAAAATTTTCCAAGCTCGACCCCAGCCAGGGGCTCTGCCCCTTAGACCCCAGCCAGTCAATCATTTTATAACGAAGGAAAAAGATTGGTAAAGAAGTACTCCTCAGTAGTTGCAGTGCTCTATGGTATGCATTTGCCGAACTTCATCTTGTTGGGTTCACTCTTGATCAAGTCTTCTTGTGATTGGTCTCGTAGGTGTGAACACGTTGGATATACTAGTTCTTTGATGCGCGGCGTCAAAAACTTAATGCGTTAGGCAGAAACTTGGTCGTATATCCAAGTGCGAAAGATAGTCGGAGACTTCATCACTTCTTGGAATGTAAAGTTGCGGAAATGTAAAACACGGGTTGCCTCCCGAGAAGCGCTCTTTTAAAGTCGAGAGCTCGACTTCTTTTCTCCTAGCTAGATAGAGATGGATGCATCCCTGGGATCCACTGTGTTGATGTTGTGGGCCCTAGGTTATGGGAAAGTATATCGAGGTGGATAGATTCTCATGAAATGATTGACTATTGTCGTAATCAATTCAAATGGACTATCTCTCGATTCTTCCTTGTAGTTCAGAAGTGCTCTGAAGTTGTCCTTGCAAGTCCGTGAAGTCCGAAGGTGATGTAGTTAACTGCTTTAGTGACAGTCCCACTAGGGTCGGTCATGGTGGTTGTGTCTGTGTTAACAACCTCTCTTGGCAGTGGGTTTTGCCAGAGAGAGCATACAAACGCCAAGAATTGCAGTTTTATGTCTTCATAATTCTCAATTTTGGCGTCTCCGTTGAATCTTCTGATTGAAGTGCACAGGTCCTCTATTTGCCGGTGCTGATGGTTGTTGAATGAAAAGTTGGATTCTGAGAAAACTAGAGTAAGCTGATGAAGTATCTCCTTGCATCCTGAGTAGAATATGAACTTCGTTCTGGAGTTACTTTTCCGTTGTTGAATCTCCCGTAGATGGATCGTAACTGTGACACCTGTCAAATTAGGACTAGTAATTAGTGCCTAATCAATTATTAATACATGTAATTAGTTCTGTGTTAGGCTAATTAATGTACCAATATATATATTATTGAATATATACAATTATGCGATTCGATCAAATCGTACAAGTTCAAATCGAATGTATTTCGGTTCAATTAAATACGGACGTTGGTGGAACAATTTGATTAAATAATATAACATTATTTAATAACACTATCTTTCCCAAAATATTATCTTGATAATAATACTTTGTAATCAATTCGTATCGTACAAACAACAGTTACGTGATTTAAAATCCGTACAACGAACGAGCAAATCGAGATCCCTAGATTAACGAATCATCTATATAAATGTTTTTCCAAGTATTTAGAAAGAAGACTTCAAGTGAAAGTATTGAAATTTAAATCGTTACTTAAAAACGCGTAATAAACGTTTAAACACCAAACCGAACGAGAAAACGAACACCGCACGAAGCACAAATCGAATAAATGAGAAAATGACCAAAATACCCTTTTGTGGGCCCCCTAGGCCGGCCCCCCCTTCCCCATGTGGCCCCATGTGGTCACCACCCACATGAACCACTAAATCTTCATGCAAGTGAAGACTTAGTGGATACTTACATCATATCCCATTCACTTTCATTTCCACTAACTCCTTTACTCACATTTTCTCCACCTTCTCTCTATCACTTCTCTCTCTAATTTCCAGAGATTAAAACCACCAACAACTACCATTCAACCACCATCATCACCACCATAAACCACCATAGCAACACCACCATCAAAGTCACTATTTTACAAAGAACACAAGCTCAACAACAACTCCTCTTTCTTCTCATCTCATTTCCATCAAAATCTTTGTAAGGAAACTTTATCTTACTTTCATATTGTTTATTTACATGTTATAAAGCTCACCTAACAAGATTATGTCCAAATATAAACTTGAAATACGTTTTTATGAATTTTTCACAAAGAACACACAATCTGTCCAGAAAAACACAGATTACTAAAAATGTCATAACTTGAGTTCTAGGAAGAGTTAGAAGATGCATTTTTTTTAAAAAATTTGCGTATTGAAAAGATTTACAACTTTCATGTTTTACGTTTTTACCAGATCTGAACGTATTTTTCTCTATTTATCGATTTTTGGGACTGACCTGACAAAAATCAGAAACTGGACTATGCATGACAAATTAAATTGTTTCTCTATGATCATGGACTTAAGACTCATGGAAAAATATATGTTAGACCCTAAACACATAGAAGATCAGTTAGAAAAATTGGTGAGACTTGGTTGGGACCAGAAATATGTTAGACACATGGTGGAATAAACCGACAAAAAGTCGAAATGTGAAATCTTAAATATTTGGAACTTTTATAAGAATCGACACTCTTGGTGAACTTGGACACAAACCGACAATTTATTTAGACTCTATAAACTGATATTTGGGTTGGGTGAAAGTTTCGGGTCAAACCGAGTAAGTTTGACCAAGTCAACAAAAGTGGCTAGTTTTCGAAAAACTTACTATTTTTGGAAAGTGGTAACAAAAATGGGTTTGGTTGACTTAATTAAGTAACTTGGACCAAAAACTAATTTTAGAAAGTTTCCCGAACGAAAACCGACACTTGGATACACTTGGGCTAAAAATAGAAATTTGGCCAGACGCTAGTGTCGCATGACCTGCGACACTAACTGCGACACTACCTGCGACACTACCATAGTGTCGCTAATAGTGTCGCTACTTATTGAAAATTTGTTTGAACATGCGACACTGACCCTAATGTCGCATAACCTCACTGCGACACTGACCTTAATGCGACACTGACCCTAGTGTCGCATAAACTCACTGTGATATTGACCTTAGTGTCGCATGACCTGCAACACTCGCATACACTGCGACACTTACTCTAGTGTCGCATGACTTGCGACACTGACACTAGTGACGCTACTAGTGTCGCTAAAAACAGAATTTATGGGACTTGTTTTCACCAAGTATTGAACATGGATAACAACTTATAAACACACAGGGTACATACTGTAGCAATGTATACGATGACGCAAACTTAATAATAATGTCTTAAAGAATTATTATTACAAACTTTCACCAACGGGTCGTACACGTTTTTGATAAACAAAGTTGAACAATCAAACATTTGGATATAACTAATTGTTGGACAACAAACATAGATGGTCTGTTGAGACATCTACTCACTCATATAACGTTGTGCGTTTTGAACGCCCGACAGGATTACAAGTCTTCGGACATCAATTCACCGCTAATCAATTCAAGTTTATTTTGATAAACACTCAAGGCTCAGGTGAGTCTCATAGCCCCTATTTTACTGTTTTTCATTAAGGGGTGTGATATCATTGCTCGTTTTGTTTTACAAGTAGAACGCAAGTACAATTCAATCAAATACTACATGAGTTGTTTTCAACTAATCAATAAAGCCCTCCATAGCATAGTCTGGTAATACATCTGTAGCGTGAATGTTAGTATATGATATCATATAGGATTGACAATCCTCGTCCGGGTTAGCACGCACTAACTGGTCAAACGGACGTATTAGCATTTGGGAAGACGAGTGTGGATTAGGCACTCGTAGGAGGCAACTCAGTTAGGTTTCCTTAATTGGACCTGACACTCAAGTTAAGCTCAGACTATGTGCTCATGGCTGTATAACTTTTATTTTGCTTAATTGCATTTTAAATTCAATTATAAAATCTTGCGGTTCATACAAATATGTGTTGACATACAAACCTGTGAGCTCACCAGCGTTTCGCTGACCCATTTTAGCATGTATCACAGGTGACCAGCAGTAGGTTGGACTGCTCAATCAAGATCTATTAGCTCGAGTCAGCATGCAAACAATCAGAGATTTTAGCTGCATTATTATATTTTGTATAGATTAATCATGTACTTAAATCTCTCAATTTTAAACTGAGCTAATATAAACAATATTTTGATGTAAACTTTTATTTTGTCAATATCAATGTAAAACGACGCATGTAGTGGTCGTTCATTATTAATCTCTGTGCTTTGATTATTGATTAGTAACACCCAAATCCTGCTTCCGCTAAACAATAAATTTGGGGGTGTTACAGATTGGTATCAGAGCTTAAGGTTATAGTGAACTAGGTTGCATTTAGTGGGCCTAGACTATGACCGTTAGGCAGTATTCCTTATTAAGTATGATTAGGTTCAGTGACTGCATTGTATTGGTTTAATTTAACATAGCCTGATCAACTATGTACAATTAAAAGAATATGATGTGAGATCTGAAAGGAGTCATGACTGAACAGGATACATTAGTTGACTCTGACCTCGAGAGAACCGGGACTCAAATATGTCTGTGTTAGACACTTTAGGCTATTATGTGATATATATATACATAGATAGGCCTCTCTCACGCTCAATATCTTAGGCTATATTATATATGTATTATATGAATATAGGCCTCACTTTTTCTAACGCTTTGTCTCAGAATGGCAAACACACCACCCAATTCATCACACTCTCATCCGTATGGATCGCGTAATCCAAGGGTAGCTAGGAGGAACACCAGGTTGCCTCGAGCTGACCCATACCCCATTCACTTCACTTTGTCGGACTTAGCCACTAGGCTGCACCGACACGAACAACGACTTGATACTATGGATATCGAACTCCAAGAAACCAACGAAAACTGGAGACTCACATCACTTGAACGCATCAATCAAGTCTCCGAGGATCATGAACATACAATCAACCACGTGAACACCCTTGACAATCGTCTGGGTGAAACCGTCAAAACCATGGAGGTTGTCCACAACCAAGTGATTGGCAACCGAAACGAAATTTCTGTCCTACAATCAAGGCTGAACCAGTGCGAGACACGTCTAAGGGAAACTGAGGATGCCCTCCGCATGGTTAGCAGACTTGCAGAATCTGTGGACCGTCTCACCACACTACTGCCACAACTCAATCTACGTCAGGATTAGCTTAGGCTGAACATGTACTTTATTATGCTTTCATAGGACCTATGTAATTCGACCGGATGTAATAATTCCCGGAACTTTTGTAAAACTTCTAAGTCTGTAACTTTTGAAACCTCTAGCTAGAAATTTTCTGTAATCGTTTGACTTCGTATTATGAATTGACAATCTCTTTCGTTATTTCTACAATATGATTGTTACTCTGTGATGTTGTATATTACCCTTCTTACATATATACATCTATCGTAATTATCATCCTGGTGCAATTTCTTATGTACCTCTCATTCTTTCTTGAAGAATCATGCCGCCAAAGAGGAAAAGTTACAGTGATGCCGAACTTGCTGCTGTTGTATCTCGAGCTGTGGCTGATGCTTTGGCTGCTCGGGATTCACCCCGAAACTCACGAAACAATGATGAAACCCCAGTCAATACTCCTGTCATCAAGCCTTGTTCCTACAAGGATTTTCTCAGCTGCAAACCACTTTACTTCAAAGGCACGGAAGGTGCCATTGGTCTGATCTGATGGATTGAACGTATGGAATCCGTCTTCAACCTCTGCAACTGTGCTGAGGAAAACAAGGTCAAATTCTCTGCTTACACCTTTCAAGAAGGTGCACTCACGTGGTGGAACACCCACGCAAACTCTGTAGGCATCGAAATAGCAAACCAACTTCCCTGGGCTGAATTGAAGAAGAAGCTAAGGGAAAAATACTGCCCTGAAGAAGAATTACATCGGTTGGAAGAAGAGTTCTGGTACCTGACTGTGCAGGGAACTGACATCGCTGGATATACCACCAAATTCTAGCAATTTGCACTGTTATGCCCGGGTTTGGTTGATCCGGAGGAGAAGAGCATCAAAAGATACATCCGCGGCCTCCCGAAAAATATCCAAGGGAATGTCGCTTCATCCAAGCCAACCACTACTGAAAGTGCTATCCGGCTAGCACATGAACTCATGGCAATGTGAAAGTCCACGATCTCAGAACTAAAACTTAGTAATCAAGTATAAAGTGCAGCGGATAACAATATACTTGAAGTAAATGATCTAGAGAAGAGAGAAATTGCTTTGGTAGACTAATTGTATTAATATAGCTCAGATAATACAAAACACCAAAGACTTAGAGAATTCTGAACATCAAACACCTATATATATAGGCAGAATTCTCTAGTCAATATAAGTCAAACATCAAAATTCCGAATCTATCTACTTACTGACTTCTACTTACGGACTACCAGACAGTCCGTAAGTACTACATACATACTGACTATATTAGATACGGACATACTTGACTTGTACAGTTTCAGACTTATAAAATTTTATCAAAAACTTAACATATTAAGCTTTAGTCATTATGCTCCAACAAACTCCCCCTTGGATAAAGCTTGATATGTCTTTGTACTTATACTTCTTTATTCGAACCCCGGATGTTTGCATCCCGCATGAATTCCCTGCTCAAGACAAACATGAACCACCCTTTGAAATTTTCTTGCTTGAATCATTGATTCTTGATCATCATCATGAATAATTTGATTCTTTTCTAGCATCGACAAATCTTCTTCAGCAAGATTTATTAAACTCAAAGGATCATATACTTTCACCACATTTCTGGTTGGCCATATAATATTTCCATTTTGCTCTTTGTCATAGCAAACTATGTAAGCTTCACCAGTATTGCTCACATAGTACCATTCAATGAAGTATGTGGTGAAATTTGTTGGTAGAATCTCCAGAGGGATTTCTTTCTTGCAGTGAGCTCCAGGATAAATAAGTTTCACCCTTGGTTGATTTGTAATTGGATTGATTTCCCAAGGATCAACCTTTCTCTTTGGCAATGTTCTTGGAAGATATTTCCATTCCAAATATTTTTCTTTGTGCCAATCTGTATCCTCATAAATCCTCTGGATCATCCAATGTACGATCCCTCTTTCAGGATAATTCAAAATATTGATGCTTCCTAGATGATTCACATCACATTGAGGCAGAGATCCAATTCGTTTGAAAGATCTTGAGAAGTATTGGAGTCCATCCGTTCTTTTTACCACAAAAACTTTGTTGTCAGAATCATACTTCCAACTTATAATCTGTCCTTTTAATTTTCTGCTTTTGAATTTGAAAGTTTTCCTCTTTGACAACTTTTCTGCATTATCAATAACCTTCTCTTTGAACCAGTCTTTGTAAGATTTCTCTTGAACTGGATCTTCAGGAAAATTTTGAAATAACGATTCCTCATGCTCTTCATTAATACCATCTTCTTCTTCTCCCTCTTCTGGAGGTTCTTCATCTGAATCAAAATCTCCATTTTGATTTAATCTTTGAAGATTATAATCAAATTCAGCTATATCAGAAACTTGATAATCATTCTCATCTTCATCACTACCCCATACATATACAACTTCTTTTGTTCCCGAAGATTCTCCAACTTCCATCCGTTTACATGTAGGAGAATAACAGCCAACTGAGATATGTTTCTTGGCCAACTCTTCTTCTCCAATATCAATCATAAATCTTTGTTCACTTGGCAACAATTCCCCCTCAACCTTATCATTTTCTTTATCTTCAACAAAATCAAAGATATTTGAATCTAGCTCTTGTTCTTCTTCTAAGTCGTCAAATACAAGATCTTCAAACTCTGAAGTTGGAGCTAACACTGAAACATCACAGATTTGAGGAAGTGCAAAATGTATTGGCTCTGTAGAATCAATAGGACTTGAAGATGTATCTGGAGAAAAATGCTGTTGATCTTCAGTCTGAGAAAAATCTTGATGAGGTTCATTTTGCTCTGTATCATCCTCATTTCCATCATTAGCATAAGCACCAAAATCATATAAACCATCACCATCATTGTCATCCTCATCATCATCATTACCACCAGCATCATCATTACCATCATTATCATTACCATCATTGTCATCCTTTTCTTCCTCTTCTTTTTCAGACTTCTCCCCTTGATCAACTGATTTTTCTTTTAATTTTTCAACTTCAAGCTCTAATTCTTTAATTTTTGTAGCTTGTTGATCAATCAGGTTCTTGTGAATTACAAGTTGTTGATTTTGCTCATTGAATCTTTCCTCCACTTTGACTGAGTAGTCAATCAGTTTCTTTTGCATGTCTTCAACAAGCTTTAGAACAGGTGCAATTGCCTTTATTAACTTTGAGTCCACTTCAGCAAGAGGAATTGATGGAATTGTAGCAGATGGCAAACTGAATGAAGATGGAATGCTCGAAGATGTCATAATAGCTCCAGATGAAGGCATACTAGTTGAAGTACCAGCATCCTTAGAAAATACCGATAAAGTTGTTGTTCTTCGGATTTTCTTTGGTTTGATTGGAACTTGTTCAGCTTCAGGATGATAAGATGGATCTTGAGCTTCTTCTCTTTCTTTTCTTTTCCTTTCCTCCACAATCTTAGGATCTTCTTCTTCAGAACTAGAAGACTCAACTTCATCTGCAGTTTCAAGCTCAGTATCAGAAGAATCAGATGATGTAGTATGAACGGCTTCAGCTATATCAGTAGCAGATGCTTCATGATCAGGTTCATCTTCAAACAAATCAGCATTTAATTCAATGTGCTCCAAGGTTTCTTCTATTTCATCATTCCCTTCCATAACAGCCGCTTGTTCAATTTCAACTGGTGGTTCATTGGCTACAATATTTTCTATTGCTTCCACATTAACATCTTCTTGAGGTTCATTGGCTATGATATTCTGTGCATGTTCCTGGACATGTTCCTCATTTACATCCTCTCCTTCTTCTTCATCACTTGAAGATAATTCAAATTCAAATTGTGGAGGAACAAAGTTTTCATCTATCACATGTCCAAATAATTCTAGAGATGCAGGAACAACCTTCTTTCTGTAATTGTGAACATCTGCGAATATCCTTTGTGGAACAGGAATATAAGTATATCTATCTCCTTCAAAAATGAGTCCTTGGAGATGTTGATTAAAAATCCTTTGTAAAAACCGTGGATACATAAAGAATGCCTCTTTGCTAGTAAGGTTCCCGACCAGTTGCTGAAAGATGAATCTTGAAAAATTGTATGGGATGTTCAATATGAGAGCAGTGATCATTTCAAGTAAATTTATCCCAACAGAATCATGTCCTGATTTCCTCGGTGATAAGGTGGAGACCATTGTATGTATCATAAACTTCCATTGAGGAGGAAAATGATTTTTCAAATATTGTTTGTCTCTAGGTCCTCTAGTACAACCCATCCTAGAAAGACAATCTACCACAATATCCCTTGGAATTATATTGTTAACATTTTCAGCATCTCCAAAATTCCATGTTTGTCTTATCAGTTCTTCTGTGAGATCTATGGGAATTCCATTCACAATAGCTCGAATACATGGAGGATTATTACTTGGAAGATATTCAGCTGAGTTCCAACATTCAAACATATGTTCTTGAAATATATGTTCAACTCCCATAGTTAAGGCATAATGAACTCTGGATCTTCTCAAAAAATTCAGAATTGAGTGAAAACAGTTGTTGACAGGCTTGTTTGGAGGATCCATAAGATAAGCAGTCACATTATGTCTCGGCTCAAAATCAATTACAACTCGAGCAATATCAGCAACACCAGGTTGATCTGCCATAATGCGTATAACAAGCTATACAAAACAAAATGTTAAGCGAAGTACAAAACAAATAAAAACAAAAATGATGCACACACTGAAAATTTTGTTAAGTATCAAAATAGTCCGAAACTAGAAATACATAGATTTTTATGTCAGCAACTAGCTACTCAGTACTAAGTATCAATACAAGGTCAGTATGTAATACTTAACTCAGTAACTAGTATAGACAGTTTCTAAGTAAAACTAGGTCAGGAACTAAATATCTAACAGAATTTCAGATTGAAACTAAGATTACATAGTCAGTATGTACGAAATGACAATACTCCGTAACTAATACTAAGATCAAATACTCAAGTATAGTCCGTATGTATAGTCAGTATGTACATGCTGACTTAGTAATCCGAAACTAAGTCCGTATATTATAATGAGTCCGTAAGTAAACATTTAGTCAGTAACTAGATGTATACTAATAGACTTGGAATAATTTAAGACCTAGTCAGCAAGTATGAAGTCCGTAAGTCAGTATTTGACTTGGTCAACAAAAGTCAAATAGTCAACGTCAGTAAGTAGGGTTGGTCAATAAGTCAATAGTCAATAGTTGACTTAAGGTCCGTAACTATGATAGTTACGGACAAAAACCCTAATCCTAGTCCGTAACTAGGAGATCCGGACAACATTGACGACTGTTCATGTGAACAGTAACTTTTCCAGAAAAATCACGATTAAATCATAGATATTGAAAGATAGAGAATGAAATTTATACCTATGAATGCGGAATCACAAGGCGCACAAATCTATCTTGGTAGATTTGAAAATGATGAAGTAAACAGAGAGAAATCGAAGAAATCTTGCTCGGTTTTGCAGATACTGAAAATACTAGTTCCGGACTAATTTGAAAAGTTTTGAAAGCTTATGTCAACTATGGTTTTCAGAAGTACATATACCTTTTCAATCATAGATCCGGACCTAATATCAGTTACTGAAAAATCCTTTGATCATTTTGAAATTTAAAAAAATTTTATTTTGATGATTTTCAAAAATGACTTTGGTTGAAACATATAGAATCAAAAAGATTAATCTTTGGATATTATCTAACCTAAATCTAAAAGACATAACAATTTTAAAGAGAAAACGAATTTGAAAAATATAAAATCATAAAAATATTTACAAGAAAATTATAACGAAATAAAATATTTTTGGTGGGAAAAATCTCATAAGTTGGGATCATATTGGGATATATGAATGTATTATATTTATTGTTGAGAAATGCAAGTTTATTTTGATTGCTAGTATTTTTATCCTTTTTAAATTTATATATCATTTCCAAAATATCTTTTCTAAAAATTATTTTATATATAATTATTGGTATTATTGTGCATTCAAGTACTCAAATATTTAAGTATCTTTTAGCATTATTGTTAATGTGCACATTATTCTATATAAGCTAAATATCAATATACTTCTGAATTTCAAAATACAGTAATATTTCTATATAGAGGGTGAGAATATGATGAAGTCTTTAAGAGTACACACATATGTTGGAATGACATTTTGTCACATATGTCATACACTTGGTTGGAATTACAACTATATCTCAGGTCTATACAAAGTATAACAGAGAAATATAATTAAGTAAACCTTCTTCAAAATCATACCCAAGTCTAAGGTCTGTACAAAGTACAACAAATAGTGGATATGATTCCCCAGACAACATAATATAAAGACCCTAAATGATAGATCATACCATATTAATTTTCCAGAATTTAAGACATTTGATTGTTATTTTGAATCTAGAGGACTAGAATCTTGATAACTTTGAATCATTGATTTTGACTTTTGCTTGAGTCAATTGACTTTTTGCTTGTCATATACAGATATTTTGGATTATATAAAATAATATGCACTAATTATTTGACATTTCTTAGACGAGATACCTTAAATATTTGAATACCTACCAATATATTATATATAACTTAATTTTTAGAAAAATTTCTTGAAGAAATGTTACATAAATCTACTAACACATCAAACATAATACTTAGCATTTCTTTAAAAAAATGATTTTAATACATTTCCCAATATACTATCATTTCCCAACATTTTCCACAAAATCTCCCCCTGATTTTGTATTTTTCTAATGTTTTTGTATTTTTTAAATTTTCTATTGTTTTTGGATTTTTATATTTTTTATTGTTTTTGGATTTTTATAGTTTGAAAGAAAAATAACAAACAAACAAAGCAGCAAATAACCTAGAATTGTAAAATACAACCTAAATATCCAATTGTTCAGTCAAATTGATCCAAATGTTTCATACCGAGCATTGAGATAAGGTCCTCAAAGCGTGATTTGGAAAATGATTTGGTAAACAAGTCAGCACGTTGCTTACTTGTTTCGACATGAACCAAAATGATCAGATTTTTCTCATAGCAATCCCGTATGAAATGAAAACGTATTTCAATGTGTTTTGTTTTAGAATGCTGTACGGGATTGCGTATGATACTGATAGCAGCAGTGTTATCAATATTTAAAGGAGTTTTGGTCAAGAGTAAACCATAATCGCGTAGTTGTTGTTGAATCCACAAGATTTGAGAACAGCAACTAGCAGCAGCAATGTACTCAGCCTCAGCAGTGGATGTAGAAACAGTTTGTTGTTTCTTGCATTGCCAAGTCACCAATCTTCCTCCAAGAAATTGACAACCTCCTGAGGTACATTTGGAATCAATGCCGCAGCCTCCGTAGTCTGAATCGGAATATGCTGAAAGTTCAAAGTCATCATCATTGGAATACCAAATTCCAAGATTCGGTTTTCCTTTGAGATATCGAAAAATCCGTTGTACTGCTCGCAAGTGAGTTATCTTCGGATCAGCTTGGTACCTAGAACAAACAGACACAGCAAACATGATATCTGGCCTAGATGCCGTTAGATACATCAAAGAGCCGATCATAGAGCGGTATTCTTTTTGATCCGTAGGAGAATCTTCAGAGGCAGGTCCAAGCTTTTCAGTTTTATCAATGGGAGTGGAAAGTGGCTTTGCCTCTAACATCTTGAATTTCTTCAAGATATCATTGACGTATTTTGTTTGATGGATAAAGATTCCCTTATCCATTTGTTGTACTTGTAATCCTAGAAAGAAAGCCATTTCTCCCATTGAACTCATCTCGAATTTGGACTTCATAATTTCCTCAAATTCTTTGCACAAGCTGTCGTTTGTTGATCCAAAGATAATGTCATCAACGTATACTTGCACTAGCAGTAAATCTTCCTTTGACTTCTTTATAAAGAGAGTGCTGTCAATTCGGCCTCGTGTAAATCCATTTTCCAACAAGTGTTGTGACAAAGTCTCATACCAAGCTCTCGGGGCTTGATGTAATCCGTAAAGAGCTTTGTCTAGTCGAAACACATGATTGGGAAATTGAGGATCTTCAAAACCCGGTGGTTGTTTGACAAACACTTCTTCATGAACTTTCCCATAGAGAAAAGCACATTTGACGTCCAGTTGATAAACTTTGAAGTTCATGTATGAGGCATAAGCTAAGAATATCCGAATGGATTCTAGCCTAGCTACGGGTGCAAAAACCTCATCATAATCCAAACCTTCAACTTGAGTGAAACCTTGAACAACTAATCTTGCTTTGTTACGAACCACAATCCCTCGATCATCCTTTTTGTTGCGAAAAACCCATCGAGTACCAATTGGATGAATACCTTTTGGAGGTTCCACCAATGTCCAAACTTGTAGTTTTACAAATTGTTGTAATTCTTCTTGCATGGCTTGCACCCAAGAAGATTCTTGTAAAGCAATTTGGACATTCTTTGGTTCTATTTGTGATAAGAAGCAAGATTCCATTTGAGGTATCCAACAAGAGGTGGACACTTGTTTTGGTTGAACACCAAGTTGAGTTCGTGTTTTCACTCCATCTGATACCTCTCCAATGACGTTTTTCAAAGGATGTTTGAATTTTGCATTTATACCCAAAGTAGGTTGTGATTCAACTTCCATGTTTGCATCAAGATTCGTATCCTCAAAGTTACTTTCCACCGCATCATCTGAATCATCATGATTAAATAATTCAGTGGAAGTTTCTTGGAATTCCTCATTTTCAGGATCCGAATGATTGTCAGCTTCATTTTCTACTTGTGGAGTAGAATGTCCTTCTTCTTCTTGAGGAGTCGAAGTTGTAGGAACAGATTCCGGAGGAGTTACTTCTGATAAAACGGTTGGTGTAGGAGTAATAAGAATCGGCTCTGAAGGAGAGGAGATCACCGGAATCACATATTCAACATATTGATAATGAGAATTTTCTTGAGATGTTGAATCTTCTGGAAGTAGAACAAAAGAATTGAAGAATGAATCATAATCAAAGAACTTTTCAGGACCAATACCATCGGGAAATTTTGAATGCCTTAAGAATTCCACTTCATAAACCTCTTCCACCCGATTAGATGTCTTGTTATACACCCTTTTATTATGAGAGTTCACTGAATATCCTAAGAAGAAACCGTCACCAGCTTTTTCGGCAAACTTTGACAATCGCTCTTTGGTCTTCATGATTAAACACGGACATCCAAATGGTTCCAAAAAATGAATATTCGGTTTCCGATTATTCAACAGTTCATAACTCGTCTTCTTCTTGTCTTTGACAACATGTACTCGATTGAGTACAAAACACGCCGTATTCACTGCTTCAGCCCAGAAAGTAATCGGTAGTTTAGAATCTGATAACATAGTTCTCGCTGTTTCTACTAATGTCCGATTCTTTCTTTCTGCCACTCCATTCTGTTGTGGAGTATAAGAAGCACTAAATTGATGTGTTATTCCATGTTGAAGACAAAACAATTCCATTAAGTGATTCTTGAATTCCGTTCCATTGTCACTCCGAATAACCTTCACTTTCAATGAGAAAATTCTTTCCAACTTAAGAATCAGAAATTTAATTTTCTCAAATGCTTCATCTTTTGTTGCAAGGAAATATACCCATGAAAATCGTGAGTAATCATCGGTAATTACCAAGCAATAGATTTTTCCTCCAATACTCCGAATGTTTACTGGACCAAACAAATCCATATGAAGTAACTCCAATGGCTTGTTGATTGAGTTCACCAATTTTGGTTTATGAGATTTTCTGATTAGCTTTCCCTTTTTACATGATATACAATGATCATGTAAAGAGAAGTTTTGTTTAGGAACACCGATCACTAAATCGTTTTTCACCAGATAATTCATTTTCCGAAAATTGATGTGACCCAATCTCCGATGCCAAAGTATAGAATCTTTCTCTGAAGCTTTTACTAACAAACATGTGTGATCCTGAGTTGTGGTACTTGATCTCATATCCAGAACATACACATCTTTTTGTCTTGGAGCTCTCATAAGTACCCATTCGTCAGGAACTGTGAAACCAGGTTTGAGTATCAAAGATTCTTCAGAATTGAACCATGTTGATAGGTTCTTATCACAAACTTGGGATACACTAAGAAGATTGTGTTTCAACTCTTCAACAAAGTTTACTTTTTCAAAACTCACTTCACCATTTGTCACTGTGCCTTCACCAGTGATTTTTCCACCCATATCTCCCGCAAACGATACACGTCCTCCATATTTATGTTTTACATCATTGAGCAAGGACAAATTCCCAGTCATGTCTTGAACAGCCACTATCAACATGCCAAATGTTGTCAATAGATTGGGAAGACTGCAAGACATAAACATGAAAATTATTAGTTGCAAATGGACACCCAAGCCTTTGTGGCTTTGGGTTGTCCAGTAACGGGATCATCTATCCAGACATCAATCTCCTTCATTCTTTGCTTAAAGTTATGAGATAAAGAAGTTGAATCTTCAACAGGATTCTTTTCTTTTGGAACATTATTTTTAAAGATTTTCTTAAAAACGTTGAAAGATTTTCCTGTTGAACCGTTTTTATCCGTTTGTTCCTTATTCATCTTCTTTTGTTTCTTTTTAAGAAGAGGAATACAATCTTTTAAAATATGTCCACGAACCCCACAAAAGAAACAACATCTATGCTCATATCTTTTGAATGATTGAGAACTAGAATGAGAACTCCTTGGAGATTTATCATTCAAAGATGTCTTACCTCCTTTTCCCTCACAATCGTTGCATTCTTTGGACGAAAAGATAGTTTTTGTTTGCTTCATAGGCTTAGATGATGTATATCTTTTTAATAGATTAAAAGCCTTTTTATGAGGAGTAAAGATTTTAGCTTCTTTGTTTTCAGTAAAAAAAGTTGTACCTTTATCCTTTTCACAAGCATTTGTTGAAGCAGGAACAAAAACTACTTTATCATGTAAAGTCCCCTTACCCTTTTCACATGAGGTTTTAGAAACTTCAACTTCAACAGCCTTTTCTTTCAAATCAGTAGAAATCTTCTCGGGAGATGAAGTATAACAAGATGGTGGTGGAACAATATGATAACCCAACCCTGTCTTACTTTTAGTATCAGTGATTTGAGAGTGAATAATTTCATCTAAAACCATTGATGAGGTAGACATGTTGGAAAGTTTTCGATTTAATTCCAAAATTTGAGAAACTTGATCTGCTTTTTGTTTAGATAAAGATTTGATATCAGTTAAGTATTTATCAATAACAGTTTGCTGATTTAAAATCTTCGCTTTGAGATCATGAATCTCAATTTGATAAGCCTCAATCTTTTCAGAAAACTTTTTATCATTGTTTACCAGAATCTTGTTATTTTCCCGAAACATTTGTGTTTCCAAGAGTAACTCTTGATTCTGTTTTTGTAAAAGACTGATCTTTTCCCATCAGTACATTTACCACAAATTTCCTTAGAGATATTAGAGTCGACCTCATTGATTTGAGCCATAAAAGCTTGTTGATGTGAATGCTCTTCAACGTGAGAACTCCAATCATAGTAATCATCTACTGTTGAAACCATTGCTTGAGAGGTAGAGGCTTTTGATTATGTGACAGGAGGAACTGCTTGATATTGTCTGGGAGTAGATTCTTGAGCATTTGAAGGCTTGGTAAATCCTGAGCTTGGATTTTTTCCTTTTTCACACTCTCGTGCAAAATGACCAAAGTTTTGGCAATTGTAGCACTTTACCTTAGATTTATCAAATCCAGGTCTTCCTCCAAGCTTAGACTTACCAGTTCTTTGAAGAAACTTTTTCACTTTTCTTGTGAACATTGCAAGATTCCATTGCAAGTCCATTTCTTCAAGATCGTCTGGGTGAATCTGATCATAATCTTCTTCAATAAGTTCCACATTTGCTATTCTATTACTTATGAAGGCTTCATAAGAAGCAAGAAAGGCTGTAAGAACTTGTGCATGTTCTTCAGTTGCCTTTGAAACACTAGGACTAGCATTTGATTGTGGAACATATTGATAAGATTGAAAAGAAGAACTTCCTTCAGATGAAGAGCTTGGGTATTGTGAATAAGTTGGTGTGATAGGAGTAGAAGCACTAAACAATGCTGTGGTAGATGTTTGTACTTGAACTTTGGAGCCATAAACACTCGGATTTTGCATTGTGCGGTGAGCCCTAGAGTGTTCCTTTTTCTTAATGGAAACATCATAATTTTGAAGCTTATTGAATAAGTCTTCAAGTTCCATGGCACCAAGTTGTTCCTCATCTTCCAACATTGCATCTACCTTACTATCCCAACGTTGAGGTAGAGCAGAGAGTAATTTTTCATTAATTTCTCCTCTTGAAAGCTCCATACCATGTCTTTTGAGTTCACTAGTAAGTTGGGAATACCGAACTATTAGATCCTCAAATGATTCGTTAGGTAAGATAGTGAATGCATCAAATTCCTTCTTTATGAGATCACACTTATTCTTCTTATATTTGTCATTCCCAGCAAATCGTTTCTTCATTGCTTCAAACAATTCAAAAGCAGTTGCTAATGATTTCCATCCAGACATAACTTCTTGTGGAAGTGCCATTGAAAGAATAGATTTTGCTTTTTGATCTCTAGCATATTCTTTCTTCTCCTCCGTATTAAAGAACTTGACAGGTTTGGGAGGAATAGGTTCTCTTTCTCCAAAATTTCCTTCTAAGCGTGGCTTAATATATTGCTCCATAAGTGGAATCATGAGTTCCGGATCATATAGAGCAATAAAGGATTCAAACCTATAGAGCCAATCATCAAAATCCTTGAGCATAAACCTCGGTGGTTTGCTCGTGGTGCCTGTCTCTTGTTCGTTTTTAAACATGGCTTGAAATTGAGCAGTTGTCATAGACATGTTTTCTGCAAGAGATTAGAAATGCAAACCCAAACACAAAAACAATTCCAAGAATCTCAAGTTCAAAGTTAATCCGAAAGTATACTCAGCAAGTATACTCCGTATATACCAAATAACTCTGTAAGTAGTATTCAGTAACTGAGTTCCGTAACTTTGAATTAAACCGCGAAAGTCAAAACTACCAACTGTTTTCAGTATCTAGTTATTCAGTAACTAGATTCAGGAAGTAGCACAATCTGGAAGTATTATCAGTAATTACCAACTTTTATGCTCAGTATCTAATTCTCAGTAACTAGATTCAGTAACTAGCATAAGTCCGTAACTAACACTTAGTATCTCAATCCGAAACTAGATTTACCAAGTAATGAGTTGGCAAAAATCAAGTTTATCTTTTCCGAAACAACAATTCAGCAGCTAAGCAAAAATTAATCAGTCCGAAACAAGCACTCAGTATCTAGACTTCAGTAAGTAGAAAATTTTCCGTAACTCAAATTAGTTTCGGAACAAAAGTCAACAAACTTGTAACAAACTCGTAACAGAATTTCGCGCCAATCTAGATACGGACTGAAACGGTTATTTTTGCTAGTTTCGGACAAACAAACAACTAGATACGGACTTAGAATCCCAAATTTTCAAAGTGAAATTACTTTCTCAATACATCTTCAATTTTAACAATCAAGATATGTATGCACTCGTAATTGAAAACCGAACACTCGTGTATTATTAATTTCAAGTTTAAACGTGTTAATCAAAATCCGTACAAAATGAATTTGAAACAGAATGAGATTTCAACGATTTGAACAATGAATTTGATCAAATTGAAAGCACAGAATGATTCGGAATCACTTACAGTGATGTTTTTGACGAAATTGAGATTGAAAATGATGAAACTGATCAAAATAAACTTCTGATCAAGCACTCCGTATAATCAAACACTCCGTATATCTCTTTAATCACTTCTGAATCAATCCATAAGTAATCCGTATCAAACTAATCACCTCCGATCAATACACTCGGTCAAATTCTTCAAAAACACACTCTAAATCAATCACGAAGCTCACTAAGCAGCTCTGGTGGCTCTGATACCAATTGAAAGTCCACGATCTCAGAACTAAAACTTAGTAATCAAGTATAAAGTGCAGCGGATAACAATATACTTGAAGTAAATGATCTAGAGAAGAGAGAAATTGCTTTGGTAAACTAATTGTATTAATATAGCTCAGATAATACAAAACACCAAAGACTTAGAGAATTCTGAACATCAAACACCTATATATATAGGCAGAATTCTCTAGTCAATATAAGTCAAACATCAAAATTCCGAATCTATCTACTTACTGACTTCTACTTACGGACTACCAGACAGTCCGTAAGTACTACATACATACTGACTATATTAGATACGGACATACTTGACTTGTACAGTTTCAGACTTATAAAATTTTATCAAAAACTTAACATATTAAGCTTTAGTCATTATGCTCCAACACAATGGTTATCAGCCGTGAGAAATCCAATACATTCTCCTCCAACAACAACAAACGCAAACCTTCTGAACACCACAACAACCAGAACAAGAAATCCAACACCATCCAAGTTTACAATACCAATTCTGAACCCAAACGTGCTTACACTGGGGACAAGCCATATTGTTCCAAGTGTAACTACCACCACGATGGTCCATGCAGTACGCCCTGCAACAACTGCAGGAGGTACGGGCACTTGACCCGAGATTGTCGAGCCCCCAAATCCAACAACAACACCTCTCGCAACAATTCCAACCAACCCAAGTCCTGCTTTGGGTGTGGAGAAACAGGACACTTCAAGAACGAATGTCCTAAAAACAAGAACAAGGGAAACAATAACAACAACACAAATAACAACAACGCAAGGGGAAGAGCGTTTGTACTCAATTCTGGGGATGCCCGTCAAGACCCGAATGTGGTTACGGGTATGTTCCTCCTCAACAACTTAACTGCTTCTATTCTATTTGATACTGGTGCCGATAGAAGCTTTATTTCTGATGAGTTTTGCCTACTACTTGACATCACCCCAATTGCCTTAGATGTTAAGTACACCGTAGAACTTGCAAATGGTAAACTCATGGAAACCAATAGTGTGATACCTAATTGCACTTTAAACCTAGCCAACGAAATCTTTTCAATCGATCTTATGCCTGTTGAAATTGGAAGTTTCGACGTCATCATTGGAATGGACTGGTTGTCCAAACATCGCGCTGAAATCATTTGTTATGATAAACTCGTTCGTATTCCTCTCGCCGTTGGTAGAACCTTGGTCATACAGGGGGAGACCGGTGGGACGAGACTAAATATCATATCTTGCTTAAAAACTCGGAAATTCTTGAGAAAAGGTTATCCAGCAATCCTCGCACACATCATTAAGAAAAAGTCGGAGGAGAAGCGACTTGAGGATGTGCCCATCGTTCGAGACTTTCCAGAAGTCTTTCCCGAAGAACTACCTGTTCTACCACCATCCAGACAAGTTGAATTCTCAATCGACCTTGTGCCAGGTGCTGCACCCGTGGCCAGAGCACCATACCGATTCGCCCCATCCGAACTTCAGGAGCTGTCCACCCAGTTACAGGAACTCCTGGATAGAGGATTCATTCGACCGAGTTCTTCACCTTGGGGAGCTCCGGTCTTATTCGTGAAAAAGAAAGACGGTTCTTTCCGAATGTGTATCGACTACCGAGAGTTGAACAAGGTAACCGTTAAGAACCGGTATCCACTTCCTCGCATCGATGACCTATTTGACCAACTAGAAGGGTCAAGTATTTATTCAAAGATCGATCTTCGGTCTGGTTACCATCAACTTCGAGTTCGCGACATCGATATCCCGAAAACTGCTTTCCGATCTCGTTACGGGCATTATGAATTTCAAGTAATGCCATTCGGCCTAACCAACGCACCGGCTGTATTCATGGATCTAATGAATCGGGTGTGCAAGCCATATCTCGACAAGTTTGTCATTGTCTTCATTGACGACATTCTCATATACTCACGAAACGAACAAGAACACGCGCAACACCTCAAAACCGTCCTAGAACTACTCAGACACGAGGAGCTATATGCCAAATTCTCCAAGTGTGAGTTCTGGATACAATCCGTTCAATTCCTTGGACATGTTGTTAATAGTCAAGGAATCCATGTCGATCCATCAAAAATCGAAGCCATCAAGTGCTGGCAAGCACCAACATCTCCAACTGAAGTACGTCAATTCCTGGGTCTTGCCGGGTATTATCGGTGATTCATTGAAAATTTCTCAAAAATAGCTCAACCACTCACAACCTTGACTCAGAAAGACAAAAAGTTCGATTGGACTAACAAACAAGAGTCAGCATTTCAACTTCTGAAACAAAAGCTTTGCAGTGCTCCGATTCTATCCTTACCCGAAGGCACCGATGACTTCGTGGTATACTGCGATGCTTCTCATCAAGGTCTCGGTTGCGTGCTGATGCAACGAGACAAAGTTATTGCCTATGCTTCGCGACAGCTCAAAATTCATGAAAAGAACTACACCACCCACGATCTCGAGCTAGGAGCTGTCGTCTTTGCCCTTAAAATATGGAGACATTACCTCTATGGCACTAAGTGCACAATCTTTACCGACCACAAAAGTCTCCAACACATATTCGATCAGAAGGATCTCAACATGAGACAACGTCGGTGGGTCGAATTGCTTACCGACTACGATTGTGAGATCAAATACCATCCGGGCAAAGCAAACGTTGTTGTCGATGCCCTCAGTCGAAAAGAACGAACGAAACCACTTCGAGTCCGAGCCCTCAGCATAACTATTCATAATGATCTGAACATTCAGATTCTCACTGCTCAACTCGAAGCTCTGAAAACCGATAACATCAAAAACGAAGCCTTGCGAGGCATGGACAAACAATTCGAAATCAAGCCTAACGGGATTAGGTATTTCTCAAACCGAATCTGGTTACCCAGTTTTGGAAATCTACGAGACTTGGTGATGGATGAAGCTCACAAGTCCAAATATTCTATCCATCCTGGATCTAACAAAATGTATCATGGCATCAAGGAATTCTATTGGTGGCCGAATATGAAAGCTGAAATCGCTACATACGTCAGCAAGTGCCTCACTTGCTCAAAAGTCAAAGTCGAATATCAAAAACCTTCTGGTTTACTCCAACAACCCAGCATTCCTGAATGGAAATGGGAACAAATTTCCATGGATTTCATAACCAAACTACCAAAGTCATCGAGCGGTTGCGATACCATTTGGGTGATCGTCGACAAAATCTGCTCATTTTCTGGCAATCAAGGAAGCCGACAAAATGGAACGCCTCACACAAATCTACATCAAAGAGGTTATTTCTCGACACGGAGTTCCAATCTCGATTATCTCGGATAGGGATAGTCGTTTCACATCTCACTTTTGGCAATCACTTCAAAAATCATTGGGTACCCGTCTTGATATGAGTACCGCATACCATCCTCAAACTGATGGCCAAAGTGAACGAACAATTCAAACACTGGAAGACATGCTACGAGCCTGCGTAGTTGATTTCGGTGTAAATTGGGAAAAACATCTACCATTGTGCGAGTTTTCGTACAACAACAGCTATCACACCAGCATTAAGGCTGCACCTTTCGAGGCACTGTACGGTCGTAAGTGCCGATCACCTATCTGTTAGACCGAAGTGGGAGACAGTCAACTCACTGGTCCTGAGATCATTCACGAAACAACTGAAAAGATCTTCGAGATCCAAAACAAACTCAAAGCCGCACGTGATCGTCAGAAAAGTTATGCTGACGTGAGACGCAAACCACTCGAGTTCCAGGTTGGGGATCGAGTGCTACTCAAAGTTTCACCTTGGAAAGGTGTTATTCGATTCGGTAAACGTGGGAAATTGAATCCCAGATACATTGGACCATTCGAGATCCTCGAGAGGATAGGTCCAGTGGCATATCGATTGCAACTGCTATCCGAGCTCAGCAGTGTACATCCCACTTTTCACATTTCAAATTTAAAGAAGTGTCTGTCTGATGAGACACTTATCATTCCACTCGATGAAATTCGAGTTGACGACAAGCTTCATTTTGTTGAAGAACCCGCCGAAATCATGGACCGTGAGGTCAAACAACTCAAACAAAGTCGTATTCCCATTGTCAAAGTCAGGTGGAATTCGCGGCGTGGGCCGGAATACACCTGGGAGCGGGAGGACCAGATGTGACTCAAGTACCCTCAGTTATTTGTTGACGCTACTTCAAACACAACTTCAAACAAAATTTCGGGACGAAATTCTCCTAACAGGGGGAGAATGTGACACCTGTCAAATTAGGACTAGTAATTAGTGCCTAATCAATTATTAATACATGTAATTAGTTCTGTGTTAGGCTAATTAATGTACCAATATATATATTATTGAATATATACAATTATGCGATTCGATCAAATCGTACAAGTTCAAATCGAATGTATTTCGGTTCAATTAAATACGGACGTTGGTGGAACAATTTGATTAAATAATATAACATTATTTAATAACACTATCTTTCCCAAAATATTATCTTGATAATAATACTTTGTAATCAATTCGTATCGTACAAACAACAGTTACGTGATTTAAAATCCGTACAACGAACGAGCAAATTGAGATCCCTAGATTAACGAATCATCTATATAAATGTTTTTCCAAGTATTTAGAAAGAACACTTCAAGTGAAAGTATTGAAATTTAAATCGTTACTTAAAAACGCGTAATAAACGTTTAAACACCAAACCGAACGAGAAAACGAACACCGCACGAAGCACAAATCAAATAAATGAGAAAATGACCAAAATACCCTTGTGTGGGCCCCCTAGGCCGGCCCCCCCTTCCCCATGTGGCCCCATGTGGTCACCACCCACATGAACCACTAAATCTTCATGCAAGTGAAGACTTAGTGGATACTTACATCATATCCCATTCACTTTCATTTCCACTAACTCCTTTACTCACATTTTCTCCACCTTCTCTCTATCACTTCTCTCTCTAATTTCCAGAGATTAAAACCACCAACAACTACCATTCAACCACCATCATCACCACCATAAACCACCATAGCAACACCACCATCAAAGTCACTATTTTACGAAGAACACAAGCTCAACAACAACTCCTCTTTCTTCTCATCTCATTTCCATCAAAATCTTTTTAAGGAAACTTTATCTTACTTTCATATTGTTTATTTACATGTTATAAAGCTCACCTAACAAGATTATATCCAAATATAAACTTGAAATACGTTTTTATGAATTTTTCACAAAGAACACACAATCTGTCCAGAAAAACACAGATTACTAAAAATGTCATAACTTGAGTTCTAGGAAGAGTTAGAAGATGCATTTTTTTTAAACAATTTGCGTATTGAAAAGATTTACAACTTTCATGTTTTACGTTTTTACCAGATCTGAACGTATTTTTCTCTATTTATCGATTTTTGGGACTGACCTGACAAAAATCAGAAACTGGACTATGCATGACAAATTAAATTGTTTCTCTATGATCATGGACTTAAGACTCTTGGAAAAATATATGTTAGACCCTAAACACATAGAAGATCAGTTAGAAAAATTGGTGAGACTTGGTTGGGACCAGAAATATGTTAGACACATGGTGGAATAAACCGACAAAAAGTCAAAATGTGAAATCTTAAATATTTGGAACTTTTATAAGAATCGACACTCTTGGTGAACTTGGACACAAACCGACAATTTATTTAGACTCTATAAACTGATATTTGGGTTGGGTGAAAGTTTCGGGTCAAACCGAGTAAGTTTGACCAAGTCAACAAAAGTGGCTAGTTTTCGAAAAACTTACTATTTTTGGAAAGTGGTAATAAAAATGGGTTTGGTTGACTTAATTAAGTAACTTGGACCAAAAACTAATTTTAGAAAGTTTCCCGAACGAAAACCGACACTTGGATACACTTGGGCTAAAAATAGAAATTTGGCCAGACGCTAGTGTCGCATGACCTGCGACACTAACTGCGACACTACCTGCGACACTACCATAGTGTCGCTAATAGTGTCGCTACTTATTGAAAATTTGTTTGAACATGCGACACTGACCCTAATGTCGCATAACCTCACTGCGACACTGACCTTAATGCGACACTGACCCTAGTGTCGCATAAACTCACTGTGATATTGACCTTAGTGTCGCATGACCTGCAACACTCGCATACACTGCGACACTTACTCTAGTGTCGCATGACTTGCGACACTAACACTAGTGACGCTACTAGTGTCGCTAAAAACAGAATTTATGGGACTTGTTTTCACCAAGTATTGAACATGGATAACAACTTATAAACACACAGGGTACATACTGTAGCAATGTATACGATGACGCAAACTTAATAATAATGTCTTAAAGAATTATTATTACAAACTTTCACCAACGGGTCGTACACGTTTTTGATAAACAAAGTTGAACAATCAAACATTTGGACATAACTAATTGTTGGACAACAAACATAGATGGTCTGTTGAGACATCTACTCACTCATATAACGTTGTGCGTTTTGAACGCCCGACAGGATTACAAGTCTTCGGACATCAATTCACCGCTAATCAATTCAAGTTTATTTTGATAAACACTCAAGGCTCAGGTGAGTCTCATAGCCCCTATTTTACTGTTTTTCATTAAGGGGTGTGATATCATTGCTCGTTTTGTTTTACAAGTAGAATGCAAGTACAATTCAATCAAATACTACATGAGTTGTTTTCAACTAATCAATAAAGCCCTCCATAGCATAGTCTGGTAATACATCTGTAGCGTGAATGTTAGTATACGATATCATATAGGATTGACAATCCTCGTCCGGGTTAGCACGCACTAACTGGTCAAACGGACGTATTAGCATTTGGGAAGACGAGTGTGGATTAGGCACTCGTAGGAGGCAACTCAGTTAGGTTTCCTTAATTGGACCTGACACTCAAGTTAAGCTCAGACTATGTGCTCATGGCTGTATAACTTTTATTTTGCTTAATTGCATTTTAAATTCAATTATAAAATCTTGCGGTTCATACAAATATGTGTTGACATACAAACCTGTGAGCTCACCAGCGTTTCACTGACCCATTTTAGCATGTATCATAGGTGACCAGCAGTAGGTTGGACTGCTCAATCAAAATCTATTAGCTCGAGTCAGCATGCAAACAATCAGAGATTTTAGCTGCATTATTATATTTTGTATAGATTAATCATGTACTTAAATCTCTCAATTTTAAACTGAGCTAATGTAAACAATATTTTGATGTAAACTTTTATTTTGTCAATATCAATGTAAAATGACGCATGTAGTGGTCGTTCATTATTAATCTCTGTGCTTTGATTATTGATTAGTAACACTCAAATCCTGCTTCCGCTAAACAATAAATTTGGGGGTGTTACAGTAACAAAAGTAGCGATATCAAGTGGTGATTCATGTGTGGCCCTAAAAGGTCATTCGCGCCTTGATTCCTCCCAAACAAGATCACTAAGTTGTTCAATCAATAACTCAACTTGTTTTTCAATAGTGGAGTTGATAACCATATATCCGCTTTCTTTGGAACTAAAGTGATCTTCTCTATTTAGCAAGTCAAGCAATGATATGAGGTCATTCATCGTCAAGATGTCAGCACGACTGCTCGGATGTCCAGTAGTCTCTTTCATATGCGCTCTAATGGATCCTAACATCTCCCATTGCGTTGAGGTGAATGGGATGTTAGATCTTTTAAGAGCACTGTAGATCCTAGCGTAAGTCCGTTTCTGTTGTTGACAGAATTGCAGTTCAGCAGAGGAAAGAGCAAGTATGTTGATTTTGCTGCTTATTCCTCCTACTGCTTTGTCAAATCTTTGGATCAATTCTCCGAGCACTTTGTGATCTATGATGGTTTACGGTTGGTATCTTGTGCGTTTGGAATATTCCTTCAGTGTTTCTCCTCTCGTGGGATGGTCATGGTTACTTCCCGCCATTTCTTCAAGGGTAAATAAATTAGTTGGCGGTCGGTTTTCTTCTTCTATCTTTCTCTTTCCGATTATTTCTTCCATCGTTGGTTTGTTTGCTGATGCATTTTTCATCTTTTGTCCTATTCGTCGGAGGTCAATCGGAAAATATGGCGTGATTGCCAGTTCCTTGCTAGATTTCCTTTCCCTTATTGGCTTTTCAGTTTCTTTGTCCTCTGTGGTCTTTCTCATGGAGATCATATACATATCGGCTTGGTCTCCAGCATTAGGATTGTCGATCTGGAAAGTGATGGTTTCTCCCTATGACTGCAAGCTGATGGTTTGCACGAAGACGTTGATGATTGCCTTGGCCGTATTCATGAAAGGTCTTCCTAGTACGATTGGGATGTGTACGTCTTCCTGTATATCCATTACTACAAAATCTGCCGGGTAAAGAAATTTGTCAATCCTAACTAAAACATTTTCATCTATTCCCTTAGGGTATTGGACCGAGTGGTCAGCAAGCTGTAGGGTCATTTTGGTAGGTCGAAGATTTTCTAACTCAAGCCTCTTGAAAAGCGAGTATGGCATAAGATTAACACTAGCTCCTAAATCAGCAAGAGAACAGATGATGCCTGAATTGTAGATAGAACAGGGGAGAGTAAAATGTTCGATGTCTCTGAGTTTTTCTAGAATGGTATTTTTCAAGATAGCTGAACATTCCTCGTTCAGCGGGACATTGGGTACTTCGGGTACCTTATCCTTGGTTGTAAGAAGCTTTCTGAAGTAATTTTTGGAATGAACTTCAGATGCGATATCTAGGAATTTCCTATCAAGCTTAAAAGACTTAAGCTTGTCGGGTCGTTGTTTAAGACGAGCCGGAAATGGAATGCTTACTTTCCTATTTGGTGTAGACTTTAAATCCATTGTTGATGGGACAATAGGTGGTTCCTTCACCCGAGAAGAAATCGTAGGTGGGCTATGTTCTACCTGAGAGTCTTGAATATGAGAAGCCTCCTTATGGAAACTAGTTGGACTATTTTGAGGTTTAGCGCTAATACGTTGTGCTAATTGTCCTAAATGGGATTCGAAAGCTTTAAACAAAGTCAGTTGATCTCTTAAGATGAGATCAGCTTGGTCTTGTCTAGCCGAGATTCCTTGAATGACTTGTATCAGGGTGTCGTCAAAACTAGAGGTTTGTGAAGGAGAGGGTTCGGAAGGTTGAGGTTGGTAAGTTAGTGGGCTATTAAAGGAAGGGTTAGTATTGGGCGGAGTTAGATGAGACTGAGGAATTTGGGCTGAGTGGTTCAGATTAGCACAATTAAGGCAGGTTTGAACCTGACAGACTTGTTGTTGTTGACTTTTTCAATTCCTTAATCTCTTTGGTTAGGTCTGCCACTTGCTGAGTGAGGGTTTGGATAGCTTCATTCCCGATTGTAGTAGGTGGATTCACTATTAAGGGGTGATTTTCACTGTTCCAATCATGGTTGTGCATTGTCATTTCCTTAATAAGGCTCCAAGCTTCATTGGTCGTACAATTCATGAAACTGCCTCGAGAGGCGGTATCAAGTAAAGGACGGTGATGTGGGAAGAGACCATTGTAGAAAATGCGCAATTGGTCTGAATGCTCAAATCGATGATTTGGACATTTCTTAAGCAATCCCTTAAAGCGTTCCCATGCATCATAGATTGATTCATCATGCACTTGACGAAAGTTTATGAAGTTGGTCCTAAACATGGCTTTTTTTGATGGGGGAAAATATTTGGCCAAAAATTTGGTTGCTAATTCTACCCAAGAGGTTATAGAGTTAACCTCTAATTCCTCAAACCAGGTTTTTGCATTGAGAGTGAGTGAATAGGGAAATAGGTATAGATAGACTATCACCTGATTAACCTCAATCAGCTTAAAGGAGTTGGATAAGGAAATGAATTTGTCAAGGTGTGAGTTGGGATCATCATTTGGTAGGCCATGGAATTGACAGAGGTTTTGGACTAACTGAACAATATGGGGCTTTAATTCAAATGATCCTCTATCGGTTTCCGGATAGACGATTGGTCCTCCTCGGCCTTCAATCAAAGGTTTAGAGTCATCAGCCAGAGTGATATGTGCAGCTGTCATAGTCTCGTTGGCAGGTGGTTGACTAGTTGAACGGATAAGGGTGGTAATTTCTAAAAGTAGTAAAAAGAAGGAAAAACAAAGAAAAACGTAGGGGTTTAAGAAATCCTAAAGGTTCACTAGTAAGTAAGTTCGTCTTAACGCCTAATGATCGTACAGTTGGTTCCCCGGCAGCGGCGCTAAAAACTTGATGCGTCACCAGCGGTCGGTAAGGATTTTACCCTTGTCGTTGCACCGGCTACTGGCGACGGGCATCAGTGGGTGTTTTAAATTTGTAATTGCGGGGCCTAAGTTTTCCCTCACAATGCTAATCCTAAGGGTGAGCAAGCGGTAGGTATGACCTAGAGTCGTTCTTCAAACCGACTTAATTGAAACTAAGGCGTGGCAGATGAGGGCTTTCAAACTAGTGAAGGGTTTATAAAATAGTGGGGGAGTTTTGGTTTTTCTATTAACTAAGTTAGGCAAGTAAATAAATAAATAAAAGCGAAATTAAAATAAAAGCTAAAGCAGATAAATAAAAAGAGTGTTTGCTGAGACTTCGTTAATTAAGTTATGGGATGATGTTTGGAGAAACTGTTTTAAAAGATATTTGTTAATTATCATCCTTGAATACTTGTATGTAAACACTAGATTCCCTACTAATTAAAATTCAATTAACATGTCACACCGGGAGCTAGGTTATGGTAACATTACAAAGTATTTAGAATAATAAGCAAAATCTTAATTGTGGTTTAATAATACTTTTGTATGAACGTGAACAAAATCTAAAGGTACTAGACAAAACTGAATCATATAACGATTCCTCGTCATCCTAATATATTTGTATATTTAAAAAGTTCATTTACGACTTTAAACTAGCCCTTGCTTAAGACTACCCAATAATTCCCCTAATTATCCACAACGTTCCTCACTTAAAGTGGTTCCACCGCTTCAAACCTTGGCCATGTCTTGTCCTATGATAATCCCCCATGTAGCCTTGCGGTTCCATAGTTTCATACCTTTGATAAATTATATTGACACAGATGACTGACTACCTTTCAATTGGACGTCCTAAAAAAGGTGTTGTAATCACGTTTATTGGTGGAAAGGAGATTAGATTAATTTAAAGTTTAAAAGTCTATTTAGAAAGTTTAATTAAACTAGGTTTCTCATTTTATATATTAGTCCGTAATATAACTACCTTCGGTCGTTACTCGACTTCCATACATTTGTACTCCACCTTGAAGTGTTTCCAGTACTATATCGAGTAACAGTCGAATATGGGCCATCATATTACTTCGTAATATTGTACCGTTTCGTAATATGACTACCTTCGGTCGTTCCTCGACTTCCATACATTTGTACTCCACCTTGAAGTGTTTCCAGTACTATATCGAGTAACAGTCAAATAGGGGCCGCCATATTACTTTACGATAATTAAGACCGTTTATATTTTACTACTATGATGATCCTAACGCAACAATCAAACAAGAACATGCAATAAGACGATCAAAGCAATACTACCGATCTTTAATATTTAATTATAAATCATCTCATAATTAACTAACTACATCGCAATCAAACACAATAAGTATACTACTCTCTAATCATGGCCAGTGGTGGTGCAGCCGGCGGCGGTGGTGTGGTGGCCGGCGGCGGCTGCCCCTCCCTCGCCCCGGTTCACCGTCTTTCCCTATGTTTCTTAAATTGCGCGTATCTTTTTCGTTATGGGTCCGTTTGTGTTGATTCTTTTTCCATTAAATTCTTTTTTCAAAAACGAAGACTTTGATGAAAAGAAATCCCAAAAATATGGCTCTGATCTTTAGATGTCTCATGTGAATCGTTTGAATCTTTCGGCGTACGTAGAATCTTCATTCTTCATCCGTTATTGTTGATCCTTCTTCTGTTAGATTCGTATTTTGAAAATGTATATCTTGGATAAGAGAAATCTCAATGATGGACACTTTTGCCTTTAAATCTTGTCTTGATTTCTTGAATTTTCAAACGTGTGTGGAATTTCGTTTTTCGTCCGTTTAGCTTGATTTTTCTCGTGCATCTCTATTTTGACGTTCTTGGCAAAGTTTCATTGATTTGTACATTATATGAGTTTATTTGCCAAGTATTGTTCCAGAATGGGAGAGATATCGGTAGTAAAAATGTGACGTTTTACACGATATCAAGTTCTTTATACTAATACAAAACCACTAGGTGACGATTATTCATACCTAGGCTCATTGTGCTACAACTAATATCTAAGTATTGTATACCCATATTTAGATATAGTAAATTACTTTCATGCGTGGCATGATACTCTACTAGTTGTGTTTGTTGATTTGACTAATATGTATATATATATGTATATAATATAGGTATATATATACTATTACTCTATCTCGAGCACTTGGTGCTACCTACAACTTACTTATGTATATTGATATACATACACTTATACAAATACGATTACTTTAGTCAGACATGTCGTAGTACTGTTGGCTCTCAATTACAAACATTGATGGCGAGCAACACTGTTCGATGCCATGGTAAAGTGGGAACAAAATGATGCCACGGTAAAGTGGGCACAAAACGAGATCACGATAAAGTGATTCAAAATGATATCGCGGTTAAGCGATACAAAACACGGATCGGCGAGCTTACACTTGAGATTCGCACTCATCAACGGATCGGCGAGCTTACACTCGAGATTCGCACTCATTAACGGATCAGCGAGCTTACACTCGAGGTTGTTAACTCAAGATTTGGCTAAATACTCGATTAAGTTCTGCGGGACTACACTTACATGTAGCTTGCGAGTGACACACTATGCCAGGTGGCACACTAGTATTCTACTACTGAATAAGTAATATTATTACTTGTTATTATATGACTCGGTCATATACTTACTCGATAGTACTTAGGCATGTATTGCCTCACGTTTGTAGATTTACTTATACCTGATAGGTATCTAGGCATGGATTGCCACACCCTCGATATGACTCGGTCATACACTTACTTGATAGTACTTAGGCATGTAGTGCCACACGTATGTAGACTCACTTATACCTGATAGGTATCTAGGCATGGTATGTCACTTCCTCTATGTACTTAGGAACACACGGCAACTGTATTATACTGCAAATCTAAATCGTAGTTTTTGAACTACTTATCAAACATACAAGATTTATACTTTATGTTTCAACTAACAATCCTATGAACTCACCAACTTTATAGCTGACTCGTTTTAGCATGTGTTCTCAGGTGCCCAGCATGATTAGGATTGCTACAAGATATGCTAGCTCGAGTCGCATGATTTCAAACACTTGGATTTTTCCTTGCATAACTTTTGTACAATGATTTATGTATTGGAATTATTTTTGCGAACTTGCAACAATGTAAACACTTATTTTGGAAATGTAACAACTGCTTTTCAAACGTCCCATTTAGAGGTCATTTGCTATGTATCTTATGCTTTGATTATTGATTAGTCACGCCCCGACCCGACCGCTTCCGCAACCCGAATTTGGGGGTGTGACATATATATTAGGGGTGATATTACTTTAAACACATAAATGAAAACCAGTGTTAGTCAACTTTATATTTATGAATCTCTAAACCAAAATCGCCTTTCCTCCAATAAACGTGGTTAGAACCTGTATGACAAGGAGTCGCAAACCTTGATCAATGGTCACTACCTATCTGTGTATTTAAACATAGTCTGAATTGTGTAGCTATGGAAATACTATCAAACCTATCGTATAGTACACCGTGAATCAATCAGGGATTTATTGGGACATGTTTAATTAGTAAGGATTGGGTTTATATCATAGATGGTTGAAATTTAATACAAGCTTAGTTTATAATAGTCCGGAGTGACCATAAAGTATGTGACACCGAAAAGACCACGATAAATGGCACTGTACTTTGTATAGCGTTGGAAACACCTCTGGTGGAGTACAAATACGTGGAAGCTAAGGAAATGCCGGTGGTTGAAGACTGCGTCACATCCTGGTTGAACTATACAGCTCTGGACTAAACAATGACCATTAATATAAAGTTAGCAGTCACCAAACCAAGTCTTAATCATAAATGCCTTGCCTAGCCTTAGTATCCCCACAGTGTTAAGAACAGTCAGAATATTAGTGAGTCTGTTACTCTATCTCATGCGCCCAGGAATACTATTCCAAGAAGGGTCACTATTCCATCATATGGAAAATGTTGAAGAGTTGAGCAACCTCCTCTGATCAGAATCACTATAGCCTAGCAACCCAGTGACATACTGTCTGAGAAATCAGATAGTATGGTGTTAGTATTTACATTGTGAATACTTAGACAAAAGCAAAACACAAATTTTTTAAAGACGTTTTCATACACAACCCTAGATATCACCCCATAGCATGAGTTAACGAACTCATGATAAACACATCTCTCCATTAATGATTAAACCCTATCTATCTTTCATTTACTATTTTGTTTATTTACTCTTTTAATTATCTTAGTTTAAACGGACCTAAAAACCAAACAAAAAAACTCTTTTAAAAAAAAACTCTTTTAAAAAAACCCCATCAATAAATTAAATAGTTTGTCTAGATAACTCTGCTTCACAATACGATTGATCTTAAGAACGACCCTGAGTTATACTTACCTCTGTAAGTAGAATTTAGGTCCCCAACTATTATAAATTAAAACACCACAGTTGCGGCTGCTGCGCGAACGACCGTTGCGGCAACAACATGAACTCAAGAATAATAATGAATCACCAAAATCACTTCTAACATCAAATTGATGTTACATAACTTGAATTCAAGCTTCTATAATCTTCCTTTACATGAGGTAATTCGTGTTCTTCAATTTCTTTAACCTAGAAATGGGTTTTAGTAGATTTTGGTTGATTAGTGTTTATAATCCGAAATAGGGCTTACAAATGATGGAATTATGATATAAGAGTGAATGAATTATTGCTATTAACACTAATTCATTCTAGAAATTGATAATTCGATTTGTGTATATAGTGATCAAATTGGGTTTTGATCAAATGAGTATGATTTGGTGTTATTTACCTTAATTAGTAGTTAAAGATGTTATTAAAGTGTTATTGTTGAACTTTGAACTAGTGAATCAAGTTGTTAAATATTGGAACTAAAGATGATTATGAGAATGATCATGGTTTTATTGATAAAATGATAAACTTAATGAGTTGATATGAATTAAAAGTGATAAGAGTAAAGTGATGAAATTGTAATAAGCGGTTCTTCATAACCTTGGATTGGTTTATGTTGAATCTTGATAGATAAGTAATCATCTAATTGAATTATAGTTGAAAAGAGAGTTTATGTATTAAGTCAAACATGATCAATCCAATGTGATGGATTGATGATTGTAATTAGTGGATTATGTTAGTTGTTAAATTTGTTATTATATTGATGTGTTATGTGTTAGGTGATCAATTGTTGTGACATCTATAATCAAGCATGAAACCATGTAATTACCTAAGGTAAATGTGAGTGATATGGGGGTTAAATGGGTAATGATTGTGTGTTCTGGATTGCTTTCGAGCAAGAGATTCATACAATCATGTGGTGTATGGGTTGGTTCTTGTATTGTTTCTCATTGTAGTTAAATTATGAGTTTGTTATAGCACATTATGTTGAATACGTGCTAGATGATTTGTGTTGGTAAAACTTGTGATATGTATGTTCCGGATTGCTTTCGAGCAAGAGGTTCATACAATTAAGTGGTGTATTATTTTGTTACTAATTGTTGATTAATGTGGTTACAACTGGTTAGGTTGATTACGTGCTAAAATGTTTAGTGTTGATAGAGTTGTTAATATGTAGAAGATTTTATGGATAATGTGGAATGAGCAGTTCTAGTGATCCAGTGATGTTGTTATAGTATGCATACTGTTGGCTGCGAAACTACATATGTGGTTTAGTTAATTGCGGTTAGCATTATGGTGTTGATCTTTGTATGCATATCGACGTGATATGGGGCCTTGCATACGTGGTTATATTGGTCGCAGATCCGCATAGTGTTTCTATTTCTACAACTTCTCAGTAGTAAGTATATGTTGTTAATTTTTGCTAAGTGTTGATTTAATGTTGTTTATGTGAATTATTCATTTAATTGCTCGTATGCTCATTAAGCTTTATGCTTATCCCTTTAGTTGTTTTATGTTATAGGTATATGGTTTGGTTGAACCAATTGGATAAAATATGGTTACAAGAAGGTAGCGTGGATTAGAGCATGCAATGTGGTTAGACAAGCTTTTCCTTCTTTTAAATTATCGTTATGTGTATCACTTGTGTAAATCGCCCAAAAGATACATTTTGAAGTTATGATGTTGTTAAAGTGTAAAGTGTCTAATAGTTGAAAAGTGTGCCTTTGACTTGAAAAAGTCAAAGTTGAATGTGGTATCTTCAAATTTTGGCAATGATTATGTTGTAAAGTAATAAAAGTGGTTAGATATAAAAGTGTATGGTTTTGATCATAGTTTTGGTAGAATTATGATCAAGGTGTAAAATGTTGTATTTTGATTCAATTGTGTGATCATAAATCATTGGTTGTGATAGGTTGTTAAAAAGGGTTGGAGTTTGATGTTAAAAATGATTATGTTGTTAGTTTTGGTAAAAGTATCCAAATGGACACCAAACGGGTCATTATGCATAAGTAAACCGAAAAGGGAGTTATGTTACTGATTGGATGTAAAAAGTCACGTTTTTACGTACATTATTCTCACCTTTTTAGCCCCAAATTGGATGAAATAATTCAATATCAATACTTTTTTTACCATAATTCATCATCAAGGCTAAAAATGAGGCGTTGCTTTAAAAATCAATCAAAATGGTTATATAGCGTACAAAATAGAGCATAAACGATACAATCGCGTTCTACGAGCACCTTTAAGCATATTACCATGAAATTATTCTTTGATGATCTCATTGTGATCTTCAGGTAAATATGAACGCGTGGATATAAAGAACGCTGAAAACGGACCAAGAATGAAGAAGTTATGGCCAAACGAAGTATGACTAGGCGACCAAGACTTACAATCCAGTGCACGAAGACAACGACCAAGGGAATACCACCCCTCAGGGGCCGTATACCACCCCACAAGGGCCGTAAACGTCCCCTATAGGGCCGTATACGCCCCCTTGTGGGTGGTATACGCCCCTTTTAGGGTGGTATACCCCCTTTTTGGTGTCTAATACCCCCTCGTAGGTGCTGAATACTACCCCAAAGCTATCCAATACTACCCATTTGGTGTCCAATCAATACTACCCTTTTGGTGCCGAATTTCTAAGCTAGGGGTGGTATTTCAGTGCAAATCGAGAGACATGGGTGTCAAGTTAAGGAAGCAAGTGTTGGAAGCCTTAGTCTATAAATAGAGGATCAATCCTCCTCATTTCATTCCATTCCACCATTCAACAAATCAATCCATCACTCGCACACATTTTCTCTCTTTGTTGTCACACCCTGCTAAAGCGGAAACACGAGATGTAACGGTACCGGGTAACAATGCATAAGATATAGTAGCAACACCATACATAATTTAGAGAAAATATTACACATTACTACATGTTTAAACCACAGTTCCAAAAGAAATTACAATAAGCTCTTAAAGTTTCAAAAAGTGAGTCATAGTTTCAAAATAAAGCAAACGCGTGTGAACATGCATCCACACAAAAGTACTCCTAGAATGCACCTTACTGTCATTCTCCTGAAAAGCATGATAAAACAAAAGGGTCAACTATGGTCATAGTTGGTGAGTACACTGGTTTAGTGTTACAAACAAATGAACTAAAGCTTTGTTCATAAATGACATGAATAAAAAAATGATTGGTTTTAATAGTTGTGAATATGATAGGTAGTATACATAAGTTTTAATGCAATTGAGGCCACTACTAAACCGATTCGATCGACACATACCCCAAGCTCCATGTTCAATCGCTAACATGAGTAAAGATGATACTATGCACTCACGTTACAGTGTGAGTGAGGAGTGGTCTCCCCCTAAATAGCGTTATCCATATTTATCAACGACTTGTCTTGCTCTCGGACGAGTTAATAAGTAGTGTAAAAGGTATATTCCGAGGAATTTAGCACTATAGTACTCAAGCATAAACAATAGTATACATCAATTTGCATAGAAAGTATAACAAAAGTTCAACAAGTTCATAAAGAGTACAATCAATTTAATTAAAGTTCAGGATCATGCTTTTCACCCCAAAATAATAAGCAAATAAAAAGGGGCCGTGAAAACTCACTGTTGAGCGTAAGCATAAACCGATGGATGTAACACGTGTACTTGTCGAATACGACTCCTATCCAAGTCCTATGAACACGAGGTTTCTAGTTAGATTCTCAGTAATTTGGTTTGTTGAGATTGCTTAGTTAATTATTTAGATTACCAAGTGCCAATATAGTTAGTTTTTGCCTTGTAGTTTGTTAATGTCCAATATCCACATTTGATTAATAATTGAATACAAAAGTCATATCATGTCTCACGATTGTTAGTATCTAAATTTTATAGTGTTTTGAGTGTTGGAACTTTGGTTCTTCACAATTTATGATTAACAATACACAATCCGATGATTACACAATAAGACACCCAAACCTTTTTTGTTATCGTTCTTACCAAAAATAGTAAGGTTGTCGTTTTTACCAAAAATTGTAAGGTTGCCATTTTTAGAAACCGAGTCCCATTTTTGTTGACTTGGTCAAACCTACTCGGTTTAAGCCGAATCTTTTTCCAAACCCTTAAATATATTCCCAAGCCTTAAAAAGTTCATTTTTCCACTTTTAGCAAGCTTACAAGTGTTGGTTTTAATTCTACATGCAAAATCAGTCCACTAACTCATTTTCCGGAAAATTCACCTTTTTATCGAATTTTTATAAAATTGTACATTTTGAATTAATTCCCTTGAAAAATACCGGTAATTCCCCCATAAGTTAACTACTTTCATTAATTTTTCCATTAATTTTAGTGTAGCCTTAGTATCTTTAAAAATTATATGTGCCCTTTGAGGTCTAACAGTTAGACCAATCTGGACACATGTAGGAAGATTGAGATTTTTGGACAAAATCAATAAGTTTTTAGGAAAAAGTCATGTGGACATTAATTGTAGCCAACAAATTTTCTAAGCTTTTGGCGGTGGTGTAAAGTTATTTGGATTTGTATAGCTCAAGATATGGCTAAAACCACAAGACCAAAGTTTCTGACTTTTCTTGGCATATTGTATATGTGTTCTTACAAAACTTATTAAAAATAGTATTCTAGCTCATAAAAATATGAGGTTTGCGCAGTTGGAAAGAATACTTCTTGAACTTAATTTTTGACTATAAAAATATCCATTTTCATGAAGAAATGAATTTTATAAAATTCATAGAAGTGAACAAAACTTTCTGGGCAGAAAGTATTTCTCACATTTTGTTAATTTCAAGTTAAGAAAAGTGGTGTTTGAGCAAAGTTCTTTATATAATTTGTTGAATGAACACTTAATCATATTAATAAGAGTAATAATAAGGAATAATGACCCTTACAATGGTGGTTATAAGGTAAGAATGGCAGAAATGAAATAGGGAGATGATGTAGCTTGCTTCTCTCGAGTTTTCTTGCAAAATGGTGGTGTTTTTGAGTGGTGGTGCTATGGTGGTCAAAGGGATTTGTGTGTTGGTCAATGGTGGATGTTTGGGGGGGGGGTGCTTGGGGCTCTTATTGGATGAAATTTGGGGAGTGGAAAGAGAGAAGAGAGTGCTTTGATGGAGATGTGTGAAAGTGTTGAGTGAAATGAGGAGGAATCAATTGTTTTGGATAAAGAAAGAGTGTCATTGCATGAAACACTATTGGGTGAGGGGGAGGTGCCTTGGGGCAGGTTTTTAGTGGGGCCCAATAGGTGGGTGTGTGATTTAATTCTCAGTTTCATACTATGTTGCGTACGTTGACTGTGTTGCGTACGGTGTTCGTTTATTTGTTATTTCCGTTATTCGGTTAAATCACCTAACGTTATATTGAGTCTTATAAATTTATGATATGTTTGGGATTATTTTTCATTAAATTATTGTTAAAATACTTTATTTTGAGTTATCAAAATATTTATCGAGTTTCATTTCGTTGCCGAATTGCGATTCGCGCGTTTTCTTTGCGTTTGAGACGTTTTAAGCGAAACGTCTAGGTTTTTCGTGTATTATTTAAACAAAATAATAATGTATGATAAATAACTACTATTTAATTTATAAAATAGCCTCTCGTTATTTATAAAAGTGTTTAATCGGATACTGTCCGATTGAATTTACTTGTCGAGTAACCGAAATTTCGGTTTTTGTGATCCAATGAGGATTTTCTGAGGACATTAAGGAGGTAGATTTTTCTTTGTTTTATTTGTCACTTATTAAAATAATTTAGAATGTTCAAGTAAACTTAAAGTTCACCAAGCAATCTCTAAGACGTTATGCGACGTCAGTAAGCCTAAGGAGTTATAACCTAGAATTTAAGGAATGTTTTAAATGAAGTTTAAGATTCAAGTGCGGTAATGACATGAGATTTTTACCGGTTGTCACATTTGTTTAGTAGTTAGTTAGTAGTTAGCTTCTCGTTAATATTTAACGGGACTAACGGAGGGGCTATTTTGTAATATTTGTTGGAGATACTTGGAGGGGTGCTTTTGTAATATTCGAGGCTCTGCTCGTTGTAATCTTTCAGCTTATATTCAGACTATGCATTTATCACGGTTATCTCTTTCCTTATCTATAATGCATGCTATTGTTATTATGCTAGATTTAGAATTCATTACCATGATTAGTGAGTAGTTGGCTTGTGTGTTTGTTGTGATGTAGTTAGCCGTTATAATGGGGGATGATGTTAATTTAATATATAATTGAAAACTATGTTCCGTTTAACTTTTCATCTATGATTATTAACTGTTTTCAAAACTACCGCCTTTCCTCCAATAAACGTGGTTAAAACTCTAAAAGATAAGGAGTCGCGAACCTTGTTCTGAGAGTAATTAATTACCTGTGCTATCTATGCATGGTCTGATTTCGAAGCTTTGTAAATACCGTCAAACTAATGTAAAGTACAACGTGATCTAATCAGGGATTTATTGGGTAATATTAAGTGAGGGCTGGTTTATATCATAGATGGGTAGACTTTAATACAAACTTAGTAAAAACGGGTTCAGAGTGACTTGAATGTGCAATACGCGTGGAACACCATAAAATGTCCTATTACTTAGTATAGTGCTGGAACCACCTCTGGTGTAGTAGAAACGCATGGAAGCTACATAACGGTCATAGGTGTATACACTCAAACTTGCATTAGTGCGCAAGGCATGGAATGCCATAAAACGTCCTAGTACCTCGTTTAGTGTCAGAACCATTCTGCTGGAATGGTTCCCGTACACCAAAGCTATGGAACGGCTGTCGGTGTATACATTCTGAGCAGCACTGGGTCATCCACCAGCTCTGAACCTAACAAACCATCAAAGAAAAGTTAACAGACGATTTCCGAATTAGGTCTTAAATGCTCTACTTGAATTAGAATGTTTTATGGTGTTAAGAACGGTCAGAAATTAAATATCGGTCTGTTACCTTATTCATGCACCCAGGAGTTAACTCCAAGAAGGGTCACTTGTCTTCACATATAGTGTTGGGGGTAGAGCAGCCTGATCTGAACAGAATCATGATAGCCTAGTACTCAGTGACATACTGTTTGAGAAATCAGATAGTAGGGTGCTTGTGTTTACACCATATGTATCTGAAACAAGTAGAACACAAATACTTAGAAAGAACGTTTTCAAAACATCAATCCAAACATCATCTCCCCTTAAGGCTAATGAAATCACAACAAACACTCCTCTCCATACTGATTATCACCTACTACTTTATTTCGCTGCTTATTTAGTTTAATTTAGGACCTAAGTAATTAAAAACCAAAAAATCAAATCCCTTGTTTACAAACCCTACTAAATCGAATCGATCATCTTGACTACTTGGTTTTACAATACGGTTGATCTTAAGAACAACCCTGAGTCATTACTTATCGCTAACTGCCCTTAGCTATAGTAAAACTTAGGTCCCCAGCTTTATAAATTTAAAACCACCCGCCGATCGCCTGCCCCGACGGGAAGTTCCGAAATGACAGGGAGCGATCCCTGAACCGACCGCTGGGGCGCGATCATGTTTTTGGCGCCGCTGCCGGGGAATCAATTGTAAGACTCTTAGGCATCTTGACGAACTTTTCTAATTAGTACCAGCTGTAAATACCCGTAGCTTTCTTTTTCTTGTTCCAACCGAAAATTCCTTCCCACAACACACAACGACGTTCGACCAGATTATCTAGAATGGAACCACTCATTTTCACACCCGATCCTGTGTCGATCCTGCGAACAAACCTCAAAGAAAGACGCTCTCTCTTCCATCAGATGGCCGCACGGATCACTCTCGTTGACCATACCAAACCGTCTATCGAAGGACGAGGATGACCCATCAACTATCTAAAGGTGATCGAAGGCGCATCTTTCGAACTTAAACACCACATCGTGCAACTTATTAAGGACAATTATCAATTCCACGGTCTACCCCGTGATGACCCTAACGCCCATATCGACAAATTTATTCAGATCTCTAACTCTTACAAGCATAACGGGGTTGAGCAGGATGTAGTTCGCCTATACTTGTTCCCCTATTCTCTCGCTCTTCATACCCAGATATGGTTTGAGGGACTTGAAACCGGCTCAGTCACCTCATGGACGGATATGGCTACAAAATTCCTAACCAAATACTTTCCTCATTCCAAACAAACCAAGTCCAAGAATGACATCACAAACTTCCATCAAGCTTATGATGAGTCTATCTACACGGCATGAGAACGATTCAAGATCCTTCTGAAGAAATGTCCAAACCACCAACTCGAAAAGATTGCCCAGTTATGCACGTTTTATAATGGTCTTGTTCCAAACCACTACATCATCCTTGACGCCGCTGCTCAAGGTAACTTCATGCAACTTATAGACGAAGAAGCTTGGAACCTGATCGAGAATATGATGATGCACCATCACGACTGGAAGACAGATGAGAAATCCTCATCACTACCTCTATCCTCCTACAACCAAATCCAACCCGAGACGATCAAATCCTTAAGTGAGTAGATTGAGTTGTTAACGAAATAGGTAGGAGAGCTAAAGAAACAACCGCAGCAGATCCACCAAGTTCAGGCTTGCCAGAACTATGCTCACCTTCCCACGGAAGAATATCAAGTTGAGTATGAAGATCCAGCTGACGGCACGGTCTACTACGCACAATTCCCAGCTCGATCACAAAATCCTGTTGGTTTCGCTCGAACATCTCCACCTAGGACTAGAAACACTCTATACCCTCCACAAAATAACCAACAAACCTTTCAACCCAAATACCAACCAAGATACCCAACCTACCCACAACAACCACAACTTACCTATAACCAACCCTTATCTTTAACCGCACCAGATGTCAGCCCACCTAGTGATTACACAAAGACCATTGTGCCTATCACTAGTCAAGATGATAATCTCACAAAATTATCGAGGGTCAGACATTATTCAACCAGAAAACAATTGCTAGACAAGACCAGACTGACCTATTCATCAGAAACCAACTCTCGATTCTTAAAAGCCTTGAGGACCAAATCGGTCAGTTGGCTCAGCGTCTTGACACTAGACCTCAAGGGACCCTTCCAAGCAATACCATTCACAACCCACACGTAGAAGAGGCTAAACAAGTAACCTCTAAGGACCAACATGTGACACCGAGCCAGCCTAATACTCCTTCTCCAGTGAAGGAAGAATCTCCTATCCCGAAAACAGTTGAGACCCCATCCATACCCACTCCGATAAGAGAAGTAAAAATCCCATTTCCTAATCATCTAAAGCAAAAGTACAAGGTCAATTTCTTCAAACTTGACTCAAAATTCTTAGACACCGTGTTTAGAATTCCTACCAGTACCAAGTACATTAGATGAATGCTTTCCACCAAAGATAAGATACCCGACGTATCTAAAATCCCTATGAACGCGGAAGGTTCAACCGTCTTTAGCAACCTGCCCGGAAAATTAGGAGACACTGGTCGCTTTACTCTGCCCTATTCTATCTATCAGTCAGGCATGATCCGCTCCTTGGCCGGTCTTGGAGCCAGCATCAACCTCATGCCTTATTCTCTATATGTCAAATTAGAATTAGGAGACCTTAAGCCTACAAAGATTAGCGTATAGCTAGCCGATCAATCAATTCGATATCCACGAGGTTATAGCCGAAAATATAATGGTTAAGGTTGAAAAATTCTTTTTTTCCCACTGACTTTGTTGTGATGGATATACAGGAAGATATCAATATACCAATCATCCTAGGCAGGCCTTTCATGAACACTGCTCATGCTATCATTGATGTATACTCGCAGACTATAAGCCTTTGAGCACACGGGGAAACCATTTCTTTCCAAGTTGACCAGGCTGATAGTTCTCTATTAGAGCATGCAGAGATATATACAATATCTACTAGCAGAATTACCTCCAATGATGATACATCCGAATCAGAGCCTTCAGACTCATACATACCCGATGATCATACCTGTCTCATCTCTGCAACCGAAGAATCAAAAGAAGATGAGATGGAAGACTCAGAGTCAGAAGAGGAAATGGAGGAATCCGAAGAAGAGAAAGAAGAAGATGAGCAAGAAGAAGAGCCAGAAGAAGAGGACGTATATCAATCTATACCACCTCATGAGTACTTCCCTGATTCTCACTCTCCGACAGAAGAAATCATGCAACTCGAGTACATCCAAAATCTAATCATCATGTCAGATGACGACTCAGAAGAAGACCCACTGATTAATCACTCTCACTGCAATTCTGACACACAGAAAGAAAGAGACATAGAGATGGACTATTCTCAGCCAACATCACAAATCATCGACGCAACCCAACCACCATCCGACACTGTTGAGTTCCCTGATTCTCAGGATTCTGATACTCCAGCAAAGGACAGTGACGAGGATGACGTCGTCTTCATGGATATTCCGATAGATGTTCTCTCTATCCAGCTTCGTGCATCTCCTTCCATTCCTGACCTTCCTCTCGAGATCATCCAAGTTCAGGTCGTCTCTAATCATGAAGAGATGATCAGTGCCCTCGAAAGATTTTCGAATGATAATGACTGTCATTAGAGACTCAACCAGTGAGTACACTCTGCGACAGAGAGAGTTAATCGAAGAAATCGAGGCTGAATACACGGTGTATCATGCTAGTAACTCTCGAAGTCCTCAATTCCTACAAAACCGCATTCATGCCTTCACCGAAGATCTAGCAACTCAGCTTCTGCAAGAACATCATAACACACCTGCTGCAGACGAGTTAGAATTCTTCGAGGGACAGAAAGTCGTATATGGCAAGGTTTATGAAGCCCTAATCAGGTCCGCATTTCCATATTCTAACCATCAAATCAAATTTCTACACTCTTAGAGGTATAATTTGGACTATGCTTCTAGAAACCCTGATGAGGAAGTAGACATTCAGATGATGAATGATCTCAAAGGAATGATCGATTCCATAGCCGATAACGACCACATTGATGACACCTCACCACATAGCTTTTACATCGACTGCACCATCGAACACCACGCCCACAAGATTATAGAAAAGCTCGAGTATGTAAGTTTTGATGAAAGGACGCATGCCATCCCATCTTCCATACCAGATGGAACGATGATTAACACTGCGAACTTTATCACGGACCGACTTACAGAAATCTTTGGCACTGTTCCCTCAGAATAACCCAGACATCTATTTCATGATGGTCTACGTGAAGTCTACTACAGAATCTTGAATATCTTTCAGAATTCTGACCTCACGTATTTCGATCATCAGAGAAAGCTTCTCCAAGGTATTCAAGGATTCATCCATGCATTAAGAAGAGACCCTAGAACAGCCGATCATGAAGATATACATATTCACTTCTTTGGTTTCATGGATTCTTTGAGGCAAGAACGTCCCAAGCGTAAGGTTATCAGATCCAATGGGACCGTCATCTTTGATCCCAACGGAGTCATCTCAAAGTCAGTCGATGATATCACCTGGGATATCATTAATTTAAAAAGGGTTGCTGAAAAACACTTTGACAGCCTCCCTCTTCATGTGGAAAGATCCCAAACATCACTCAGGTCATCACTCGCCACTTCTTGAGATTCTATTCCAGGGTCCCACCTTCTAGCACCATTGGCCCTGGAAGCTCTGCCACCCACTGATTCTGAAGAAAGGAAAGTCAAGCTCTCAACTCTAAAAGCAGTGCTTCTCGGGAGGCAACTCGTGAAATAATACGTGTGTTTTTGGTGTGTTATTAAGTGAAGATAAATCTTTGAATATTCTTCACACTTGAATATACCGCAAAAATATTTTCAAAATATTTCAAAGTCATTATCTCATATTTTGCAAAAATCACTTGTCTCAGAAAAATAGGAAACACTTCTCAAAGACTAGTTCATATGTTTCGAGCATTTGAGGTACTTGCATACTACTTTTATGAATTATGCTCGAACTCGTTTAAAAATATATGTTCTACAAAATGATTTGTAATAGAAAACATCTTTTCGTTCTGAGACAGTGATTCATTTTCATTGCAAAATTATGGAGTTAAAAGGTATATCCAACGTGTTCACACTTAAGAGATTGATTCACAAATGATGGTTGAAAGGGAAGGCAAGGTTCTTAATTAAAGGCAAAAGGAAGACTTCTTCTCGACATATTCAGATCTTCAGCTTTAGCTATCTGGGGAGTTTCTTCATCCTTTCTCCATTTTTATCTTTTTGCTTTACGTAGTACTGTTAATTACTAAAAGTAATCTATACCATATCCTAAGCTTATTACTAAGTTTGGGATTCCAGCCCAAAACAAATACTTCAGAAATATTTTCTTACATGTTTAAACTCTAAGTGTGGGATTTTACTTCCGGTAAAATCTCTACTAAAGAGAACATTGGGGACAATGTTCCTCTAAGTGTGGGATAGCGGTATAGAATACATTAGATAGATTTTTATAGCAACTCAGAATATGTTCTTCACTATAAAAATTGATTAATTTTTTCAAAATTTTTGCTTTAAACAAAGAAAAGCATGATCTTAACTTCGAAAGTAGATAGCTACTCATTCAGTTAGCTTTGCTATTTTTTTTAAATTTTAATATTTTTAAGAGGGACCTTTAATATAAGTAAGTTATTTTGGAAAATAGTGTAAATAAGGTGGAAATTTCTCAAAATTAAGAGATTAAAATCTTAGGGGTAGCGCATGACTAAGCACATACAACCCATATTAATTGCAGTGAGGTATCTTGAGCCTATATAAGCAGTTATTTTAAATGCTTCACTATTCATTTGTTGTGTGTGATGATGTATGCCTTTCTGAATTAGAACTTGCTTCTGGTATGCATTTCGAGACCATATTGGTGAGTACCGTACGCGGTATAGGTGCAATTAGATGACCTTGACATTCCCTAGGAAATAAACCCATTTTCTCATATCTCTTTAAGCCTAAGCCTGCCGATACTCGTTTTTAGTATCGATGATCCGCTTAGTAAACCCTGTTGAGCTTTAACCTTTTCATTTCTTGAAAAACCTGAATTTAAACCTATTCACCTCCATACCCACCAAAATATTATCTTGGAATTTTTAAATTTTTGAAAAATGCTATTTAGATATTCTTTTTGCTTTCACTTAAAAATCATAAATTTCGTGTTTTACTCAAAACTTCTCGTGTGCGTCTCCATAATCAAAATCTCAAAAAGATTGAGAAATTCTAAGGTGCGAAAAATTGGCACCAAGTGAAATTCGAAATATCAAAAGATTGAAAAATGAAAGTAAGAAAAGATCTTAAAAAGGATAGTAAGAAAAATAAAAATTCCTTAGAAATTCCTTGGCAAAGAAAATTCTAAGCCAAAAATGTGTCATAGAAATAAAGCTAAGTGCTTTAAATCTCTCGAAAAACTCCGATCTTAAAAAGATACAATCTTTCATGAGTTTTCAAAAAGATAGAAGTCAAAATAGCTATCTTCCCCCCTTTTATCGTTATCCGTTTCCGTTTTCATTAATAAGCATATCTAAATAAATCTTTTCATGAGTTTAAAAGTTCTAAGATAAGCATAACCCCTTTTAATCAAAAGAAACATCCCACTATCCATACCCTTTAACCCTCTCCTCGCACAAAACCCCGTTGAATGTCTTGGGATAATTAGCACCGTCCTTACCTAAGTGGTGGAGATTTGATTCTCGATCAACCCTATGACGATGAATGCTGCATGACTCGCTTTAGAGCGATTTCGTTTGTTTAGAATGATAGGAAACCTGATACACTTTTGAGTGATGTTATGCTGCACACCGGTCGTTCGAATTTCTAATGGTGATCCAACACAACAGTGGGTTTTAAATTTATAAGGCTAGGGCCTAGGGTTACTATTATGCTAATCAAAGGGCTAGCAAAGGACAAGTATGACCTAGGATCGTTCTTCAAAGCACGGAAAATTGAAGCTAGGGAATTTAGAAACTTTTATGTAATTAGCTAGGGAGAAAAGAGTTGGTTTTGGTTTTGATTTTGGTTTTGGTTTTGGTTTTGGTTTTGGATTTTCTATTCTAAATTAAGATAAACTGAAAGGTGGAGGTTACTTCGGGCGTTCAACAATTGAAGCGATTGTCTACTATGAAATGGTTTAGGAGTTGTTTAATATGGAGAGTTCTAATGGCGATAAATTCGTAAGTTAATGTGAGCTATCACTGCAGTCCTTCTATTGGGCTAACGCGGAGGTGTCCACAATCAGGCAAATAGAATGTCACATGGGTTGCAGCATATATAAAGCATACACCGAAAGTTCTCTCAAATTTATACCCATATTATCCAATAGTTAATCTCGAATCCTATTCCCCAATCTCGGTCGTCAGAGATGTCTGAATCATGACATAGTTTGTTGAATAAACAATCTTATGAACGAGGTTTACCCTCACCGGAATAGGTTGGACTAACTGGTCTAGACGGCCGGATAATATGTCATCACTTATTCGTACGAATTACCGACATTACTCAGGTATGCAAGAATACAGAGATGGTTTGTACTGCAAAAGGAAACTTAAGTAACACGTTTGTTACTCGATTCATAATATAACTATCTTCGGTCGATCTCGACTTCCATACATTTGTACTCCGCCGTAGGCGTTTCCAGTACTATATCAGAGAACAGTCAAATAGGGGCCGTCATATTACTTCACGATATTTAATGCCCATTGTATTTCACTATTATGATGATCCTAAGGCAACAATCAAACAAGAACATGCAATAAGATGATCAAAGCAACAGTTCGATATAAGCATACAAAGGTATTATTTAAGTCGTGGATATTCCGAAAGTTGTCTCAAAAATATCGTCTATCTGAATTTAATCTTAATCTACCTCTATTCCCATATTCCGTGTCTCTTGGATCCTATTTTGGTCTAGAGAACATCGGCCACGCCGAGCTCAATGATTCAATCTAACATAGTATAACTAAGTGACCTATATCCTATGAGTTAGCTACATTCATTTTTGGATAAGGTTTTAGTCACAACATGAGTTGGGCAGATAAACGATAAAGATTTAATCCATACACCTATTTATAATATAAACCATCCGCAATCTCATAACATACAACACAATTACATATTTAAAACTCTCTAAACGACTATCATAACAGACAATTGAGTTATCTAGTTAATCATGGCAATTCTAGCATGCATATTTAAATTTATAAAATAAAGAACAAACATATTTAAATATGGAAGATAGATTAAAACCTGAAAAGGTATACAAATAACTCGTAGCTACAATGTATCCCGGAGCACCTCCATATAAATCTTCCCTAGTTAATTAATTAGTTATTCTAATTAATTAAACTATCCTAAAGGAAGAAATACTAATTTTATAAGAAAGATATAGAATATAGAAAGTGTATGGAGTGTGTTTTTTTAAGATGTGAAGGTGTGTCTTCAAATGAACCATGGGCTCCCTATTTATAAGGGAAAATTGGTTCATTCTAGCAACTTGGGGTAAATGTGGGAAAGTTGCTAGCACATGTACCCTAAAGCGCGTAAAGGTCTAGCACGTGTACCCCAAAGTCGCGGAAAAGGCCCAGCACATGTATCCTGCGAGTACGGGCGAGGACAAAAAAGTGCACGGGAGACAGGGGGTGGCCAGCCGGTGCCACCACCCTTGTGGCCAGTGGCGGTGGGGTGGTGGCCGGTGGCGGCTGCCCCTCTCCCGCCCCAGTTCGCCGTCTTTCGCCTCGTTTCTTAATTTGTGCGTATCTTCTTTGTTATGCGTCCGTTTGCGTTGATTCTTTTTGCGTTCGATTCGTTTTTCAAAAACAAAGACTTTGATGAAAAGAAATCCCAAAAATATGTCTCTGATCTTTGGATGTCTCGTTCGAATCATTTGAATCTTCCGGTGTACGTAGAATCTTCATTCTTCATCCGTTTTTGTTGATTCTTCTTCCGTTAGATTCGTATTTTGAAAATGAATATCTTGGATAAGAGAAATCTCAGTGAAGGGCACTTTTGCCTTTAAATATTGTCTTGATGTCCTGAATCTTCAAACGTGCGTGAAATCTTCATTTTTCGTCCGTTTTGCTTGATTATTCTCGTGCAACTCTATTTTGATCTTCTTGACAAAGTTTCATTGATTTGAACATTATTTGAGTTTATTTGCCAAGTATTGTTCCAGAATGGGAGAGATATCGGTAGTAAAAATGTGACTTTTTACGCGATATCAAGTGACCACCTGGTGAGATCGCCTAGTCATGTGTATGCCAATGATCACGAGAATTGGAAGCATGCCCAAAGATATTCATTTCTTATTTCTGGAACAAATATCTTATTTTTCTCGATTTTCTGAAACAAGTTACTTGTATAAAGAATGGTTGTTATTAGAAATATTTTAATTCGCAAAAATCGGGCCTAAAAACATCTTTTTAAGTGAGGATAGTTGAAGTGTTGCTTAAGGACAAGCAATGTCTAAATGTGGGATATTTGATTGGATGTAAAAAGTCACATTTTTACGAACATAATTCTCACATTTTTAGCCCCAAATTGGATGAAATAATTCAACATTAATACTTTTTTTTACCACAATTCATCATCAAGGCTAAAAATGAGGCGTTGCTTTAAAAATCAATCAAAATGGTTAAATAATGTACAAAATAGAGCATAAACGATACAATCACGTTCTATGACCACTTTAAGCATATTACCTTGAAATTATTCTTTGATTATCTCATTGTGATCTTCAGGTAAATACGAACGCTTGGATATAAAGAAAGCTGAAAATGGACCAAGAATGAAGAAGTTATGGCCAAACGAAGTACGACTAGGCGACCAAGACTTACGATCCAGTGCACAAAGACAACGACCAAGGGAATACCACCCCTCAGGGGCCGTATACCACCCCACAAGGGCCGTATACGCCCCTTATAGGGCCGTATACGCTCCTTGTGGGTGGTATACACCCCTTTTAGGGTGGTATACCCCCTTTTTGGTGTCTAATACCCCCTCGTAGGTGCTGAATACTACCCCAAAGCTATCCGATACTACCCATTTGGTGTCCAATACTACCCTTTTGGTGCTGAATTTCTAAGTTAGGGGTGGTATTTCAGTGCAAATTGAGAGACGTGAGTGTCAAGTTAAGGAAGCAAGTGTTGGAAGCCTTAACCTATAAATAGAGGATCAATCCTCCTCATTGCATTCCATTCCATCATTCAACAAATCAATCCATCACTCACACACATTTTCTCTCTTTTTTTAGTAGTTAGTTAGTAGTTAGCTTCTCGTTAATAATTAACGGGACTAACGGAGGGGCTATTTTGTAATATTTGTTTGAGATACTTGGAGGGGTGCATTTGTAATATTCGAGGATCTGCTCGTTGTAATCTTTCAGCTTATATTCAGACTATGCATTTATCACGGTTATCTCTTTCCTTATCTATAATGCATGCTATTGTTATTATGCTAGATTTAGAATTCATTACCATGATTAGTGAGTAGTTGGCTTGTGTGTTTGTTGTGATGTAGTTAGCCGTTATAATGGAGGATGATATTAATTTAATATATAATTGAAAACTATGTTCCGTTTAACTTTTCATCTATGATTATAAACTGTTTTCAAAACTACCGCCTTTCCTCCAATAAACGTGGTTAAAACTCTGAAAGACAAGGAGTCACGAACCTTGTTCTGAGAGTAATTAATTACCTGTGCTATCTATGCATGGTCTGATTTCGAAGCTTTGTAAATACCGTCAAACTAATGTATAGTACAACGTGAATTAATCATAGATGGGTAGACTTTAATACAAACTTAGTTAAAACGGGTTCAGAGTGACCTGAATGTGCAATACACGTGGAACACCGTAAAACGTCCTATTATTTAGTATAGTGTTGGAACTACCTCTAGTGTAATACAAACGCATGGAAGCTACAGAACGTCCGTCGGTGTACACACTCTAACTTACATTAGTGCACAAGGCATGGAATGCCGTAAAACGTCCTAGTACCTCATTTAGCGTCAGAACCATCCTGCTGGAACGGTTCCCGTACACCAAAGCTATGGAACGGTCGTCGGTGTATACATTCTGAGCAGCACTGGGTCATCCACTAGCTCTAAACCTAACAAACCATCGATGAAAAGTTAACAGACACTTTCCGAATTAGGTCTTAAATTATCTACTTGAATTAGAATGCTTTATGGTGTTAAGAACGACCAGAAATTAAATATATATGCACCCAGGAGTTAACTCCAAGAAGGGTTACTTGTCTTCACATATAGTGTTGGAGGTAGAGCAACCTGATCTGATCAGAATCATGATAGCCTAGTACTCAGTGACATACTGTCTGAGAAATCAGATAGTAGGGTGCTAGTGTTTACACCATATGTATCTAAAACAAGTAGAACACAAATACTTAGAAAGAACGTTTTCAAAACATCAATCCAAACATCATCTCCCCTTAAGGCTAATGAAATCACAACAAACACTCCTCTCCATACTGATTATCACCTACTACTTTATTTCGCTGCTTATTTAGTTTAATTTAGGACCTAAGTAATTAAAAACCAAAAAATCAAATCCCTTGTTTACAAACCCTATTAAATCGAATCGATCATCTTGACTACTTGGTTTCACAATACGGTTGATCTTAAGAACAACCCTGAGTCATTACTTATCGCTAACTGCCCTTAGCTATAGTAAAACTTAGGTCCTCATCTTTATATATTTAAAACCACCCTCCGATCGCCTGCTCCGACGGGAAGTTCCACAACGACAGGGAGCGATCCCTGAACCGACTGCTGGGGCGCGATCAGTTACTCTTGTTGATGGTTTATGACTTAGTGATTATAGTGAAACATGTTGGTAAAATGTTATAGCTAGAAACCATGTCGTTTGGAATATGACTTGGTTAAAAAAGTGGTCTAAATTGACAATAATTTGGTCACACATCCATTTTCTCGTTAAATGCGTATTTTGAAAAAGTGTAAAAAGAAAAAGTTTCATTTTGGCATAGTGGAGGTGCCTGCAAAATTTAGTTGTCTAACTCCTAATGAGTAAAAAGTTACGCGTGTTTGAAATTCGTCAGAAAAGTTTAAAATGGTGTCAAAGATGAACTACCCGGTGGGTAGCATTAGTACCCGGTGGGAACTATCGTATGTTTTGGGCAGAAAGTGGTCTAACAGTAAGTACGAGTACGTGGGGCGTACTAAGAGTACCCGATAGGTACTCAGAGTACCCGGTAGGTACTCTGATGTGACCTAAAAAGTCATGTTTTTAAGTACATATTTCCGCACTTTTTGGACTATTAGTTGGTGAAAACATTTACAAACCATTATTATTTACTAAAAATCACCAAGGTAGTCTACATATAGATGTTGCTGTAAAAATCGGTTAAAACATCCAAATAACACCCATACCAAGGCAAAACTATCACCTTAAATATTCCTTTCTTGATTTCTTATGTAATTAGATCTTAATTCATATTTTATGGTTCCATAGGAAAATACAAGATCAGAGGTGAAAGAATCAGAAAAAACGGACGAAGAACGGAGAAGATATGCAGTCTAGAAGCTCGCAGATCGTCATCCGGGGCACGCAAAAGTTAAGTATTTCCAAATTTGGAAAACTTAGTGTCATTAGATGTATAATGGAAAAATGAATCCAACGGTGCAAGAATCAAGCACAAACGGACTTAAAACGAAGAAGATACGGATGAACCAAGCAACCGAGAAGTCAGCGGAAGGCAAATGGAGCACCAACCCCCCCTTCCCCACCTAGGTACCGTATACGGTACCCTAGGTTCCGTATACGGCACCCTACCTACCATTTGCCTCATGTTTTGCCTTGTAAATGGTACCTTGGGTACCATTTTTTCCCCCCTGTTGCTTGCTCGGCCTGTGTGATGCTTTGATGCTTTTTTTTGATGCTTGTTTTTGATGCTTAAAGACTTGTACCTATCCTCCACCACTTCTCCTATAAATAGTGGACTCATTTCCACCATTTCACACACCTCATACACCTCTTTTCTCTCTCTCTCTCTAGCTTTTCCTTAGTAGTTTCTCTCTCTAGGTTCTCTCTCTATTCTTTCTCTCTAGTTTCTTGCTAGGGTTTTAAACCCTTGGACTAGTGAGAAGATTAGGGAGGGAAACTTTTCCTTTTCTTTTAGATTATTTATGTAGTTAATTAGTAGAGGCTAGCTTAAGAAATACAAGTTTTATTCTGCTCGCAATTCCTATCGGTATTTTCTATCCACACTGTTGTTAATTTGTCTTATTGTTCTTGTTTGATGTACGTGATTTATTAATATTAGAAATGTTTATTGTTATGAATTACGAGTAATTTACTGTATGTTTGCCATGATTAGTGACTAGTTTGTTGTAATATATTTAATTGGGATGATGTTATTATGAAACAACGGAAGTAACGTTATAAGACTTTCATTTGTATAGCGCCGGAAACATCACTAATATGTGGAGTACGGAACGTGGAAGCTATGAAAGTCATGGGCACAATCCGTTGTGGAATAATGTTACCGATTATTATATATACGATTGAAAACTTGTGGTGTTGTTTAACTATACATTTATGATTTTAAACTAACCTATCATCTTTCCTCCAATAAACGTGGTTAGAACCTTTATAACAAAGGAGTCATGAACCATTGATCAAACAGTCACTACCTATCTATGTTTTCCAAAATAAATATTGTCTAATTTTGAAACTGTGGAAATACTGCTCAACTCATCGTATAGTACACCGTGAATTAATCAGAGTTTTATTGGGCTGGGATTTATAAAGTGAACAGGTTGTTTAGCTATCATAGATGGTTTTTAACGTAATAAAAGCTTAGATATATTGAGTTTAGATGGACGTAAAGTATGTATTACAGGATAAAGCCCTAAACCGTCCGAGTATCCGGTATAACGTTGGAAACACCTCTGGTGGAGTACGAATACGTGAAAGCCATGGAAAGGCCATAGGCTGAACACTGTATTACATCCTGGTGTAGTCTGTGATCTAGGGAAGACTGTAAAATGGGTGAATATCCGGTATAGCGTTGGAAACACCTCAGGTGGAGTACACATACGTGGAAGCCGTGGAAAACCTGTAAGTCGAAGACTGTATCACAGCCGAATAACCCTGAACTCAATCACAACCATTAATGTATAAGTTAGCAGTCACCAACTGTCTTAATCTTAAATGCCTTGCCCAACTTAGATATCTCTGTACGTGTTAAAGAAAGGTCAGTGGATAAATTGCAGACTGTCACCTTATTCCTGCACCCTATCATGGAGGGTCACATGGTCTCATCACAAGAGACGGTGAGGGACGTTTCAAGGCAGTCCGATCTGACTAGAATCTTGATAGCCTGGTACTCAGTGACATATTGGTCGGTTAACTCGATCAGTAGGGTGCTAGTGATTACACTACAAGATCTCTACGTGAAAGCAAGACACAAATCCTTAAAAGATGTTTTCAAAAAAAATATCATCACAACTACTCTAAGTCATGGTGAACCACATTTTCATTATCCTTAAGTGTTATATATGCTAGTCTACCTTTAGTATTATGCTTTATTAGTTTTAGTAGTTTAGTTAGATATAAAAAAACAAAACAAAACCCTTCCAACTTATCAAAACCCTAGCTTAAATACCGACTTATCGGAACTAGCTCTGTATCAATTCTGCCGTCGTGAGGAATGACCCTGGATCATCCTTACCGCTTACTCGTATTAGGTATTCATACCAGTTCCAGTAGGTAGTACGGAGGATTAGGCTCCCCTCGAATATTATAAATTTAAAACTACCCAGACGTGTATCTCGGTGGCTAGACCAACGACCTGAGTAAAATCCGACCGACCGTTAGAGTCACGACAAGTTTTTGGCGTCGCTGCCGGGGATGGTAGTACGATTCGGAGCCTGTTTAGATAAACTAGTCTTTAAGCGATCCTTTTGACTTGGAATTCACTTTCCTTATCGGAAGTTATTTCTGTTGTAGATTAGCGTAATTAGATTAGATTACATTAGCCTAGCTTAGTTTAGATTAAATTACCTTCTTAACCCAACTTTAATTCTTAAACCTTCTTCGTGTGGTGTCTTTTCTAAAATCTTGGGAAATGGCAACTCAACAACAACTAATAGATCAAATTGATAGTGTTGCTAAATCAATCCAAGATAGATGCAGGAGTAATGCGTACATAGATAAATAATGACAAGGGAATAGTATGATTTATTCGGATAACATAGGGTGCTTAGATCCTCAATTACAATATCATTATGACCCTTATGCTTTCCAAACATATCAATACCATCCTTACTATCCCGAACCATTCAATGTCTACTCACACTCATCTTACCCTGTACACGAACCATCACCATATGAGAGTTATGACTTGAGAGGTATGCCCATAGTATATCTCAGTAGTAATGATACTTTCTCACCCTCCTACAATCCATTTGAACAATTACTTAAAGAACAAGAAGACATGCTTAGAAGATGTACTGATAAGCTGTCTGAAATACAAACACGAGTCCAAGTGAGTAGTAATGAAGCTAGGAATCAAGTTATAACCGACATTTGGCTACAGGAAGGTGATAGGCACTTACACACCACATCTACATCAATCGATACATACTTTCATTCTCATCACTCCAGTTGCAAAATTTCTTCCACTCCTACACCTAACCAGTCTTCTAAATCCTCACTTCCACCCATTATTAACCTACTTACGTCCGAGACCAACAAGGAGTTCATTGTAGTGGAACTTTCCAAGTCATTGCAACTTGAAGCTTCCGGCCGGAGTAACAAGGATGACGAGGTAGACGAAGAGATAGAACTAGAGAGCCCGGAGATGGAGATTTACATAGAACACCTAGCTTTAGAAGGACCAGAGGAATGCATACCAACTCTGAGAAGTGATCTCATTCCTATTCAAACCAACATGGTTAACAACATCCCGCAACAACTTGTGGTTGATGATGTCCGATTTATCTTTCCGAATGAATCACCTAATGATCTAGTTGAACCCTGAATTGCCTTAGATCAAGTAATTGATGAGAGTATTGCTACAAGATTGGAGACAAAAATGGATACCGTCCCACCTCTATGCCCAGAGTACAACATTATCACTGACCAAAAGACCATAGGAAGCAAGGTGGGTTCTGCGTCATGGTTTCCCTTCAAACCATCTCTCCACCACATAATGACTTATACATCATTGAGAGGTGAGGATTCTTTTGACCAACCCATTCTGTCAACCCAACCTAAGGAGTTATTAGAAGTTAAGAGATTTGTGATACCTTCGGTAAAACCATTCCCTCACTTCGAACCATCTCCTTATATTGGACATACCATAGCCTTAACCTTCCTTAAACTTTTAGGTATGTACCAATGTTACCCCTTGTGTCTACTGATGGATGCAAGGAAGCCCCTAGGATTGCCTGATAAGTAGCGCTAGATTCAAGCTAGAGACTCAAACAAAAACAAACGCTTCTCGGGAGGCAACCCGTGTCTAACATAGGATTGGTAATAGAAGTTATTTTAGGAAGCTAACCCAATAAGTAGAAGATGAAACCGTAAAATCGATGTTTCAAATTTTCTATCTTTATGAACAAAATGGATGGTTTGCGAAATTACTTCTCTGAAAGTCAAATTTTTGTCAAACCTTGATACTTCCTACTCCCGGTCAAATGAACTTTATTGCACATCCATTTTTCACCATTTTCCAAAGTTCTTAATATCCCTTTCACTCACAAACTTGAAAAACTACTAGGAGTTCAGAGCCTTAGTCATCTTTCACACCCACTGACATGTTTCGAGCATTTGAGGTACTTACATATATTATTGTGAACATACATGAGATACTTATGCTTAATCAGATAACATGATTTGTATAATAATATGTGTATTATGCTCGAACTCGTTTAAAAATATGTGCTTTGGATATCTTTATACTTGGCTACTTAATTCAACTGATTATACTGGTTTTTCCATGTTTGCTATTTGTGTTGCGGTGAAACTATAGGCAACTAACACTTTTTGTGTGAGATTAGACTCTAAATCATACACTGGTTTGTTTCATCTACAAAGCACTTACTTTGATAGGTTCTTCGCAAACCAGTGAATACATGATTTGTAGAATAATCACTTGTCTGTTAGATCATATTTCTTTAATCTACTTGTAACAGATAGGAACTGACGCCTATGGATAAAGAATCTTTAAGGATAATGGAAAAATGACAAGAGGAGCTTACACTTTATTGAGTATGGGAATCTTTGGAGCATTGCTTTGCAAGGGACAAGAGATGACACTTATGGATACAAAGATGATTTCTAGTTGTCTATGACTAGTTCATCAAGTTGATTACCTCAATACTAATCACATGTGCCCACAAGTTCCATAGCCTATAGCTAAACCTTGCCACATAATGGAACCCAAAACCAGCACTACCATCCACCATCACCATATCCACCCACATTCACCCATCGATCCACCCCTTCACACATACAACCATCACCATCAAGGACCATTCAGACAAAGGAATAGATATGGGATTAAATTGGAAACTGGAGATCTATACCGATAAAAAACAACATCAGAATCATTACATTAGTTTGTCAGCAAAAAAAATCTCGAGAGATAAAGATTTATGGTCATTGGATTCAACACTTTTAGATCATTAGGAGCAGTTGAGTTACATCAGCGGCTCTTGAAGATTAGTATCTTTGTGTTGGGATCTGAGCATATCGGACAAGTGTTGGTCTAGCCACTGTCTGTTTTACTGCTAGCCACTGCTAGTGTAGAAGCAGTGCCAAGCAGTGCCACTGCTAGAAGAATTGAAGACCTAGCCACTGCTAGTGTATTTAAGCAGTGCCACTGTTTGTTTGAGTATACTTGTGTCTGTAAAGGAAACTTACTACCACTGTTAGTATAAAGTAAGTGGTTCCTACTGTTTGTGTATATAAGTCAGTTAGAGATATTTATGGAATAAATTTGAATTCCATAAATATAGGAGATTGTTTAGCAGGACTCTATGTGATATAAATAGAGATCCAAAACCTAGTTTAGATATAGTGTTTTTGTGTGCCGCTTCAAGGTTTTGTAACCCTAATACAATTCAGTGTATTCGTCTTATATTATTAATAAGATTGAAGCTTTTGATAGTAATCTTGTTGTTCATTGTTTTGTTATTGATCTTCATTATATTATTGAGTGTTATTCCGCAACTTCTCAGTAATAATTCAAAGCTTGTGTTAATCTAATAAGTTTATTAGATCGATCTGGGTTTAACAAGTGGTATCAGAGCTGTTGGTTAAGTTTTGAATACAGGAAGATCTAGAATCACTGTTTGATTGATTATTTTCAATATTTTTATTAAATCAATGGCAGAAAGCAATGAAGGAATTCAGGTCACTAAGATTCCAATGCTTAGACCTGATGAGTTTGATCTGTGGAAAAACAGAATCAGACAATATATGCTTCTCACAGATTACCAGATGTGGGAAGTGGTTGTTAATGGTCCACCAGTGACCCTTAATAGTGATGGTGTTCCACAAGCAAGATCACCACCATCCACTGAGGTAGAAAGAAAGGTCAGATCTATTGAGTACAAAGCTTTAAGTACTCTATTATTATCTATTCCAAATGAATATCAGAGGCGTTTTGAAGCATGTCAAGATGCTAAAGTTCTCATGGAAGCAATAGAGAAGAGATTTGGTGGTAATGATAACACCAAAAAGAATAAAAGATCTCTGTTGAAACAACAATATGAGAATTTTAATTCTGCAAAGTCAGAAACTTTGACTCAAACATTTGATAGGTTTTCAAAGCTTGTAGGAGATCTGGAAAATCATCAAGTGAAAATAGACAGAGATGATCTGAACAGGAAATTTTTGAGGTCCTTGGGTGATGAATGGACTATGTATACTGTTGGTTTAAGACAGAGTGCATATCTGGAAGCAAAGGAACTAGAAGATATATATAATGATCTGAGAAACTTTGAGTCTGAAGTTGAGAACAAGAAGGTGGGATCAGGGAGCAACAATAGTAATTCAACATTTATGTCTATGGCAGGATCTGGATCAAAAGCTGAATCAAGTCAGAAAGGGTCATCATATGGATCTAGAGAAAGTGGATCATTCTCTAATCATTTTAATGATCAAATTTTAGAATCTTTTTTTGCTAGTAATGTGAATTCATCACTTACTAATGAAGATTTAGATCAACTTGGAGGAGATGATTTAGAAGAGATGGATATTAAACTGCAGATTGCTTTGATCACACAGAGAGCAAAAAGGTTTATGCAAAGAACTGGTAGGAATAACTTTGCACAGAAGAGGAGTGATGGTAGCTGGTTTGACAAGAGCAAAGTTGAATGTTTCAACTGTCACAAGATGGGACATTTTTCTAGGGAATGCAGAAGCCCAAAGGTTGATCAGAATGAGAGAGGAAATGGTCAGAGAAGTGGAGGAAACGTAGGCCAAACTAAGAATGTGCCAATCCAAGATACTTTATCAAATGCACTGGTATCGGTTGATGGATGTGGATGGGATTGGAGTGATCAGGAAGAGCATGAAGTGAAGAATCAATGATTCATGGCAACAGCTGAATCAGATAAGCAATTTGAGGTTCCTTATGAGGTACAAATAAAATTGTGCTCAACTGTGTGTAAACAAACTGTGAAACATTATAGAGATCATAACCAGAAAGTGTGTGATGAGTTAAAACTATGTGAAATTAAAAGTAAACACACAATCTCTGTAATAGAAAATTTTGAAAAACAGATTCAAGCATTTGAAGAAAATGCAACACAATTTAAGTATGATATTGAGTATGCTAGGTGGGAGAGAGATACTCTTAAAGATAAGGTAGAAGTATTAACTAAGAAACTTGCTGAGGTCACATGTGAAAGAGATAGCATAAGACTTAATGTAAGTAATTTAGAAAATGCATCTAAGAGTGTCCATAAACTTATCAATTCACAGATTCATGATAAACTTAAGACTTGGTTAGGATACAGTAATGTACCTCCTCCTTATAACAACAACTACTTTCCTTCAAAAACTGAAATTGATTTAAATTTACTTAAAGAAGGATTGAATGATGATGTTAAAAAGGTTGACCCAGTTAAAAGTTTAAAAGTAGATGTGAACATTGATGGAGTTGAAATTCATGATTGGACTGAGGAAGATGAGAGTGATAGTGATAGCTCATCTAGTGGTAATTCTATGGATGGTTGTGTTAAGTCAACTTCTGGTCTAGTTTCAGAACTTAAGAGTGATAAACTAGAAGAAGGCAAGAAGTTGTTCATGGAGAAAGCTAAGCTTCAGCTTGAACAAGTGAATAGGACTAACAAATCTAGAACTGGTCTAGGTTATGTGAATAACAAGGTTAATCATGAGTCCAATAAAAAGGATGAATGTGTTAAGTGTGCTTGCAAACATGATGAAAATTCTGCAAAGAAAATAATCAAACCTACACCTAGAGGGAATCAAAGGAATTAGAATCAATTGGTGTCACAAAGGCTGGGTAATGGGTTTGAATGTGTGAAAAGAAAATCATGTTTTATTTGTGGTAGGTATAATCATCTTCAACTGGACTGTTACCACAATCCTAAAAATAATAGGAACAGTGGTACAAGTCGAGTGTTGAGAAATCAGCCTAACAGAGGCAAGGCTGCAGCCACTGTTAATACTGTAGCAGTGCCACTGTCAGAGGCTAACAGAGGAAAGACAAGAACAGGGGAGGGTTTGACCACTTTCAGGCATGGTACCTCTGCTGGTATTAAGCATTTGCAAAGAATGTTTATACCAAGTAAAGCTACCACTGCCAGGGTAATTAATACGAATTTGAAGGTAACCACTGTCAGACCATTAACCCCTGTCAGGTCTAAAACAGATTGTTTTTGGAGACATAAGAATACATCTACATCAAAAGTGTCCAAAATCAATGAAGCATTGAGATCAATCACCTTTAAGAGGGTTGATGTCAAAAATGCTCAAGGGAAACCCAAAGCCAGATTGGTTTGGGTTCCCAAGAGAAATTAATTTTTCTCTGTGTTTGTTTGTGTGCAGGGCAAATCAAGAAGTTTATGGCATATTGATAGTGGTTGCTCAAGGCACATGACTGGAGATAAGGATAAGCTACAGAACTTTAAATCATTTGATGGTGGATATGTAGCATTTGGAAGTAATCCCAAAGGAGGAAAGATCACAGGCAAAGGAACTGTTCAAAGTGCCAAGTTAAGCTTTGAAAATGTTTACTATGTGGAACAGTTGAGGTACAATTTGCTAAGTGTGAGTCAAATCACTGATAAAAAGAACCTTGTTCATTTTACTGACACTGAATGTCTTATTCTGTCTAAGGAGTTCAAAATTCCAGAAAATATGATTTCAATGAGAATTCCTAGGCAAGATAATGTCTATAAGTGTGACTTAGCAAACATGGCACCTCAATCTGATTTAAACTGCCTGATTTCTAAAGAAAATTTAAATGAGTCTAATTTGTGGCATAGAAGGATGTGTCACATGAATTACAAAACCATTAATAAACTTGTCAAAAACAAGCTTGTTAGGGGTTTACCTGAGAAGGTCTATTCATGTGATGATCATTGTGTTTCTTGTCTAAAGGGGAAGCAACACAAAACTTCTTTTAAGTCCAAAACAGTGAATTCAAACTGTACTCCTTTATACTTATTGCATATGGACTTATTTGGACCAACAAGTATAAGTAGTATGGGAAAAAGATCTTACTGCCTTGTAGTCATTGATGATTATACTAGATTTACATGGGTTTTCTTTCTTAGAACAAAAGATGAGACAGGTGAAATACTTAGATCATTTATAACTAAGATGGAAAATCAATTAGATAAAAAGGTTAAAATCATCAGGAGTGATAATGGGACAGAGTTTAAAAATCATGATATGGATAAATTCTGTGATGAGAAAGGCATTAAGAGAGAATTTAGTGCTCCTAGGACTCCTCAACAGAATGGAGTAGCTGAAAGAAGGAATAGGACACTAATAGAGGCTGCTAGAACTATGCTAGCTGATGCAAAACTTCCTATGTCCTTTTGGGCAGAAGCAGTTAGCACAGCTTGCTATGTTCAGAATAGGGTAACAGTTGTTAAGCCTTACTTCAAAACCCCATATGAGCTAATGTTTAAGAACAAACCACTGGTTAGTTTCTTAAAATCCTTTGGATGTCCATGTACTATTTTGAATACTAAAGACTACCTAGGAAAGTTTGAAAGCAAAGTGGATAAGGGTGTATTTGTAGGTTATTCCATTCAAAGTAAGGCATATAGGGTTTTCAATCAAAGGACCAGGGTAATCGAAGAATCTTTGAACATCACTTTTAATGAGAATATCATTAATCCTGATGGGATAGGCCCAAAGTCATTATTTGATATTGATGCTCTTAATTCTGCTTTTAGATATGCAACTGTCAATTCTAGTACAGGTACAAGTACAGGTACCAACACAGGGATAGCAGATGGAGTAAGTGAGAAAGAATCAGGAATGTCCACAGAAAGTATTAAAGATTCAATGGAATACATTGTATTTCCTATCTGGACTCCTGATCCACCAGAGGTGTTTTCTTCTGATCAAACACAGTCATCTCAGAATATTGAGACAGAAGTACCAACTGAAACACCATCCAATGAAAGTTCTGGGCAGGATGGTAATTTTACCAACATCGAGGAAATCATTCCAGAGACATCAACATCTAACTTTCATGTTCACAAAGATCATCCTCTGGAACAGGTGATTGGGAATGTTGATTCTGGTGTACAAACTAGACAGCAAACTACTGTCACTGCAGAAGAAATACATACATCTCTATATGTGTGTTTTCTATCTCAAGTAGAACCTAAAAAGGCAGTAGAAGTTCTTAAACACCCTAGTTGGATTGAGGCAATGCAAGAGGAGTTGCTACAGTTCAACATTCAAAATGTGTGGACACTAGTTGATCTACCAAAGGGAAAAAGGGCAATTGGCACCAAATGGATCTTCAAGAACAAGAAGGATGAAAGAGGCATTATAATCAAGAACAAGGCAAGGCTGGTGGCACAGGGGTATACACAGGAAGAAGGTATTGATTATGATGATGTATTTGCTCCTGTTGCAAGGATAGAAGCCATCAGACTGTTCTTAGCATTTGCTTCATATAAAGGATTCACAGTCTATCAGATGGATGTCAAGAGTGCTTTTCTATATGGCATAATTGATGATGAGGTGTATGTGTGCCAACCTCCTGGATTTGAAGATCCTAACTATCCAGATAGAGTTTGCAGATTGGATAAGGCATTGTATGGTCTGCATCAAGCACCCAGAGCTTGGTATGAGACTCTATCAGTTTATCTGCTAGAGAATAGGTTTAAGAGGGGCACCATTGATAAGACACTATTCTCCAAAAGGGATAACAATGACATTTTGTTGGTGCAAATTTATGTTGATGACATCATTTTTGGATCTACAAATGATGGTCTGTGCAAAGAATTTGAGAAGTTAATGCATCAAAAGTTCCAGATGAGTTCAATGGGGGAACTCACTTTCTTCTTGGGACTTCAAGTCAAGCAGAATTTAGATGGCATTTTCATTAACCAAAGCAAATATGTCAAAGACATTTTGGACAGATTTGGTTACTCAGAAGCTAAAATAGCTAGCACACCAATGGAGACACACAAAGCCTTACATGCAGATCTTGAGGGGGAGGATGTAGATGTGCATCTATACAGATCTATGATTGGCTCACTCATGTATCTCACCTCATCTAGACCAGACATCATGTTTGCTGTGTGTGTGTGTGCTAGATATCAAGCCAATCCCAAGCAATCACATTTGTATGCAGTAAAGAGGATCTTTAGATATTTAAAGGGTCAACCACAATTGGGTCTTTGGTATCCTAAGAGTTCTTCCTTTGAGCTTATGGCATATACAGATAGTGATTATGGTGGTGAGAATATGGATAGGAAGTCTACATCTGGGGGTTGTCAATTTCTAGGAGAAAGATTGGTGTCATGGCAATGCAAGAAGTAGACCACTGTATCCACTTCAACTGCAGAAGCAGAATATGTTGCTGCATCCAGTTGCTGTGCACAAGTGCTTTGGATTCAAAATCAAATGCTGGATTATGGTTTGACTTTTCTAAATACTCCTATTTATATTGATAATAACTCTGCAATTAGTATCATTAACAATCTTGTTAAGCATTCTAAGACCAAACATATTGAAATTCGTTATCATTTCATAAGAGACTGCAATGAAAAGAGATTGATTCAAATCTTTAAAATCCATACTGATAATCAATATGCAGATCTTTTCACAAAGGCTTTTGATGTGGGAAGGTTTACATTTTTGGTCACCAGTATTGGCATGATCAATCTAACTTAACTTATGTTTGGTATTAGAATAGATACTAACAGTGGAACTGTATAAAGAACAAGTGCTGTCTGGTCCAAGTATCTACCACTGTTAGAACTTTTTAGCCACTGTTTCTTATACAGTTGCCACTGCTTGTAAACCTATGTATATTACTGCTACTATTTATTGTTTTCTAGCTAACCACTGTGCAGGTTCTTAGCTACTGTCAGAAGACATTGTTACTGCTGGAACTAATGTGTATTTTACTTTATTTTGTTTTGATAGTAAAAAAAAAAAAAAAAATTCTGCTTATAAAGCTAAATATTTGGCACTGCTAGTACTAAGTTTTGGCTACCTTGGTCGGTTGTCACTGCTAGTGCTACTAGGTGCTGTTAGCTTTCTAAGTACAAGTGCTTGAAATTTTGAGTTTGCCACTGTTAAGGTATTTTATACCTTTCCACTGTTAGTTATATAGAGCGTTAACACAGCTAGTTCATTTTTCTAGGTCATGGCTCTGTTCTTATGACTAAGAGTATATAAACTTAGAAAACTTCAATTTTTCATTACGCTTTCTTATTTTCACAAATAACCACTGCGATTACTCTGCAAATCAAACCCTCACCTCTATTACGATCAATTCAACAGTCATGGCTTCTTCTTCAACAGATCTTACTTTGAGTGTTTACGAAGAACATAATATGATCGCCTTCTTGATGAAACCCTCATCGGCGCAAAACTTCACACAAATTGTGGATTTTCTGCGGTCGAGTTATATATTTCACGCACTTACTGTATCTCCAAGGGTTTCCAGGGGTCATTTGAATGACTTTTGGAAGAATGCTCAATTGGAAGTAATTGAGGGCAACAGTCGAGTGGTGTCTATGGTTAATGGGATATGAGGGTGATTACACACGTTTTACATTTTTTAAATCACTTTTTAGCCCTCAATGGAAATTTTTCATACATACACTTCTCCACTGTCTATCATCCAAAAGAACTGCTTTTAATGAATTTGGTTCTCAAATAGCCTATGCACTTGTGTGTTTGGCTAAGGGTCAAAAATTTAATTTTTCTAAATATATTCTTGAAGGCATGATAAGAAATATAACAAAAGGGAAAAAGGATATGTTTATAATGTATCCTAGATTTGTGCAACTGGTTTTAAATAAAAAAATTTCTGGTTTAGTTGCACAAGAACTTATTATTGGTGTTAGTACTCTTTCTGCTAGAACTTTTAGAGAGATGAGTAGGAATACCAATAAGAAGTTTTCTGGGAAGGAAACAGCATTATTTTCTACAATGCTTCCTGCTCCTTCCACCACAGATGTAGTACCACCAACTACATCTGAACCAATTGGTGACAGGCCAGTAGTACCAACTGGGTTTGACCACACACCAATTGGGGGTACAAAAAGAAAACAAGGGACCAAACAACCTACCCACTTACAGCCACAGAAAAAGAAAAGAAAACAGGAAAGTGAGGTTCCTGCTGCTTACTTGTCTCAACCATCTATTATTCCACAGCAAGTGACCCCACAGGAGATGGGTGGTCATTCTGGAAGGGCTGCCACTACTCCTTCTAGTCCACTGACAGAGGAGGGCAGTGGTAACATCAATAAGACCCAACCAGAGGCAACTTCTAATGCTGAACCTACGGGTAATGAAGCAGGTGAAGGTCCCAGTACCAAGAAAAAGGGAACTTCTGTTGATCATGCTAGGCATGAGGCAGAAGATGCTTTTGTCAATGATTCATCTAGGAGGTCACACTCTAATGATGATGAGACTAGACCTCACATTGAATTGACGAATGTACAATTGACAGAAGCAGTTGACTTACTTTGGGAGAAATTGGTGAAGGAGAAACGGGTTAATAAAGCTCAAGATGTTAAAATTGCAGAGCAGGCTGCTAAGATTGATGAGCAAGGGAAAGTGATTGATGAGCTTAAGGAAAGGCTTGCTGTGTTAGAAGCTTTATTGGTGAGCAACACTTTCAAAAAGGGGGAGAAGAATGCAGATAAGATGGTTGATGAGGATGTATTTATGTTTGATCATGTGGATGAGGTTGTGGGTGAAACAGATGCTATGTCTAATGCTAACACTGAAGTCTTGGAAGAGGATGTACAGACTGAAATTGTTGAAAGTGTTATGCAAAAGACTGAGGTAGTTGATGGTGAGACAGAGGTGATTGTTGAGGTAGATGAAGGTGAAGAGGTGGTACAACCTGTGATGAAAGGTGATGGTGCAGAGGCAGAGGGGGAGGTAATGCCAAGATCATATCCTAAGCTTACATATGGCAGGAAGAAATCTGTACCAGTGTTCAGCATAAAAGCTAAAAAGATGGATGAAATCAGAAAATCAAAGTCAAGTAGTCCCACTGCTAGAGTGGCTACCACTGCTTCAACTGCTACCGCTGCTGCAATTGCTACCACTGCTACTCAAAAACCACCCACCGTTAGACAAATTGAAGTACCTTTCACAATAAGACAACCAACTGCACCACCTAAGCCTAAATCTAATCCTTCAAAGATTGATCCAAAAGATAAGGGTAAAGGTAAATTGGTAGAAAAACCAAAGATGAAGAAGGTGAAACAGAATGTTGAATATGATCATGAATATGCAATGAGGTTGCAAGCAGAGATGTTAGAACAGGAGAAAATGGAAGCAGAGAAGCAAAATGAATCAGAACTTGATGAAATAGATGTGATGCTTGAGTCTGGTGTGATGGTGAAGATGACCAGGGAGGCTGGTAGGATATACAAAGAGTTGAAGGAAAAGGGAGTACTGGTTGATAATGTGGTTTATAATGCTTATGTTGAAAAGAAAAAGGGAAATCCTTTGGAAGAGGCTTTAAAAAGGAAGGTTGAAAGGGAAAAGAAAGAAAAACATGACAGAGAAAATGCTAAGAGGAAAGCAAAGAAACCATCAAAAGCTGAATTGAAAAATGATTTAGTTTGTAAACTTAGAGGAGGTCGGATTCCTACAATGAGACTGAGGAGTATGTCATTGGATCAATTACAGAAGATATATGACAATGATACTCTTGTAAATCCTGTTGCAAGAGAGAGGTTAGAAAAGAAAAAGAAAGATGATGCAGAGATACAGAGGAGACTGTAGGAAAGATATGATCAGATTGATGAGGAGTTGGAAAAAGAAAAAGAGCTGAGATTGAAGGTTGAAGGAGTTAGAAGATCATTTGCAAAATTCCAGGAGTTGGATGATCAGCTTGGTGATTTAGACAGAGATGAGGAAATTTTGGAGAATATGTTGATTGAGAAGGTTGATAGATCTGAGAATGTGAATAGATCTGATGAAGATTTTTCTGAAATATTTAAATGGGAAGGAATTTTGGTAGAGTCAAGTGCAGAAGCACATGAAATCAGAATTGAAAGGAAGAATGGTGTTGTGACATTTCATAAATCAATGCAAGATATTCTAAAAAGGGTGAACAAATTTGATGTGTATGATATGTATAAGATTGGGTTAGAAAAGGACTTGAAAATTGTTAAATCTAGTCTTGAAAGGCATGTGTGGGAATGGATACAGATGATGTTTGAGCCTGAGATGTATGGAGATATATTTTTGTGTGCTGAGTTAGTTGCTTACTGGAGGCATTTTGCTAGAGCAGGAGTACAGTGTATTTCTCTCAAGAATGGAAAATATGTGTATATGTTGGAAGAGAGAGAGAGAGTACATTCTGAGCATAGTACTGTTGAGGCAACTAATGGAAAAGAAATTGCAAGTTGCTGTAAAGACTGAAAAAGGCAAAGACATTATTTACTGGATGATGAATCAATTCTACAAAAGAGATCAACCAAGCAAGAAAAGATAAAACTCTCCTACAACAGAATGAAGCTGAATGCAAGAAACTTGATGCAATACAAGATTGATCAAGTTTAGGGGGAGATTGTTGGGATCTGAGCATATCGGACAAGTGTTGGTCTAGCCACTGTCTGTTTTACTGCTAGCCACTGCTAGTGTAGAAGCAGTGCCAAGCAGTGTCACTGCTAGAAGAATTGAAGACCTAGCCACTGCTAGTGTATTTAAGCAGTGCCACTGTTTGTTTGAGTATACTTGTGTCTGTAAAGGAAACTTACTACCACTGTTAGTATAAAGTAAGTGGTTCCCACTGTTTGTGTATATAAGTCAGTTAGAGATATTTATGGAATAAATTTGAATTCCATAAATATAGGAGATTGTTTAGCAGGACTCTATGTGATATAAATAGAGATCCAAAACCTAGTTTAGATATAGAGTTTTTGTGTGCCGCTTCAAGGTTTTGTAACCCTAATACAATTCAGTGTATTCGTCTTATATTATTAATAAGATTGAAGCTTTTGATAGTAATCTTGTTGTTCATTGTTTTGTTATTGATCTTCATTATATTATTGAGTGTTATTCCGCAACTTCTCAGTAATAATTCAAAGCTTGTGTTAATCTAATAAGTTTATTAGATCGATCTGGGTTTAACACTTTGTCCATTAACCTCTATCCAACATTTGGTATTTATTGGGTAATTCTGCTTGTGTCCGGAGGGCGACATCACTTCATTTTCTACAATCTATCCTTTTAGTCTTTGTTATTTTCGATAGAAGTTGGTGATTTGAGTGGATGTTGAATAATAAAGAGGATCCAAGAGATGACGAACATTCAAGGAAGAAACCGTGGTGCCAAAGGCAGACAAACAACGCTTACACACCTACAAGACTGCGAAACTTAAACACATCTCTAGAAGGAGCGTGGACTATCTTCTTCCGAAACCCGTGCATACTAAATATCTAAGTGTGGGATCTCAACCCACACTGCAATCACTCGGCAAGAATCGCCTCCAAATCTTTAAACACTAAAGTGTGGGATTCATCAATAAGAATCTTCACTTACATGATGAAATGATTCTCTGCTAAGTCTTGATACAAGGCACTGTGCACCAGATCGACATGTCCAAAGCTGAACCGTTCTTCAAGGAATTAGAGGATCAAAGATTCACTTCGTCTCCTCTCATTTATCGTTCTTAGCTTCATAATGACAATCGTCATTTGGGGAGTTTCTTAACCTTTACTCCGCTTTCATGATTTTATTTTATTTTGTTAGCTTGAAAAATACAAAGTAATCTATACTCTATCCTAAACTTATCACTAAGTGTGGGATTCCAGCCCATTACATACACTTGAGCAACATTTTCAATATGTTCAAACTCTAAGTGTGAGATTATACTTTACAGTACAATCTCAACTCAAGGGAACATTAGGGACAATGTTCCTCTAAGTGTGGGATAGTAGGTATAGAATACCTTGGATTGGATGTTTACAGATTTTTATGTCCGAATAGCTCAACTCATAAAATGTTCCTCAAAATTTTCAAAATTTTAAAAATACTAATAAAGTATGGGCCAAATCATTTGATTAGCTATGCTATTTTTGAGTTATAATATCTTTCAGGAGGAACCATTTCTAATATGAGTAAGTTATTCAGGAATACTAGGGAAATTAAGGTAGAAATTTATTAGATAAGTAGTGATAATCTAAAAGAGCATGGCTAGGTAAATACAACCCTATTTGCAGTGAGGTTTTGAGCCTTAAAAGCATTTATCTTAAATGCTACATTGTTCATTTCTTGTGTGTGCCGATGCTAGTATCTCTAAATTAGAACTTGTTCCTGACATATGTTTTGAGACCACATTGGTGAGTACCGTACGTGGAATAGGTGCAATTAAATGATCTCGACATTCCTTAGGATTTAACCCATTTTTACATATCTTTTCAAGCCCAAAACCCTTCCGATACTCATTTTTCGTATCGATGATCCGCCTAGAAAACCCTGTTGAGCCTAAACCTTTCGTTTCTTCTAAACCCTACAACCCACTTATCCAAAATTCCCAACAACTTATCTTAGAATTCCCGAGGTTATGAAAAAGATCTTGAAGAATCTCCTTCTGAATTGTCCTACTCCTTCGTGTTCACCAAAATTGAAGAAAATCAAAGGTGCGAAAAATTAGCACCAAAAGAAAAGACTCGAAGAAGTCCGTGATAAGAAAGAAAAGATTTTCAAAAGAAAAGCAAAGAAAAAAAATATATATATGCTTGGAAATTCTCTGGCAAAAAAGTTCAGAAGAAGAAAAAGAAAATAAAAAAAAGAAGCTAAGTGCTTCAAAGTATCAATCGTTCAAAGAAAGATTCGATAGAAGACGAGTAGCTAGTTCCTCCGTTCTACAATAAGTTTTTCATGATTCTTAGGATGCCTAAGATAAGCAACCCTTTCAACCAAAAATCACCACTATCCATACCCCTTAAACCTCACAAACATTACAACCCTTGAATGTCTTGGGATAATTAGTGTCGTCCTCTTCCTAAATGGTGGAGATCCGATTCTCGACCAAGCTTATGATGATGAGTGCTGCATGACTGGCTATTTGAGCAATTTCAATTGTGCTAGAATGATACGAAACCCGATCCTCTATGAGTGAATTGAGTGACCACCTTTAGTGTGATCGCCTAGTCATGTATACTCCAAGATCACGAGATTTGGAAAGTATGCTTCAGATAGTTAGTACTTATTTCTGGAAGGATCATCTTAACTTTCCCTGTGTTCTCTAAATAATTTTCCCATATGATAAAGTGGTGACTTCTTGGAAATGTTTTAACTCACTCAAACTAACATAAAAATGTTTTCACTGGACATAAATGAGTTGTTGATTGAGGACAAGCAACGTCTAAGTGTGGCATACTTGATGTGACCTAAAAAGTCATGTTTTTAAGTACATATTTCCGCACATTTTGGACTATTATTTAGTGAAAACATTTCCAAAATATTATTATATACTAAAAATCACCAAGGTAGTCTAAATATAGATGTTGCTGCAAAAATCGGTTAAAACGTCCAAATAACACGCAAACCGAGGCAAAACTATCACCTTAAATATTCCCTTCTTGATTTTCTTATGTAATTAGATCTTAATTCATATTTTATGATTCCATAGGAAAATACAAGATCGGAGGTGAAAGAATCAGAAAAAACGGACGAAGAACGGAGAAGATATGCAGTCTAGAAGCTCGCAGATCGTCATCCGGGACACGCAAAAGTTAAGCATTTCAAAATTTGGAAAACTTAGTGTCATTAGAAGCGTAACGTAAAAACAAATCCGATGGCACAATAATCAAGCAAAACGGACTTAAAACGAAGAAGATACGGACGAACCAAGCAACAGAGAAGTCAGCGGAAGGCAAATGGAGCACCAACCCCCTCCCCCCACCTAGGTACTGTATACGGTACCCTAGGTGTCGTATACAGCACCCTACCTTCCATTTTCTTCATGTTTTTCCTTGTAAATGGTACCATGGGTACCATTTGACCCCCCGTGTTGCTTGCTTACCCTGTGTGATGCTTGTTTTTGATGCTTAAAGACTTGTACCTATCCTCCACCACTTCTCCTATAAATAGTGGACTCATTTCCACATTTCACACACCTCATACACCTCTCTTCTCTCTCTCTCTCTCTCTAAGAATTCTCCCTCTTTAGGTTTTCTTTAGTAGTTTCTCTCTCTATCTTTCTTTCTAGTTTCTTGCTAGGGTTTTAAACCCTTGGACTAGTGAGATGATTAGGGAGGGAAACCTTTACTTTTCTTTTAGATTAATTATGTAGTTAATTAGTAGAGGCTAGCTTATGTAATGCTTGGATATTAATGAAGAAATACAAGTGTTATTCTGCTCGCAATTCCTAACGGTATTTTCTATCCTTTCTGTTGTTAATTTGTCATATTGTTCTTATATGATGTACGTGATTTATTAATATTAGAAATGTTTATTGTTATGCATTACGAGTAATTGCTTGTATGTTTGCCATGATTAGTGAGTAGTTTGTTGTAATATATTTAATTGGGATGATGTCATTATGAAACAACGGAAGTAACATTATAAGACTTTCATTTGTATAGCGCCGAAAACATCACTAATGTGTGGAGTACGGAATATGGAAGCTATGAAAGTCATGGGCACAATCCGTTGTGGAATAATGTTACCGAATATTATATATATGATTGAAAACTTGTGGTGTTGTTTAACTATACATTTATGATTTTAAACTAAACTATCACCTTTCCTCAAATAAACGTGGTTAGAACATTTATGACAAAGGAGTCACGAACCATTGATTAAACGGTCACTACTTATCTATGTTTTCCAAAATAAACATGGTCTAATTTTGAAGCTGTGGAAATACTGCCCAACTCATCGCATAGTACACCGTGAATTAATCAGAGATTTATTGGGCTGGGATTTATAAAGTGAACGGGTTGTTTAGCTATCATAGATGGTTTTTAATGTAATAAAAACTTAGATATATTGAGTTTAGATGGCCGTAAAGTATGTAATACATTTTAAAGCCCTAAAATGTCCGAGTATCCGGTATAACATTGGAAACACCTCTGGTGGAGTACGAATACGTGAAAGCCGTGGAAAGGTCGTAGGCTGAACACTGTATTACATCCTGGTGTAGTCTGTGATCTAGGGAAGACTGTAAAATGGGTGAATATCTGGTATAATGTAGGAAATACCTCAGGTGGAGTACACATATGTGGAAGCCGTGGAAAACCTGTAAGTCGAAGACTGTATCACAGCCGAATAACGCTGAACTCAATCACAACCATTAATGTATAAGTTAGCAGTCACCAACTATCTTAATCTTATATGCCTCCCTAGCTTAGATATCTCTGTATGTGTTAAAGAAAGGTCAGTGGATAAATTGCGGACTGTTACCTTATTCCTGCACCCCATCATGGAGGGTCACTTGGTCTCGTCACAAGAGATGGTGAGGGAGGTTTCAAGGCAGTCCGATCTGACCAGAATCTTGATAGCCTGGCACTCAGTGACATACAGATCGGTTTACCCGATCAGTAGGGTGCTAGTGTTTACACTACAAGATCTTTACGTGAAAGCAAGACACAAACCATTAAAAGACGTTTTCAAACAAAAACATCATGACAGCTACTCTAAGTCATGGTGAACCATGTTTTCATTATCCTTAAGTGTTATATATGCTAGTTTCCCTTTAGTTTTATTCTTTATTAGTTTCAGTAGTTTAGTTAGATATAAAAAAATCAAAACAAAACCCTTCCAACTTATCAAAACCCTAGCTTAAATACCGACTTATCAGAACAAGCTTTGTCTTAATTCTGCCGTCGTGAGGAACGACCCTGAATCATCCTTACCGCTTACTCGTATCAGGTACTCATAACAGTTCCAGTAGGTAGTACGGAGGATTAGGCTTCCCCCGACTATTATAAATTTAAAACTACCCTGCCGTGTATCTTGGTGGCCGGACCAATGACCGGAGTAAAATCCGACCGACCGCTAGAGTCACGACATACTCCCTCTAATTTTTTAAAAATGGATTTTTAAGGTTATAAACATTTATTTAGGGTATGTAAGTATACTTTAACTATATAATTAAGTTGTGGGACATTTAAAAGGTGATTTGAAATTCAGAAAAGTGTATGAAATACTACTAGTAATAATAATTTTGGTGCGTTTCAAGTTGGTATCAGAGCGATAGTTTAAGGAAACTAGGTAATCCACCGTAGGATTACATAGACTTAAACTAATATGAATTACTTAAATTGTTATGATGAATATTTATAGTTATGAATTTGATTTAGTCGAACTGATATGATTCCCAGTTACGAGTTATTTGATAATTGTTACGTGTTGATTCAGTAGTTGATTGTTAAATGAGACGTTTAGCATCATGATTAGTTCTAATTGAACTTTAAAATGCTAGAATCCCGAATAGTTCTATTTAAACTTAAATTTCCTTAAAATGTTGAAAGAGAGTATGAAATCAGTTGTACGAATGCGGGTGTATTATTTGCAAGGCGTGGATAAAATTCCTTGCTGAAAAGTATATGATATATGATTGGGAGAATATGTTGTGACTCCAGTCAAACGAGTAGTTGAAATAAATGTGGTTATGCTTATGAAATAAGTGTAGTGTTGTTTTCATTTGATTGGAGAAGAGGTAAGTCTTCTCACTCAAGTATAAACGAGTGGTTATGTGAACAGAAGTATACATACGTGTTAATTAACTAATGATTAAATCAAAAGATGAACTCCTTAGAGGCAAGTTGAAATGCTGAATAAATGATGTTAACTGTGTTACGTTAAATTACTTGTTTACATGAAATTGATGATAATGAATAAACCACTTATAAGTGATTTTAGTGGCAAGTAAATTCCTAATCGTGTATTCATCGTCAAGGTGTTATGAAATGTGCTTTGATTGTTGCTAAGCTGTTATGTTATGTGGTTAAGTATGTGGAAATTACATTAAAGTTTAAGATTGATGATATGAAATAGCTTGAGAAGGAAGTGTGTATAACATAATTTAACGACGTCTGGCCAACATAGTTAAATTATGCTATTTCACATGAAATTGTTGAGGCTACCAGAGAGATTTGATGTGATTGTAGAGATTAAGTGTAAAAGTAGTATAAACTTGTTGTTGAGTAAAGGCGGAAATAATTGATGTTATGCCTTGTAGTAAAACGAATAATATGTTGACAGAGTAGTACGAATCTTAAGTGGGGGAAATTTTTTTTATTAAAATGACGTATAATATGTTGATGGAGTAGAAATTGGTTATGATATAACCTAATGTTGAACTATGGTTATGATTTACGATGATAAAGGCAGGACAAGGGTTCTAACGACCTGAATAGCTTGTTTTATGGAAATGATTTGAAAGTGTGTCAATAAAAAGAGTGAAATGTTATGAGTAATAACAGTTGATAATGTGAAATTAATCATGATGTCGCCATTAAAAGAGATTTATTTGTAATTATTTATAATGTTGTATATTTAATGGCGAGATAAAGTAGTAAATTGCAACGAATAAGTGTTAAAATATGGAATAAGCAACTGTAGAGGTCAGCTAATTTCGGTTAACATAGTGTTAACATTGTTGAATATGTGTTGGTTGTTGCATATTATGTTATTATAGTACTTATGCTGACGTAGCATGGTACTAAGTGATGTGGACTTAGCATCCATTTCGACGTGATTTGGTGCCAAATGATTATGTGGTTATGGGTTTATATAGAGAACTTGACCTCTACACTTTGCTTAGTCGTTGTGTTTAAAGTTATATGACTCCGGATTACATACATGTAAGAGGTCCCATATAACCCAATGATGTGTATAACTAGTTGCTTGACCTCTACAATTTGTAATTTTGTGGTTAACTAGTTGCAAAAGTAGAGAATTCTATCATTTTGCTAGTTAAAGTGATATATGGATACTAGCTCTTTTGCTACTTATAGTTAGAATTGAAACTTTCGTTGTTGATATGTGTGTGGTGGTTTTATTACAACATTAATTGTTGTTGTAACAATTAAAGTAGTTGTTGTAGTGTAAGGATTCTAGCATGTTGCTAGTTTCTGATTTCGAGAGTAATATAAACAGTTATGGGCTTCACTTATTTCAAGTGACTATGTGTTTTAAAGTGTTTTTGTGGCTAATTACAAATTGCTGATGTATGGCAAAAAGTCATATTTTTATGCACATATTTCCTGCACATTTGACCTAACTCTTGGTGAAAACACTTGAATTAAATCATTTATATACTTAAATTAACAAAGTAGGTTAAATAATAGGCATTGCTATACAAAGTGCTAAAAACGTTCGAAAGGCATGCAAATCAAGGGAGATTATTCAACACTGATTCTTACATACTTTTAATCACCTGATAAAACAAGTTGTTAATTAGTCTCATATGATGTCACAAGTTATTTCAAGAATAGAGATTCAAGAATCTTGTAGATCGGATAAAGAACGGGGAAGATAAAGCCACTTGAGCGTAAACGGAGAGCATTCAGCACACGCCAACCCTAGAGACATCCAAATTTGTAAAATTTGCATCATTAGAAGCGTAACGGAATTATGAGATCATAGGCGAAAGAATCGAGTCAAACGGACAAGAAATGAAGAAGATACGCGCGAATTAAGCAATGAGAAAAGCCGAAAACAGCAAACGGGGCAGCACACGCCAACCACAGGCCATGTATGGCCTTGGGAAGGCCATGCATGGCCTAAATGAACCATGTACGGCCCAAACCATGCTGTGTATGGCCTGGCACACGGCCATGTGCTCCCGTTTTGCTTCGTTTGCTTGTATCTTGATGCTTTGGTGCTTGTACGTGAGACCCTATGCCTTTCCTATAAATAAATGGCCCCATTTCCTCATTCCACACACCTCTTAACTTCATTTCTTCATTTCACTTTCTCTTTCTCTCTCTCTCTCTAGAGTTTCTCTTTCTAGATTAGGGTTTTAGTTAGTTAGTTCTTGGTTAATATTTAACCTAGACTAATGGAGGGGCTACTTTTGTAATAGTGTAGAGAATATTTTGAGGGTCTTATTGTTAATATTTTCGAAGATATTGTGGTTATTTCGTTTGTGTATTCTTTCAACATTATTCTGTCTACGCATAATATACGATTACTTCTTTCCTTTTCTATTATGATGATTGCTATTATTGTTATGATAGATTTAGGATTTTTTGCCATGCGTAGTGAGTAGTTCTCTTATGTGCTTGTTATGATGTAGTTGGATTGTATATGTTAGGGGTGATGTTACTTTAAATACACAAAAGAAAACCGGTTTACTGTGAACCTTATATTTATGATTTTCAAAACCAAAACTGGCTTTCCTCCAATAAACGTGGTTAGAACCTGTATGAAAAGGAGTAGCAAACCTTGATCAACCAGTCACTACCTATCTATGTTTTCAAAATACAAACATGGTCTGAATTGTGTAGCTTTGAAAATACGGTCAAACCTTTCGTATAGTACACCGTGTATCAATCAAAGATTTATTGGGATATGTTTAATAGTGAGGGGAGGTTTATATGATAGATGGTTAAAAGTTAATATATGTTTAATAGTGAGGGGAGGTTTATATCATAGATGGTTAAAAGTTAATACAAACTTAGTTAAAATGGACCAGAGTGACCATAAAGTATGTGATCCCGGAAAGACCGTAAAACGGCATAGTACTTCGTATAGCATTGGAAACACTACAAATGGAGTACAAATACGCGGAAGATAAGGAACTGTCATAGGTTGAAGACTGTATCACATCCTGGTTGAACCACACAGCTCCGGACTATACAATGACCATTAATATAAAGTTTAGCAGTTACCCTAAGTTATACTTGCCTTTGTAAGTAGAATTTAGGTCCCCAGCTCTTTATAAAATTTAAAACCCCTATTGTTGTCCAGTTGTTGTTGTCCCAATACCTGATCTAATCGAATCTATACATTCAATCGAGAGGCGGAATTTAAACGATTGAATATAAGTACGTTAAACAAACAAACGAATCAAGAACAAAGTATATTGTATTAATACCAATAGTCGATCAGCTTGATTACACAGAATAATTGTCGCACCATCAGCAGTCGGTCGAATTTTACTCTTGTCACGATATCGGCTACTAACGGATGACGGTGGTATTTTTAAAACTTATAATATTCGGGGGGAGCCTAATTTCCGTACTACGTACTGGAACTGGTATGAATACCTGATACGAGTAAGCGGTAAGGATGATCCAGGGTCATTCCTCATGACGGTAGAATTGAAACAGAGCTAGTTCTGATAAGTAAGTGATTAAGCTAGGGTTTTGGTAACTAAAAGGGTGTTTATTTTTGGGTTTTTAGTTAATTTAAACTACTGGAATTAATAAAACATAAAACTAAAGGGAAACTAGCATATATAACACTTAAGGATAATGGAGGCGTGGTTCACCATAACTTAGGATAGTTGGGATGATGTTTTAGTTTGAAAACGTATTTTAAAGATTTTTGTCTTGATTTCACGTAGATATCTTATAGTGTAAACAGTAGCACCCTACTGATCAGATTAATTGATCAGTATGTTACTGAGTACTAGGCTATCAAGATTCTGATTAGATCGGACTGTCTTGAAACTCTTCTCACCGTCTCTTAATGAGACCAACTGACCCTCCAGATGGGGTGCAGGAATAGGCCGACAGTCCGCAATTTATCCACTGATCTTTATTTAACACATACAAGATCTCTAAGCTAGGCAAGGCATTTAAGCTTTAAGACAGGGGGTGACTACTAACTTATACATTAATGGTTATGATTGAGTTCAGAGTTATTCGGCTGTGATACAGTCTTCAACCTACAGGGTTTTCCATGGCTTCCACGTATTTGTACTCGACCTGAGGTGCTTCCAACGCTATACCGGATATTCACCCATTATACGGTCTTTCCTGGATCACAGACTACACTAGGATTAATACAATATTCAGCCTACTGCCTTTTCTCAGCTTCCACGTGTTTGTACTTCACCAACTGGTGGTTCCAACGCTATACCGGATACTCTGACGTTTTAGGGCTTTATCCTGGATTACATACTTTAAGGTTATCTGAAGTCAATATATCTAAGCTTGTATTATTGTAAAACTATCTATGATAGCTAAATAACCCATTCACTTTATAATTTAATCCTAATAAATCCCTGATTAATTCACAGTGTACTATACGATAGGTTAGGCAGTATTTCCACAGCTTCAGAATTAGACCATGTTTATTTTTTGAAATCATAGATAGGTAATTACCTTTTTGATCAATGGTTCATGACTCCTTTGTCATAAAGGTTTTAACCACGTTTATTAGAGGAAAGGTGATTGTTTAGTTTAAAATCATAAATGTATATTTAAACAGTACATCTAGTTTTCAACTGTATATTTAAAGTAACATCACCACTATTATCTAAATCATGAAAAACATACAAACAACTACTCGCAATGCATAGCAATAAATATTTGTAACATTAATAAATTACATACATCAAACAAGAATAATATGAAAATTTAATAATAGAAAGGATAGAAAATACCGATATGAATTACGAGCAGAATAACACTTTATTTCTTCGTATAAAATACAAGCATTACATAAGCTAGCCTCTACTAATTAACTGCGTAAATAATCTAATAGAAAAGGAAAGGTTTCTGTGACACCCGACACTTTAGGTTAACTGTTAAATCTAACTGGAAACCCTAATTACTTGTATTTAGTTTGTATTAGGCTAAATATTTGTAATTACTTGTATATTTTAATATACACTGACGTGATTACGTGTTTATTTGTAATTACGTAAAATGATCAGACAGAGTCTGACACTATATATGAGGTTGGTGAAAATACTTTTATGAATACCGCGAGAGTATTCTATGCATTAAATAGTAGTTATTTATCCTATATTATTATTATTGAATAATAATACACGAAAAACCTAGACGTTTTAATTAAAACGTAAGAAACACGGTAAAAATGCGCAAACTAAACCCGACAACCAAACGAAACCCTAAATGAAAAATTATGGATAATATATCGTTAAATAAAATGACTCAAAATAACGTTACGCAATTTAACCAAATAACAGGTAAACGAACATAGTACGTAACACAGTATGAAAATCAAAATTTAATCACAAACCTACCCCCATGGGGCCCCCAAGGTCAACCATCACCCCTCTCCCCCAATGAATTCTCATGCAATTCCCTTTTCTTACACTCCCATTCCTATTATATGCAAAGACTCCATTTTTATCATTCATTTTCACCTCCTTTTCTCTAGTTTCTCTCTACTTTCCCCCTCTCTCTAAAAATCTGAAGAATCACCACCACAACACCACCCCTCAACCACCATTGACCACCATACACCACCTTTTGACCACCATAAACCACCATACAACCACCACCTCAAATCTTTAAGATTTTTCAAGAAATCAAGCCCTACATCATCTTCTTCCTTCCTTCATTCCATTCACATTGTAAGAAACATACTTTTTATCTAAGTTTACTATAATAACATGCTAATATGTTCACTTAACACGATTATGTCCGAAAACCATGTTAAAATAGTTTTCCATCATCATCAACTAACAAAAATGCTTCATACATCTGTTGTCCAGATTATAGTACGATGTTCACCAAATTGTTTCTCACTCGTTTCTTAATGAAAATGGAAATTTTAAAATCCTAATATCAAGTTCCGAAAGTAAGGTTTCCAAATAAGCCTCATTTTTCTGAGTTCGTTTGATATTTATAATAAGTTTTGTAAGAATATATGTATAATCTGTCCAATAAAGTCAGAAACTTTAGCCTTATAGTTTTGACCATATCTAGAGCTACACACCTCCGAATGACTTTAAACCACTGCTAATATCTCAAAAATTTTGTTATCAACAAATGCATGTTAATCACTTTTCTTAATAACCTATGGATTTTCCTAGAAATTACGACTTCATGCATGTGTCCAAATCTGACCTCAAAAGATAAATGTAATTTTTATAAATATTTAGACTTCTCTAAAATTCATGGAAAAATTATTGGAAGTAGATAACATATGGAGTAATAACTGATAATTTTCTTGGAAATTAATTTGGAATATAAAGTTTTATAAAAATTCGGCAAAGTGATGCATTTTCTGGAAAATATAAAAGTGGACTGATTTTAGTAACTTATGAAAACCGGCACCTTCCGAACATGCTATAAGTGTTAAATATGACTTATATGGACTTTTAAACATATCTAAGGTTTGGGTAAAAGTTTTGGGTCAAATCGAGAAGGTTTGACAAAGTCGACAAAAAACGAGGCTCGATTTTGAAAACTTCAAACTTACTATTTTTGGCGAGAATGGTAACAAAAAGGGTTTGTGCGACTTATTAAGTAACTTAGACCAAAAACGAGACTAAAAAAAACTCCCGAACAAAGAACCGACACTTAGAACACTTAACCAAAATGGAAAATCTTATTTCACTAAGTGTTAAACTTACGCAACAACCGATAACTACATACGAAAACAACAACATAACACTTGACTTGAACTATTGCGAAGTATACAAAGAAACATACATAATGATAATATCTTTTGAGAATTATTATTACAAACTACACCAACGAGTCATACACTCTTTGATAAACAAACATACTTGAACAAACACATTTGGACATACTAGTTGAGTGAACTAGCATAGGTGGACATTGACCATCCACCTACACGATTTGGCTTAAGTGGACATTAACCCTCCACTTACATTTACATAGACGGTCTTTTATAAGATATCTACTTACACACACAACCTTATACGTTTAGGGCGTTAGAAGGTTACACACGGAAACACACTTACTTGCTTGCTATTTGACTAATTGCTTGATATTGCGTAAAAAGTCACGTTTTTGCTACTGATATCTCTCTCATTCTGGAACAATACTTGACATTTGGGCTCAAATAATATACAAATCAATGAAACTTTGCCAAGAAGGCAAAATGAAGTTGCACGAGAAAAATCAAGCAAAACTAATGAAAAATGATGATTCCACACACGTTTGAAGATTCGAGGCATCCAAGACGAGATTTAGAGATAAAATATCCACCACCAAGGTTTATCGCATCCAAAGTCTTCGTTTTCAAAATACGAATCTAACAAAAGAAGAATTAACAAAAATGGATGAAGAATGAAGATTCTGCATGCTGCAAAGGTTCAAATGATTCGATTCAAGATATTTTTCGAGAATGGTATGTACCGCCCCCTCATAGTAGGAAGACCTTTCATGAATACGGTCAAGGCAATAATCAACGTCTTCGCACAAACCATCAGCTTGCAGTCTCAGGGAAAAGCCATCATTTTCCATATCGACAATCCTAACGCTTGAGACTGTTGAGACATAGTTTGTGACAACAGATCTAGCTTGAAAATAGGACTGGTGTAATTATAATCATGTTTGTACATTGGTTTAGATTTGTAAATAAGATATATTAGTTTGTTATTAATATTTGTTAAATATATTAATGTTGTTAAAGTGTTAGATAAATATCGAAACAAACTAAAGTCTGACCTGCGAGCCGAGATCTCAAGTCGCAAGACTTGGTCTTACGAGATGAGATTTGAACTCGCAGAGGTTGGCAGTGAACCAAAGTTAACTGGGCTTGGGCTGCGAATCAAACTTGACTCGCATGCCCAGTGGTTGCGAGTTGATCAAAGTATATATGTTCGATTCGGTTTGATCTAAGAGAGACTTTTGCCATTCAAATTTTATACCCGCGAATTGATCCAGAGAAAACAAATAATACTAAAGACTAGGTTTTGATCGTTTATTGATTAAAACAAAGCATATTAGTTATTAATCGTATTATAAACGCGAATTTATTCGTTATAGTAAGATAACGCATATTAAGGAATTCCACACCTTAATATTACAAATAACGAAGTTATCGATCCTAGAACACGAGACTTACAAATGGTATCAGAGCTTTCGGGCTAAATACGAGTAAGTTCAAGTTATTCGGGTTAATAACGTGTGATTTAGGATTGTTTTGACGTGCATTAGTGTGTAAAAATAATCAAAATCATTCTCTGGACACTTTTATGATAGTTTACGGTCAAAATATAATGATTTTAACGTAAAAATACCTAAATTTTTTGTTTTCGGGTTTTTCAGCCGTTTCGCGAATTGAGATTAGGGTTTCAGCGCTGTCTGCGAACCGAGTTGAACTTGCGAATCGAGTTGAAGTTCTGCGAGTCAAACTGAGATCACTTGTGAACTGAGATCACTTGCGAACTGACATCTTCTGCGATCTGAACTGAGATTGGCGAACTGAGTTTTGTGAATCGAGCTAAGATTGCGAGTTGAACTGAGTTTTTCGAATCAATTTTTTTTTTAATTTGCTAGACTATTTGACTTATCACGATGTCTGACATTAGCAGAATGATCGAGATGGAACACGAGGTTGGAAAATCTAATGTTCCACCTAAATTATTAAGAATTGAAGAATACTATAGCTCGAGGGATAGGTTTGAATCTTACTGTAGATTTCATGATCTGTCTATCTGGATGTGTATCAAAAATGGATACACCGCACCTACTGCCACCATTGGAAATGTAGTTTTGGTTGTTGCCTATCACCAAATGAATGATGAGCAAAAGAAAGCCTTTGAGATTGAAAATAAGGCTCATTCTTCAATCAAGATGAGTTTACTAAAGGAGCTCAATCATCAGCTAAAATCTTTACATACTGCAAGAGCGCTCTGGGCAGCACTTGAGAAAAGATGTGAAGGTAGTCCACAAGTGAAAGCTGGCAAGAAGAATCTTCTCAACAAGCAGTTTATTGTGTTTAAAGCTTTGAAGGGAGAAGATCTTGATGCATATACTACCAGATTCTACCATTTACCGAGTGAGCTAGATGACTATGAGATTGTCACTACTGAGATAGAGAAAACCAACAAGTTTATTGAAGGTTTACCATCTAAGTAGGAAATGCATGGTGTGATGATTAAGGACAATGATGAGAGGTATGCAGCTATGACCTTAGAGCAGGCTATTGATAAGCTTAGAGGTTATGATTTCACCAAGAAGACTAGAGATACTGATTCTGATCAGGTTCAGGATCCGGAACTATACCATGGAAAATCAACTATCTCTACTTCTTGATCAAATTCGACCACTGCTTTGTTAGTCGGTATTGCTGATGGAAAGGGCGAAATGATTAATGATGAACTGTGTCTCCTTATATCATCTGGTAGTGAAGCAAAGGGTAAATCATCTAAGAAGTCACCTCAGGAGCATCAAAAGATGCCTATGAGTGTGAAATCTGCGGAGCAGCAACTGTTTGTTCTTGCTTCCTTTGTTGCTTCATACGAAAACTACATTGAGGGTAAAATTAATGATCCGATTATGTTTGATGAAGACTATGATCAGATAGACCCTGATTATCTTGAAGGAATAGAGCTCCAGGATCAACTTGCTATGTTGTCTAGGAGAGTTAAAAGTTTCTTGAAGAAAACTGGTAGAAAGGTAATTGGCAATCGATCAGGGTTTGATAAGACCAAGATCAAGTGTTTTAACTGCCAAGGTTATGGACACTTCGCTCGTGAATGTCAAAGACCTAAGGTTGAAACTGGCAATGGGAAACAAGGCTCGGGAAATTCTCTTGCTTCTAAAGCCTTAGTGGTAAAGCAGTTAGATTGATCTTATGATTGGAAGACTCAGTCAGAGGAAGCTTTCATGGCTGAGATCGATGATCAAGATAAAACTTCCTATATGCCTACTGATGCTGATTTTCAAGTAGAGGTGCCGGAACTTCAAGTGAAAGCAAGTGATGAAGACGTGTTGTACATGGAGTCAACTGTAGACATGAGTCCATAAGACTTTGTAGCATGCATGGCTGAAATTCAAATATACAAGAAAATGGTATGTATTGATATTCTTACTCTTGTTGATGTCTGTTACTTAGTTACTGATTTGCAGTCACAGGTTAGTTTTTTATCTGTAGCAAACAAAAATCTGTCTTCTCAAGTTAGCATATTGACTAAATCTAGTAAGACTGTAGTATCCGACCTTGAACTGGCTAAGATTGATGTACGTAGGTTAGGGAAGGATAAACAGGCCTTAAAAGATAAGATTAAGTCCGATATTTCTGATGATACTGCACTTAAAGATACCATTAATGAAAAATCTATAATCATAGATGGTCTCTATTTGAATCTAAAGGACTTAAATCAAACAATTGCTAATAAAGATAAGGAGTTAGCTGAGTATAACTTAAAACTAGTTGAGCAAAATCGTAAGATAGAAAACTATCGAACATCTGAGATGGACAAAATGCTTGATGCTCAACGTATTGTAAAGGATAAGACTAGTTTAGGTTACAATGAGGTACCTCCTCCATTCAATTCAAATTACACTAAGAGTCCTGTAGATATTGAGATGACTGAAGCAAATCCTGAAATGAAGGTAACTAATAAGTCTGAACAGTCAGAGGTACAAAAGGATGTTATTAAGAATCCTACATCTGATGATGGTAAGAAGATTCAATTCACTAAAGTACATTTTGTATCAAGTGGAATGATGAATGATACCAAGACAGATGCTGAGATTAATAAGGAACAATCTAGTGATCCTTTAGTGCCTAAGACTCCGACTGCGAATGCAAAAGTTGGTAAACCACGGAAATAGATGTCCTGCTTCAAATGTCATCAAAAGGGACATGTGGCTTCTTGTTGTCCAAATAAGAAGTTGGAAGCATCACATAAGTTTCTAAATACTGAAAAGACACCGACCAGTTCTAGTTCAATTGTAGACAGGTTAGGCTCTAAACCGGGATTAGGGAGAAAACCTGTAAACATTCTGAAGAGAGATGGTAATTATAGTGTCTCCCCACCTAAGCCTAAAAGGTCTTATATTCTGAGTGAATATACTGTCACTAAGCCTAGAGATAAGACACCTTCGAGGTTTAGGACCCCCAGTAGGAACCATAGTCAATTTGAAAGTGGTTCTAATTCAGGTACACAAGGATCTAAGTATGTGCCTAGGAGGTTTTCTACTCACTCTCCTCATAGGCCTAAGACTACATATCATCAACAATCTCAAACTCTGGTGAAAGTTACCAAGACTCCCGATGGGAATAGTTATGGTTACTTTAAAGATGTTTAGATTGTAGATGATCAGGGACAAACCAAGACCGTAATGGCTTGGGTCCCTCTTGAAAACTAATTGTGTACAACTTGTTATGTGTAGGAGCAGACTGTGAACAAGGATAGCTGGTGGTATGTAGACAGTGGATGCTCAAGGCACATGACAGGAGAACGAAGTCTACTGAAGGACTTCAAGGATGGTCTCAAGCAAAAAGTAAACTTTGCAGGAGATAAAGGAGGAGTAATTACGGGAAAAGGAAAAGTTTCAAATGGAACTTTGACTCTAGAGGATGTGAATTACGTTGAAGAACTGACTCACAACCTAGTGAGTGTTTCCCAAGTCTGCGATAAAGGTCATCCAGTTCATTTCAATGAAAAGGAGGCTTTAGTTCTGAATCCGGGCTTCTCAATTCCTGAAGAATGGATATTGATGAGGGCACCAAGGAAAAAGGACATCTATGCTATCAACATGGGTGTTCCTAACTCTTCAATGGTGTCTACATGTTTATTATTCAAGGCTTCCGAAGCAGGATAAGAAACCACACAGATCTAAGACTGAAAACTCAATCTCTACGCCATTTGAATTGCTACACATGGACCTCTTCGGACCTATAAGCAAGAGAAGTGTAGGTGGCAAATGGTACTGTTTAGTTGTCACTTTTGACTACTCTAGATTCTCTTAGGTATTCTTTTTGGGATCTAAGGATAAGACTCCAGGAATTCTTATGGAGTTCTTAGATTTAATAGAGAATGTCTATAGAACACGAGTTAAGAGAATTCGTAGTGATAACGGAACAAAATTCAAGAATTCAACGTTAAGTATCTATTGCCTAAGCAAAGGGAAACAACATCAATTCAGTGCACCATATGAACCTCAACAGAACAGTGTTGTTGAAAGGAAAAATCGAACGTTGATTGAAGCTGCTAGAACAATGCTTGCAGATTCAAAGCTTCCGGTCATTTTTTGGGCAGAAGCAGTGAATACAACATGTCATGTTCTAAATCGAGTTCTTACGGTTAAGAGACATAACAAGACATGTTATGAGCTTTTGAACAATAAGAAACCTGACTTGAAAGGTTTTGAGCCTTTTGGAGTTTCTTGCACAATATTGAAGATCGGTCATCAAGATAAATTTGGTGAAAAGGCTGACGAAGGATTTTTCTTAGGTTATATGCCCAATTCACAAAACAAAAGAGTCTTTAAGAAAGTCACGGGACGTTTGGAAGTAGTTTACAGCATTGAAGTTACGAGCTACTCACCTGATGTTCACAAGGGAGTTGATTGGCAATTTGATTATTCTGATCTTTTTGCATCATTCATGGTCCCTATCAGTGACTATGTCAGTGATTCATAGATACCTGAACATTTATTGTCTGGAGATGAGGATATTGGTCCTACCTCAACATCGAGTGTTCAAAATTATGGAGTCAAGACAACTGTTGATCCAAATGAAGCCTCCTCAAGTGGATCACAAAAATCATCTATGGAAACAACTCAAGAAGAAGATAGTCCAAAGCTTATAAAGAAAAGGTTTCTTGATGATATTATTACTCCCTTGCGAGAGTTAAGGATATCTTCTGATAAGTTTATACAGGAAATTGAGAATGAGGAGACTGGCACTAATCTGGATGATGATATACAGGTTGAACCGGTAACGGTAACTCAGACAAGTAAGAATCATCCAGTTGAGAACATCATAGGTGATCCGAAAATACCTATGCTAACCAGAAGTCAAGCTAAGGCTAGTACCTCAACATACCCTACTATATCTACTAGCCTGAATAATTATCCTGATGATTTAGAGTACCCAAGCTTGTATTATGAAATGAAAGAGACAGGGATACCCAATCAATGTCTTTATTCATGCTTTATCTCACAAGTTGAGCCTAAAAATGTACAAATGGCTCTAAAGGAAAGTTCGTGGGTAGAAGCGATGCAAGAAGAACTATCTCAGTTCTCTAAATACAAGTATGGGAGTTAGTTGACCTTCCAAAGGGAGAGTATCCAATTGGAACTCGATGGGTATTTAAGTGTAAGAGAGATGACCGGGGAGTCATTACTCACAATAAAGCTCGTCTAGTGGTTCAAGGGTTTAATCAACAAGAGGGTATAGATTACAATGAAGTGTTTGCACCAGTTGCTAGGCTTGAAGCAATTAGGGTATTCTTAGCATTTTCCTCATTCAAAGAGATAAAAGTTTATCAGTTGGATGTTAAGAGTGCCTTTTGTATGGCAAAGTAGCAGAATTGGTGTATGTTTCACAACTGCCAGGGTTTGCTGATCCTGATCATCCAAATAGAGTATATCATTTGAATAAGGCTCTATATAGATTACATCAAGCACCTAGGGCATGGTATGGAACACTATCAACGTATCTACTTGAGAATGGATTTACAAGAGGATCAATTGATAGTACACTTTTTGTAAAATGGAAGAAGAAAAACTTTCTTCTTGTTCAAGTATATGTTGATGACATTATCTTTGGGTCATCTGACAAAAAGATGTGTCAAGAATTTGAAGAAGTAATGAGGAAAAAGTTCAAGATGTCTGCAATGGGAGAGTTGAATTTCTTCTTAGGATTACAAGTTGATAAAAAGAAGGATGGATTTTTTATTCATCAATCTAAATACATTGCTGAATTATTAGAGCGATTTAAGATGGATGAAATTAAAATCTATCATACTCCTATTCCAGTAGATCATGGACTTGGTCCTGATACATCGAGTGATCAGGATGTGGATCCTACTCTTTATAGGTCCATGATTGGATCACTAATGTATCTCACTGCCTCTCGGCCAGATATTATGTTTGCTGTTTGTATTTGCTCACGATATCAATCAAATCCGAAAGAGTCACATATGCAAGCTGTTAAACGAATCTTTTGTTACCTCAAAGGGAAACCTAAGCTGGGACTTTGGTATCCGACTGATGGAGACTTAGATTTATTAGCTTATACTGATTCGGATTATGGAGGATGCAATCAAAATAGGAAATCTACAACCGGAGGATGTCAATTCTTAGGAGGTCGATTAGTATCTTGGCAGTGCAAGAAGCAAAGCTCAGTAGCCATTTCTACATGTGAAGCTGAGTATGTTGCAGCTGGCAGCTGTTGCTCTCAAGTACTTGGATTCAAACAGCAACTGCGAGATTATGGGTTGAATATAACTAATATTCCTATGATGATTGATAACGAATAAACAATGTCGATCACCAACAATCCGGTGAAGCACATCAAAACTAAGCACATTGATATTCGACATCATTTTATTAGAGACTGTGCTGAGAAGAATTTGATTAAGTTAGTTAAGATTCTATCTCTGGATAACTTAGTAGACTTATACACAAAGGCATTCGACAAAGTTCGATTTGAGACGTTGGTTCAACTTAACGGAATAAGAAATCCAGAGTGATTAGTCTTCCAAGGGTTTTTATGTAATAGTTAGTAGCTTTTCATATTAAAAAAGGGGGGGGCGTATGGCATTCATTTGCTTGTTACCTAAGGGGAATCGCCTTCTTTAAAGAATATACAAATAATATTCTTTAAAATTGTTTAAGTTTTTGTCTGCAAAAACTAAGGGAAATGACAGTACATTAGAAAAATAAGCTTATTAACAATAACCTTAATTTCTAAATATGATGTGGTAGTAGATTCTAATAAGCATCATTCTGAAGTCCCGTAGGATCTAACAATGATTCGGAATCGATCATTTTGCGGAAACAAGCAATCGATATAAACAAGTAATTGAACGAGTGATGAAGAACATGTATGTAGGAATTTAATCTTGAAATCAACGTTTGTAATATTAGCTTGATTATTACAAAGCTCTAAAACTCTCTCTCACACAAAAATGATAATTCATGAAAGGCTCTCTCAACTCCTTCAAAAGAAAAACTATCTAACACATGAGCTAAATGTGTATTTATATATATACACATGCGACAATACTTATTCAGCCTTACGACAATTCTTTTGACCTGCGAGAATCAATTCTCGCAATATATCGATTATCGCAAATACAAACAGTCGTAATTAAAACTAATCAATCTAGCTAATATGTTTTATACAAGCTATTGTCACAAAATGTTAGAACAACATGTTCTAACAAACTCCCCCTTGACAATAACTTGTATATACAAGCTATTGACACAAAATGTTAGAATATTATGTTCTAACAAACTCCCCCTTGTCAATAGCTTGGATAAGTCTTCGAATCTTCAACATTAGCTTTGATTGATTAGCTTGATGAGAGAGAGAATTATCTTCGAGCATCCAACCTTCACAAAATCTGACTGTTCATTATTCTGATAAGTATCAGAATATATTACTCCCCCTGAACAGTAGATTTTGTCTCCTTGATCTTGTATAAATCAAGTAGCAACAACTTTTGGAACCCATCTGAGCATGGTTCCAACCGACTTAGACAACCCTGACAGCCATCTATAAGTTGTGTCTACATATTCCAAGGACATCGAATTCCATCTAGAAATGAAATGCGCTGTTTCATATCTAAATTGTTGTCGTGGAATCGATCGTGAAGGAGTTCTCCTTTGGAAGAAAGGAAAAAAATCTTTTGATTGCTTTAACACCTTACGATTACATCGTGATGGTGCTAATGCAAACATCTGTGCACGTGTGTATGCACAAGATTTTGTTTGTCTTGATTCTAAAAAAGATCTTATCGGTTCTGAAGAAGCTCTTTTTGTCTTCTTTTGATGTCCTGAAACCGATTTGTTGACATACTTGACCTTTACAGAATCCCAACAATCAGCATTTTTATGAACAAATGTTCTAGTTGATTGAGATTTCTTAGAATACTTTTTATTCTTTTGCAAAGAATAATTAGTAAACTGAGAAATCTTTTTCTCACACGAAGATTTACTTGTGTAAATCTTTTTCACATCCTTTGCAGATTGTATAACCTTGTCAGGTTGTTTTGCAGAGTGATAGTTTTGAGAGAGTTGACCATGAAGATCTTGAATAGTCTTCAAAGCAAGACTATGATCTTCTTGTAGCTTGATTAGCTCCGTTTGTTGACTCTGAAGTTCTAGAATCTATTCTTCCATTTTGACAATCTTTGAGCACATTTTGTCACGTTCATTCTCCATAATGAGTTTTTGAGAGTGAAGAACTTTTATTTCATCTTCTTTCTTTACCAATTCCTCCTTAACTTCTTTATTAAATCTTTTTGATTTACCATTTCTTTTCCAAGCTTGTGAAAGAGCATCCCACAAATCAAATGATGTTCTCATATTTTTGTACCACTGAACTTCAGCAGTTGGTAAATATGCCAAAATTGATTTAAATCCATATCACTTCCCTCATAAGACTCAGTAATAAAAACCCATAAATTTGGATTTTTCAAGAAAATCAAATCTTCAAAGATACGTTGCCATCGATCAAAATCTTTGTAAAATAACATTTGAAGATTTATTTTCATACTCTCAGTCAAAAACTTCATTTTGTTTTAAAACGTGGTTTTTCCAAAAATTGTCCTGGTATTGTTACTGAAGCACAAAGTGCAATCCTTAAATGCACCAATCAATTAAAACCTTTTGAACCTTGACCTGTCAATTGACCTAGTTCAATTATCTTCCTTTTGATCCTTGTACAACTTTCACAACACAAAGTACAACCACATAAAGCTCCCCCTTTGATTGACCCTTCTCTTTGAATTGAACCCCTTGATCCTTGTATGAACGAACCCTTTATTTTGGTCTTTGTACGATCTTTCTAGCACCAAGTACAACAGAAAATAAAACACCCTTTAAAGAACCCTTTTCTTTTGAACCGTGAACCTCACTATTTAACTTCCTTCTTTCTTGTAACCCTAAAAACAACGAACGGTATACAAATGAAACTCTTAAGTCCGAAGGTTAAGAAAGTGTAAATCCAAAAGATTTTCTCTGAAAGTCTAGTGTTTAAAAAAAACATAATCCAAAAGTCCAAGAGATGAAAGGTTTGTTGAAGGTCAACTCTTGCAAACAAAGTCAAACATTCGGACAAGAAGTGTCAGAAATGAGGCGGTTATCACTGTGATTGTCGCACCAATACTCTCGCAAGAAAACAATTTTCTTTAAGATTGTCGCAGAAGTGAAAACTTGCAGAAGAAGAAAAAAATATTCTCGCACACCTATAGTTTGACATAACCTGTAGCTTCAGTTAGAATCCACGTAAACAACTCCAATTAATCTAAGATCAATCTAAAACTTCTCGGAATTGATCAAGCGGCCTGATTGTAACTTTAATTTTGAAAACGATTACAATTGGAGATGTCCGTACAAGATCCGTAAACTTTCGTAATCCGATTTCGTGAAATTAATCCACCTTAGATGAATTAATCTCCATAATACGATCACAAACTCTCATAAACAATGAATCAATGAATATGCAATCTAAACACATTTTTCGTACAGCAAGTGTGTAACCGAATCGATTTCAAAATATTCCGTAACTTTTCGAAACTTCAAATTAATGAATTTTGATGCGTATTTCTTCACAGATTATACATAAAACTTGCTATAAAACCTTCGTACACACTGAAACAATCGAAATCTCATGAAAAACTTCAACCATACACATCAAAGTAAACCGTAACGTAAACTGTAACTTTCCAAAGTTTTTTTCGAAACTCATTTCACGTAAACCTTGATCAAAAACTTGTTGTAATATACTTCCGAATCTTGTTTCTGTCTCTGATACCAATTGAAGTGCCGTAGGATCTAACAATGATTCGGAATCGATCAATTTGCGAAAACAAGCAATCGATATAAACAAGTAATTGAACGAGTGATGAAGAACACGTATGTAGGAATTTAATATTGAAATCAACGTTTGTATAGCTTGATTATTACAGAGCTCTAAAACTCTCTCTCTCACAAAAATGATAATTCATGAAAGGCTCTCTCAACTCCTTCAAAAGAAAAACTATCTAACACATGAGCTAAATGTGTATTTATATATATACACATGCGACAATACTTATTCAGCCTTGCGACAATTCTTTTGACCTGCGAGAATCAATTCTCGCAATATATCGATTATCGCAAATACAAACAGTCGTAATTAAAACTAATTAATCTTAAAACTAATTAATCTAGCTAATATGTTTTATACAAGCTATTGTCACAGAATGTTAGAACAACATGTTCTAACACATTCACATTATGATTCCTTTGCCAGGTATGTACCTATATTTATATTATTATACACCTCTTTCCACTAGTAATAATTTTCTATTTTTATTGCTATATAGATAGCATCATCGTATGATATACTGGTAGGAAAATTATGCAACAATTTCTAAAGCAATTAAGAAGTAATAATATGCTTGAGTGTTAATCTATGTGCCTATTATGTGATATATGACATAAGTCTTAAATGTTGAAGGATAGTATTTTCATACACTGCTAATATGTAGCAAAAATGAAAAATGGTATGAAAATTATATGGTTATTAACTTGGCTAATGATTTCTCTGTTGTACGTGAGTACAGACCTGAAGCTATTAGCTAGGTCAATAATCTCAAGCTTATAGTGTTCATACTAAGGGATCCTCTGTTGTATGTCAGTACAGACCTGGAACAACTAGTATCTTCACTATAAGTTTGATATTTGTCTAAATTTAAAATAACATAAGTGTACTTTATGTACCTTAGTTATAAATGCAGTGTTATGTGTTTTACTTGATTTCACAGTATATCATGTTATGGGAAACATAAGCTAATACTCATACTAACAATAAATGTTTGCTTAGAAATTTGAGTATAATTTGTTTATGAGGATCATAATATCGGTAATCATCTTGAAATATCTATGTAAAAGTTTCACTTTTGTGACTAATTTTTAAATAATTATGCTATGTGGATAAAGGTCAATAAAGTTATAATTTTATAAATATAAGTTAATATATGGTGAAGTGAGTAATAGTGTGTCTGCCACTTATTAGAATTTCATGAGGTATGTATACTAACAATCTGTTTAGACTTTTAATAAAATCTAAGAGAATTTTATTCTTCCTAATATGATCCCTTAGCAGATAGATTCTTATTCAGTTCATTTATATTTTATTTGTTTATGTACTTAATTTTATTTACAAGTGTTTAATAAAATGGTACTTGATACCACTGTTTGTTTATATGCGTTATGTTTTTATTTCTTGTTTATCTAAAGTTATCTCATTTTATTTTATTACCCTTTAATTAAATTATACTGAATATTCTCATCTATGTTGAACAATCATAACAAATACAAGTGAAAAATAATTTATTTATTTTAGACTTGTGTATAGATTTAATACCGTAAGGTATATAAGTAAATAATTTTAGCTCCAGATTTTCTTTATACAAGATTAACTGTATCACGGGTTTAGTCGGTTAATATATGTAAGAGGATTATCATTGAGAAAAAATTAAGCTAAAAACATAGTCTAAAAATAGTTACAGAATTAACTATAAACGTAAATGAGTTTTTAATTTATACTTAGTATTAAATTCACATTTTAATTAATTTTGCGAGTTTGACTAGTCAAACCTGCGGATCGAGTTCAAAAATTGCGAATCGAGTATAAGTATAAAGGGTGAGAAGTCAAACGAGTCCAAACCACCGAACCCACTTATTCTTGCGAGTTCACTTCATCTCTGCGAATCGAAGAGTGGCGAAATGAGACGAAACAGTATTTTCGTTTTATTTTGATTTCACAAGTTAGGGAACGAGCTTTTCGATCCGTAGCTTTTATACATATTTGTATTGCACACATATTGAGGTATAAACCAACGGATTTCACCGTGTATATAACTCGAAATTAAGGTTTCTATAAACTTAGGGTTTCGGTTAATATTCACATCGATTTATGTAGATTCAAGGTGTTATTTGACAAGAATCACTAGGGTTAATGTTAAACGAACCTATATAAACGTTAATTCATCGATAGATTGCTTTAAAATTGGAAAAATTAATCAATTTGAAGTTCAACCCTCAACAGCAGTTCATCTAGCGAGTTGAGTTGTAACTCAATTCGCAGATCCAGTATTGCGAGTTGAAATTCAATTCGTTTGAGTTATTGACTTGTGGATCGAGTAGGTTTGCGGATCGACTTGCGAGTCGACCTGCGGTTTGACTTGGTTAGCGAGTTGAATAGTTTCCGAACCGAGTTGACTAGCGAATTGACTTGGTAGGCGAACTGAATAAGTTACGAGTTGATTTGCGAACCAAGTTGAACTCAATTCGCATATGGCTGCGAGTCCAGTACTTAGAAAATTTTGTTTTTCAAAAAAAATATTATTATTATTATATATAAACGTTAAGACTTTCAAGTAATAACTTTTATATACTGGACTTGTATTGACTTATATATTTATATCGAAAGTCTACCGATTCAAAAATTAATCGAGTGGCGTGTTTTAATTTTAAGTTAGCGGTATAATATATATATTTTTACAACATTAACGACTTGAGAATTTGAAATTTATAAGTAACTAACGGGACTTATTTGTTAATAAGCTTCGAACTAAGATGTTAGATGATCGTTTCGATTCATAATCTTTATAGTTTATGATTTATTAACATGTATTAATTGTCTGTGTCATTTGTGTTGTTCTACAAATATGGCTAGACAGTTCGATAAAGGTCACAATATTCTTGTTGATCTTGATCTTTCAGCACGTGGAGCTAGCAAAGTAGCTCAGGTGCTGACGTTCTTTGCACGTTCTCGCATTCGATATGCGATTACGAGGTCTCCGCCTATATCTCGGGATATATATTAACTGATTTTTGGACTGGGATCCAGTATTATGAGACCGTGAATCCTCCGGTTATCTGTACAATGGTCAACAATCGATCGGTTGTGTTTGCAGCTCCTGACTTACGTCAGATTCTACAGTTGGGTACTGTAGAATAGGAGGATGGAACCACGGTGTACCAAATGGACTTCATTGAAGGTGCTCTTGGACGTATGGGTTATATGGGCGAACGACGAGGATGCCAGTTTCTCAAGGCCCTTGTTATTGGGCAATGGAGATTTTTGTGGCACGTTATAGTCACTATTATTGGACCGAAGACTGCTCTTATATCGGCTATACTGTCACTGGTTTATAATAAACCATACAGTTTTTGTGATTATATTTTTGGAGAGCTGGTACGCCAGATATCGGGGACAGTGAGATTCGATTTTTGATCTACCCGAGGTTCTGCATGCTGATCATCCGTTCTCAGATTGCTGATCTTGTTATCCTTGAGCCGCATCTACGCGTCAATACAATTGCGCTCAGAGGATACAACGTGATGTTTCAGCAGACTATTCGTCGTGAAGAATATGTCAAGCCTGAGATTCATGATCTGTTTGGATATATTCTTGATGCGGGTTATGTGACGCCACCAAATAATGGTTGGCTGGATGTTGATGTTGCTGCTGTTGTTCCTGAGCCTGTAGCTGATGTGGTTCAACTTGAAGATCCACAAGAGCTCATCGAGGAAGTTTTGGAACAGGAAGGACAGGAGGGGCAGCAGGTGAATGCTGAGGTAGCTGCACAAGTGGTGCAAGATGTGCTTGTACATAATGATGATGCTCATGATCCGCTTCTTCAAGCGATTGATCAATATATTGATGTTACATCTGCATAGGTATGTATTCTTTATAGTTAATAAACTAATGATATAAAAACTTAGATGATAGAGCTTTAAGCTAATCATAAAGTTTTAATATTATTGTAATTAGGAACCGATGGATACGGAACCAGAGGTTGATAGACCTACAGGTTCTACATCTGTGGTCGTACCTTCTAAGGTATTATATGTTATTGACATATCGAACGTGTATGATAGAGCGTTATGCTAATCATTAATGTTTAATATGTTTAATAAATAGGATACTGAGGTTGGTCGATATGTCAATAACGTCAGCTATGTATTTCGACCTATTTCATGTGATGGTGAAACTACATCAGATTCTGATTCTGATGATGTTCGACCTATTTCACCGCCTGCTGGTATAATTCCTTATATATCTGGACATATAAAGGATCCAAATTTAAAAGGAAAACGCACAACTGATGATTTAGATCCTGATTTTAACGTGTTAGATGAGGATCTTGATGAGGAAGAAGAGATTTTGGAAACTCAAAGCCGTAAAAGGGCTTGAGCTTCTACTAGACAATTGACTATTGGTCTAGGTTAGTTTACCCGGGTTGATAGAGTATTTAGACTTGTGAGCTTCATCCATCACCAAGTCTCGCAGGTTCCCAAAACTAGGCAACCAGATTCGGTTAGAGAGGTACCTAACTTCGTTAGGTTTGATTTTAAATTGTTTATCTATGCCTTGCAAGGCTTCATTTTTGATGTTATTGGGTTTCAGAGCTTCGAGTTGAGCAACGAGAATTTGAATGTTTAGATCCTTGTGAATGGTCATACTGAGGGCTCGGATTCAAAGTGGTTTCGATCGTTCTTTTCGACTGAGGGCATCGACAACAACATTTGCCTTACCCGGATGATATTTGATTTCGCAATCGTAATCGGTGAGCAACTCGACCCATCGATGTTGCCTCATATTGAGATCTTTTTCATCGAATATGTGTTGGATACTGTTGTGGTCGGTAAAGATTGTGCACTTGGTTCCGTAGAGATAATGTCTTCAGATTTTGAGAGCAAAGACGACATCTCCAAGCTCAAGATCGTGGGTGGTGTAGTTCTTTTCATGAATTTTGAGTTGTTGTGAAGCGTAAGCTATGAATTTGTCCCGTTGCATCAATATGCAACCAAGACCTTGATGAGAAGCATCGCAGTATACCACGAAGTCATCGGTGCCTTCAGGTAGAGATAGAATACGAGCACTGCAAAGCTTTTGTTTCAGAATTTGAAATGCTGACTCTTGTTTATCCGTCCAATCGACCTTTTTGTCTTTCTAAGTCAGTGTCGTGAGTGGTTGGGCTATTTTTGAGAAGTTTTCAATAAATCGCCGATAGTACCCATCAAGACCCAAGAATTTGCGTACTTCGGTGGGAGTTGTTGGTGCTTGCCAACACTTGATAACATTGATTTTTGATAGATCAACATGGATTCCTTGACTATTAACAACATGTCAAAGGAATTGAATGGATTGTATCCAGAACTCACACTTGGAGAATTTGGCATATAACTCCTCGTGTCTGAGTAGCTCTAGGATGGTTTTGAGGTGTTGCGCTTATTCTTGTTCATTTCGCGAGTATATGAGAATGCCATCGATGAAGACAATGACAAACTTATCGAGATAAGGTTTGTACACCCTATTCATAAGATCCATGAATACAGCCGGTGCGTTTGTTAAACCGAAGGGCATTACCTGAAATTCATAATGCCCGTAGCGAGTTCGGAAAGCAGTTTTTGGGATATCGGTGTCGCGAACTCGGAGTTGATGATAACCCAACCGTAGATAGGTTTTTGAATGACGTTCAACTTGTTCAACTCTCAGTAGTTGATGCACATTCTGAAAGAACCATCTTTCTTTTTTACGAATAAGACCGGAGCTCCCCAAGGTGAAGAACTCGGTCTAATGAATCCTCTATCTAGGAGTTCCTGTAACTGGGTGGACAACTCCTAAAGTTTGGATGGGGCTAATCGGTATGGTGCTCGGGCCACAGGTGCAGCACCTTGCACGAGGTCAATTGAGAACTCAACCTGTCTTTGCAGTGGTAGACCCGACAGTTCTTCAGGAAAGACTTTTGGGAAGTCTCAAACGATGGGCACATCCTCAAGTCGCTTCTCCTCTAACTTTTTCTCCATGATGTGTGCGAGGATTGCCGGTTACCCTTTTCTCGGAAGTTTTCGGGTTTTTAGACAAGAGACGATGTTTAGTCTCGTCATACCGGTCTCCCCCTGTATGATCAAAGTTCTACCGGTGGTGAGAGGGATGCGAACGACCTTATCATAGCAAATGATTTCGGATCGGTGTCTGGACAACCAGTCCATCCCAATGATGATGTTGAAACTTCCAATTTCAACAGGCATAAGATCGATTTAAAAGGTTTGATTGGATAGGTTTAAAGTGCAATTAGGTATCACACTATCGGTTTCTATGAGTTTACCTTTCGCTAGTTCTACTGTGTACTTAACATCTAGAGCAATAGGGGTGATCTCAAGCAATGGATAAAATACATCAGAAATAAAGCTTCTATCGGCACCAGTATCAAATAGAATAGAAATAGCTAAGTTGTTGAGGAGGAACATACCCGAGACCACATTAGGGTCTTCGCGGGCATCCCCAGAGTTGAGTATGAAGGCTCTACCTCTCGGGTTGTTGTTGTTGTTGTTGCTCCTGTTCTTCAGCTTTGAACAATCATTCCTGAAGTGCCCAGCGTCCCCACATTCATAACAGGCCTTGGGTTGTTTGGTGTGGTTGTTCGAGGTGTTGTTGTTGGATTTAGGAGCTCGGCAATCTTTGGTCGAATGCCCATACCTCCTGCAGTTGTTGCAAGGAGTATTGCATTGACCCTTGTGGAGGCGGTTACACTTTGGACAGTAGGGTTTGTTCCCAGTATACCCGTGTTTGGATTCGGTGTTGGAGGTATAAGCTTGGATGGCATTGGGTTTCCTGTTTGGTTGGTCGTGGTGTTCGTGTTTGTTGTTGGAAGGGGCGGTGGATGCCTCACGGCTGACAATCATTGCCATGAGTTCATGTGCAAGCCGTATTGCACTTTGGATGGTGGTTGGTTTGGATGAGGTGACATTTCCCTGGATGTTCTCTGGGAGGTCACGAATGTATCTCTTGATGTATTTTTCATCCGTGTCTACCAAACCCGGACATAGGAGGGCGAGTTGCTGGAATTTGGTGGTGTAACCAGCGATATCATTGCCTTGAACAGTTAAATGCCAGAATTCTTCCCCCAACCGGTGGAGTTCCTCAGTCGGGCAATATTCGTCCCTTAGCATTTTCTTCAGGTCTGCCTAGGGGAGTATTCTACCATGTGAGTGCACCTTCTTGAAAGGTGTAAGCAACAAATTTGACCTTGCTGTCTTCCGTGCAGTTGCACAAACTGACGATCCACCTGATTAGACCGATGACACCTTCTGTGCCTGATATCGCGTAAAAAGTCACGTTTTTACTGCCGATTCTCTCTTATTCTGGAATGATTCTTGGCATTTGAACTCAAATAACACTCAAATCAATGAGAATCTGCCACTGAGGTCAAAACAAGGTTGCACGATAAAAATCAAGCAAAACGGATGAAAAACGAAGATTCCACGCACGTTTGAAGATTCAAGGCATCAAAACAAGATTTTAAACCTAAAGTGCCCATCATCAACATCCATCTTATCCAAGATGTTCGTTTTCAAAATACGAGTGTAAGAGAAGAAGAATCAACGAAAACGGATAAAGAATGAAGATTCTACGCCCGCCAGAAGATTCAAATGATTCGTATGCAATAACTGGAGATAGGAAACTCATTTTTGGGATTAATTTTCATCAAAGTCTTTGTTTTTGAAAAACGAATCAAACGAAAAAAGAATCGATGAAAACGGACACATAACGAAGGAAACACGCACGAATTAAGAAACGCAGCAAAAGACGGCGAACTGGGGCGGGTGGCAACCAGCCGCCGCCGGCCACATGGTGGGCGGCGCCGGCCTCCCCTCCCCCATCTCATTTCTTCTTTTTGGTCCTTTCGTGTACACGATGTCACACCTTTACGCGATTGTATGTACCTGGTGCACCACCTTTTCCACCTTTCGCTAAAGTGCTCCTCAAGTTGCTAATGTGAGCCGAATTTCAACTATAAATAGGAGGCATGAGGCTTCATTTCAACACATACCATTCTTAGAACAATATACTTCTCTTAAGATATTGCTTCTACTTTCTTTCTATTTTCTTACTAAAAATTAGTTTTAGGCTAGTTTAGGAGCTTGTTTAGAATAGAAGGAAAGTACGGAACGCATTGTAAATCTTCGGTGTAAGCTTGGAATTGTGTCAATTAATTCAAGTCTACTTTCTCCCGCATTTAATCCTGGTGCTTTCTAATCCTTATATATCTTAATTAATTACATTTATATTGATTATGCTAGATTTAGTTATTGCCATGATTAGAGAGTAGTATACTTGTTGTGTTTGTTTGCGATGTAGTTAATTAATTATGGGATGATTTATAATTAAATAAATAAAGATCGGTAGTATCGCTTTGATCATCTTATTGCATGTTCTTGTTTAATTGTTGCCTTAGGATCATCATAGTGGTAAAAATATAAACGGTCTTAATTACCGTAAAATAATATGATGGCCCCTATTCGGCTGTTACTCGATATAGTACTGGAAACACTTCATATACCCATAAATAGTACTGGAGATCGAATCACTTCATTCTTAAACCCATCCATATATCCATAAATAAACACGTTATCCCTACCTTCTCGAAAGCATCCCTCAAACTTCATAGTAAGTCTCAAAGATGAAAGAAAAGAAGCTACAAGGATATGACGTCAAAGAAGAAAACCCAAGAAAGAAAATTCGAAGAAAAGAAAATCAATTAGAGAAAAAGACTCCTTCTGCAAACACCAAAAGAAAAGGGCGTCAATCCTCCCAAAAATTCCAACTTCACCAAAAAGAAACCAATGAAAAACCAACAAAACCCCCTCTCACATCACCAACACTTCACCCCAGAAACCCTACATCACTTCCCTTAGAATGATTGTGGCTAAATCGACTTCGTGCTCACCAAAAAGGTAACGATTTGATCCTCGATCAACCCTATGACGATAAACGATACATGACTGGCGTTCTGAGTGATTGATAATATTAGAATAGGAAACCCTAAACACTTTGAGTGATTGGAGTGACCACCTTGAGAAGATCGCCTAGTAATGTATCCAAGATCAAGATCAAAAGCATGCTCCCAAAGATTACAACCTTGTTTTTCAAAGAACAAATATTTTATTTTTTCCAAAACCCCCGTTGGTAAAAAGTTCCGCCTCAAAATAATTCATTATCTGCTTATCTTTAACCATGTTGAAATTCGAGTTTTCTTGAGGACAAGAAAAGTTCTAAGTGTGGGATACTTGATATCGCGTAAAAAGTGCCATTTTTAATACCGATATCTCTCTCATTCTGGAATGATTCTTGGCATATTGAACTCAAATACCGTGACACCCGCCAAATTAGGACTAGTGATTAGTATCTAATCAGATGTTAATACATGTAATTAGTCCTTAGATTTAGGCTAATTAATGTATTGGAGTATATATTGATTGATATATACAAATATACAATTTGATTAAATCGTACGCTCTTTAGATCGAATGTAATTCGTTTTAATTAAATACGGATGTTGGTGAACAACTTTGTTAAATAACATAAAATTATTTAATAACGCAATTATATCCAAAATATTATTTTGATAATATTCTCTAATTATTTCGTATCGTGTAAATAAATGCCTACGCGACTTAAAACATCAAATGCGCAAACAATCGAAATAGAGCCAAGTTATATACGTTTAATAGCTCAAATATAAAGTATTTGGCGAAATACTTAAATAAGAATACTGAATAATTATTTATATTTTAAAACTTACATTCCAACACATATAAAAATATTTAAACGTTTAAACGATCGGGAAAACGAACACCGCACGGAGGATAATTGCGGAGACTGAAAAATGGGGCTTTCATCAAAACCCCACCACCTTTTCTTTCCCTCCTCATTTCTCATTTTTTTTCCTTTCTTTCTCTCTCCCTTCCTCTTTTCTCTCAAACTACCATCACACCACCACCTCTAAATCACCAATTACTACCACGAAACGACATCGGATCACCTATACCATTTGGAAGAAAAGAACCACCTCCCCGCGATCTACAACCCCATCTTTCCGGATTTTCACGGCGTTAACTTCGTAAGTGAAGAAGAAGGAGGAGGAGTAGCCGGCCAACTCCAATTATTGGAGTTGGTTGGCTCCATTCGCAGTACAAAACGCCCGTGTTTTTGTACCTGATCGTAAAGTAGTATAATGTTTTCAAATGATAATTTTCTAAATATAAAACTGTATATATTTTTATTCGAAGTATTTTATAAAAATACTTTCAATGAGATATAAAATTATATCTTTGTTTCTCTTTGGTTTGACGGATAGTTTTCAGTGTACAAAATGCGTTTAAATTCTCAATCGAGTAAATAATTATTATTCTCATTAATAATACATTATTTAAAAAATGTTTTGCACCAACGTCCGTATTTGAGATTGCGTGTTCTTTCAGATTTGATGGTATGTGATTATTAATTATTCCTTTTAATGTTATATATATATTTATATATATAATATCTGAAAAATTTTGTTAATCACGTATTGTACGAATGATTTAGGTTTAAATTAGGGGTTAATTTTGGCCCTTTTTGACCGGGTGTCACATTCTCCCCTTGTTAGGAGAATTTCGTCCCGAAATTCAAGCGAAACCTAAATACGCGTGTTTCTAAGGTGGACTAAGTGATATGTCTAATTCTAAGACACCCGAGTTTCCTCTCCCCTTGTTAGGTTTAAGCCTACTGATCTCAAATGAATAAGGGAGAATTCCGATTCTTTTCCTGACCGTTACCTAAATAACATGGTCGGTCCGTCTTAACAAGCATTACTATGATTTGGATTAATAATCCACCGAATTCAATGAGTCTTACTGTGTTCATACAGTTTGTAATAGTCAGTAGGATCGTTGCGTAAACTAGACTCTATTAGTCTCCCATAGAAACTAAATTTAGCATACATTATTTTTACATGGAATGTTACCCAGTGTATAAAAGTTAACCGATATGTTTTCCGGTATACACACCGTAGGATATGTTATTCCTATACATATGTAAGCTAAACTTCATCTCATAAAGAAACTATAGAACTAACTTGTCGTTTTTCCCTAACTCTATTGTGCACTTAGAATCTAGGGAAAACATAAAAGATATCAAGCAGCAAGTAATATCTATCCATGTAAACAGTGTAAAAGCATTCAGGTCATTAATAAGTGACCATACCCGTGTTGAGCAAGTCAATGAGTCTCGGGTTCTGGTCGTCTTACCTAGCTCTGAGTACGTAGGCTCTTCCTCGAGCAGGGTCGATGTTTTTGTCCTTCAGCTTTGGACAGTCATTCCTATAGTGCCCTACAGTTCCACACTCGAAACAGGCTTTCGCTCGGCAATCCTTAGCAGAATGACCATAACGCTGGCACTTGTCACATGGGGTGCCGCAAGGCCCGTCATGGTGGCGTTTACACTTTGAGCAGTAGGGTTTGGTTCCAGTGTACTCCTTCTTGTTTTCAGATCCAGAGGTGTTGGCCTTGATGATTGCAGGCTTTTTGGTAGCCGGACCTTGATCGTCAGGGTTTCCCTTAGGTTTTCTCTTGTTATCACCGGAGTGATTTCCAGTACTTTTGACAACAGATGTTCCTTGGCGAACAATCTGTGCCATCAGTTTGTGTGCCATACGCACAGTACCATGAAATGTAGGAGAGTTGGACGAAGTCACCATCCCTTGGATTTGCGGAGGGAGTCCCCAGATATAGCGTTCGATACGCTTGGATTCCTCACTAACCATTGATGGACACAGGTGTGCTAGTTGGTTAAACCTAGAGGTGTATCCGGCAATGTCATTGCCTTGGGTAGTGAGTTGCCAAAATTCAGCCTCTAGTTGCTGAATCTCATCCCTGGGACAATACTCATCTTTGAGCATTTTCTTCAGTTCGTCCCAAAGGGTTTCCAGAGCAATGTCTTGACCCACAGAGTCAACATAAGTATTCCACCATGTCAGAGCATCGTCCATAAAGGTGTAAGTGGAGAACTTGACCTTACAGTCCACTGGGCAATTGCAGATGCGAAAGACTGACTCAGTCTTCTCCAGCCATCGCAATAAGCCAATAGCACCTTCAGTGCCTTTGAAGTTCACAGGGTGGCAGCTAAGGAAGTCCTTATAGGTGCAAGGTTTAACATGAATAGAGTTTGATGGTGTTTCAGAACTTTCAGATCGCCGTTGCCCCGCAATTAATGCTTCAGCAACCAGTTGATCAACCTGAGCTTGAGTGTAGGTTCGTCTTGGCGGCATGATTCTTGCATAAGCAAAAAGAAGATGGGTGAGTTGTCTATACCAAATCATGACATATCACATATGTATTTATATTTATGTTGTAATATACGACAACACAGGTGAAGTCATGATTCGGTAGACAACTGGGTTTGATATAGGCTGGATTTTCAAATGTCTTCAGGATATGGTTTACAACTAATATGGCGAGTTTGTGAATCATGATTCGAGGTTTGTTTGGATAAAAGTGAAATTATGAACAGTATGGGCGAAATAATGCTTGGTTTGTGAAAACCTAACAAGTTTCCTAGTGATTACCGAACGGTACAGTGGAGTGTGTTGCAAGATGTTATAGGTGTATAATTAGGTTGGTGATTGTAATCGAAACCAAAGTCCCAATCTTCATATCTAAGGACGTTGAAGTAGCTATGTTTGTCAGTTACAGGTGTATAGGTGGTAACTAGAGTATCCTCGTATAAAGCCTATTCATACGTCTTCAATATACCATAACATGGAGCGTAGTATGTATTCGAGACCTATTTATGTATATATCCCTATATCACATAATAGTCCATTCATGTATGTATGTACCATATATACCTATGTATCCACCTAGCCGTGTCTAGCACATAATAATTAGAAGTCCTGGTTCTCTCGTGATCAGAGTCAACTAATGCATTCCTGTTCAATATAACCCTTTCAGACCTCACATCATCTTTATTTAATTGTACATAGTTAGCTACGCTATGTTAAATTAAACTCATATGACGTGAACACTGAACCAGTCATACCTAATAAGGAATACTGCCTAACGGTTATAGTCTAGGCCCACTATATGCAACCTAGTTCGCTATAACCTGGCTCTGATACCAATCTGTCACACCCCCTATTTTATGATTTGCGGAAGCGATGATTTGGGTGTGACTAATCAAATATCAAAACACCAAGATTACGACAAACGACTCTACATGAGACATTTATAAATATTTCAAAAGTAATACAAGGTCTAAGTCATAAGTTTACATTATAAAGGTGAGTTCGCCAAAATGAATTCCGAAGATTTTAATACATAACGTTTAACAAAATATGATGCAGGAAAATCTTCATCTGTTTGCAATCATGCGACTCATACTAACTAACATATCCTGCGGGCCATCCTTACTGAGCAACCCTACTGTTGTTGTGTACCTGAGAATGCAACACTAAAAGATCAGCTATAAAGCTGGTGAATCTCACAGGTTTAAAATAAACATTGATGTGATCAACATGATTATCCGACGATAATTAAACAATGTAAACCGAACTATGATAAGCAATATAACCGAACAATGATATAACCTATTAAGGTTTCCGAGCCATGATATAACCGACACAAATATTGCACTGAGCTATGATTCAAAGCATAACCCGATCTTTGCCTCCCGTTTTGGTGATACACCCGTAACAATTACTAAAGTGCCCGTTTTTAACTTGGTTGTAGCTAACAACCCGGACGGGGACGTCACTCCCATGATAGTACTATCCTTTAGTAATCGCGCCTTATTAAGTTAATGAATCATACACTGTTGAGGACTTTTACCGAATTAAAACACTCGTGCATATACCGTACAATGAAAATCAATACCGACAATAATAACCGAAACAATGAACAAGTTAATAATTAAATTAACTAACCGAATAACTTGTGATCACTAAAACAATTTGTGTTGCATCTCCCCCAAATTTAAAAACAGTAAACAGTGAAAATGGGGCCGAGAGACTCACCTGAAGAGCAAGCAATCCTAAAGTGCACGCGTGTACCAAAGTAATCTCCTAGTGTCCTAATCACGCGAGATTAAGATAAGTGAATGGATGTTTGAATAAACCATCCATTTAAATGTTTGTTCGATAAGATTATGCCCAAAGTATTTGATAATTTATTACATTTGAAGTTGGTAGAATGGGTACGGCCCGTTGATGACAATTTGAAATCACATACCAAAAATACAATTTGATTTGTTTTCGTAAAAATATTCATCGTGTATATATATATAATGTTCCAAAACATAAGGTATGTTTGTTTGTATATATATAACTCGTATATTTACGTTTCAAAAGTTGCGTTTGTTGCTCATATGTATATATACATAAAAATTCGTCGTTAAACTAATTTGGTGAGGCTGCACCGTTTTGGCCATATCCCCCTCATACGAACTCGGATTTAGGCGATCCAGGCACCCAAACGACCGTCACTCAGAGGGCTACAAATCTACAAAATATGGTTTGCTGGAACATAGTACATAGCTGATCGGCTAAGGTTTCTTAGCCGAACGGCTGGGGAAAAGTTAGCCGATCGGCTGGGACTTGTTAGCCGATCGGCTGGAGTATAACCGATCGGCTGGACTGAGTCAGCCGATCTGCTGAGGGCCTGAAAAGGGTCTGTTCATTCAAATCATTTTCCAAACAAGTTTTGATCCAATTTTTGGGTATAATACTCATGATAGAACACTAATATATGTTAAACTAAGCATTTCAAAACATTATAAGTTAAGAAAATTGAGTCGTATCATACCGAGCTTAAAATGGAGAATTTGAGGGATGATGGGGACGATGGTGAGGATGATGAAGATGATGAACAAGATGATGATGATTATGATTCTGGTTCTTGATGTTGTCGATGATGATTGTTACTGATGTTGTTGTTGTTGATGATACCCGAGAGAGAGAGCCGAGAGATAGTGAAAGAGATGGAGGAAAATGGAAGAAGAAAGTGAAGAAGAAGGAGGAGGAGTAGTCGGTCAACTCCAATTATTGGAGTTGGTTGGCTCCATTCGCAGTACAAAACGCCCGTGTTTTTGTACCCGATCGTCAAGTATTTTATAAAAATACTTTCAATGAGATATAAAATTATATCTTTGTTTCTCTTTGGTTTGACGAATAGTTTTCAGTGTACAAAATGCGTTTAAATTCTCAATCGAGTAAATAATTATTATTCTCATTAATAATACATTATTTAAAAAATGTTTTGCACCAACGTCCGTATTTGAGATTGCGTGTTCTTTCAGATTTGATGGTATGTGATTATTAATTATTCCTTTTAATGTTATATATATATTTATATATATAATATCTGAAAAATTTTGTTAATCACGTATTGAGTACGAATGATTTAGGTTTAAATTAGGGGCTAATTTTGGCCCTTTTTGACCGGGTGTCACACACGGCCTGCGACACTTCACCTAATGTCACAGATAGTAGAACCTAGAAAACTTAGATTTTACTAATTGTCGAGACCTGAAATGTTATCACTTGATTTTGCCCAAATTCAAACCTCAAATGCGTTTTTCACCAAAACAATGTAGCTCGACCCCAGCCAAGGGCTCTGCCCCTTGGAACCTGCCATACTTCCCTTATACAAATAATTAAATCTGATACAACGATACATATAATAATAACACTTTGGATTATTATTACAAACCGTCACCAACGGGCCATACTTGTTTTCAAACTACAAACGAAATACTAAGACAAACACTTGGACATTTTCTAGTTGAGTGGACAACTAGCATGGGTGATCTTTTAAAACACCAACTTATTTACTTGTTACTTAAAACCTTGTGCGTTTCGGACGCCAGAAGGTTGCAGGGTTCGGAGAACCAACATCCGGGATTACACCCGACACCCTTACGGACTTACATCCGCTCTACTTGTTTGATTTCCTAGACATACTTTCCAGGCTCAGGTGAGTCTTACAGCCCCACTTTTACTGTTTTATTTACGGGGTGAGATACATTGCTTATTTTTCATGAACACAAGTACTGAACTACTCATTTTACTATACGGGATTGCATGAGTTACTTACCATTTACTGAAGTCCCTCCATCATACATCGTTAGTTATGGACTTAAGCGCGAAAACTAGTTAATGGATCCATTAGGGAAATGACCCTCCCCGCCCGGGGTAGTAGCTCTACCACGAACCGTTCTGTATAAACGGGTGACTATCATTCGCTACTTACGCTTGCTCAGTTTCGAGCATGTCACGGGGGCAACTTATCACTTACGGGTTAAGCTTTGATTATGAGCCTAATGGCAACGGTATAAACTTACATACATTTGCAGGATTGCAATTACTTGATTTACGCCTGCGGGCACCACTGATAAAATCTTGTGTTCAAATCTGATATTACTTACAAACCTGTAAGATTCACCAACATTCGTGTTGACCTTTTTAGCATGTATTCTCAGGTACGCGTACGGAGTAGGATTACTGCCGGACCTAGCTAGAGTCGCACGATTTCAACATAACTGCATTAACGGAGATTCTTAGGATTATCTTTTGTATATTTTGATTATGTAATAGAATCTCCCGCCTTATGCGTGGACTCTAGGAAATTAAAACTTTTGTATCGAAAAAAATATGTTTCGAAATGATTTACTATGAAATGTAACTATTTTCTATAAACGTCTCATTTAGAGGTCGTTTGCTTGTGATTATGTGTTATGATATTTGATTAGTAGCTCCCCGTGTTGACTTCTGCTGCATCATAAATTTGGAGGTGCTACAAATATGATTCAAATCAGTGTTATTATGCTGAGATGGTCAAAACAAGGTTGCACGATAAAAATCAAGCAAAACGGATGAAAAATGAAGATTCCACGCACAATTGAAGATTCAAGACATCAAAACAAGATTTAGAGACAAAGTGCCCACCACTGAGATTTCTCTTATCCAAGATGTTCTTTTTCAAAATACGAATCCAAGAGAAGAAGAATCGGTGAAAATGGATGAAGAATGAAGATTGTACGCACGCTGGAAGATTCAAAAGATTCGTACAACACATCTAAATTTCAGGGACATATTTTTGGGATTTCTTTTCATCAAAGTCTTCGTTTTTGAAAAACGAATCCAACAAAAAAATAATCGATGCAAACGGATGCATAACAAAGAAAACACGCACGAATCAAGAAACGGAGCAAAAGACGGTGAACCGGGGCGGCAGGCTGCCAGCCGCCGCCGGCCACCATCCAGCCGCCGCCGGCTAGCAGGGTGGCGGCGCCGGCCACCTGCCCCCCATCCCAATTCCTCTTTTTGGTCCTTACGTGTACCCGGTGCCACACCTTTACACGATTGTACGTACTCGGTGCCACACCTTTACGCGATTGTATGTACCTGGTGCACCACCTTTTCCATCTTTCGCTAAAGTGCTCCTCAAGTTACTAACGTGAGCCGAATTTCACCTATAAATAGGAGGCATGAGGCTTCATTTCAACCCACACCATTCTTAGAAAAATATACTTCTCTTAAGATATTGCTTCTACTTTCTTTCTATTTTCTTACTAAAAATTAATTTTAGGCTAGTTTAGGAGCTTGTTTAGAATAGAAGGAAAGTACGGAACGCATTGTAAATCTTCGGTGTAAGCTTGGAATTGTGTCAATTAACTCAAGTCTACTTTCTCCTGCATTTAATCCCGGTGCTTTCTAATCCTTATATATCTTAATTACTTACGTTTATATTGATTATGCTAGATTTAGTTATTGCCATGATTAGAGAGTAGTATACTTGTTGTGTTTGTTTGCGATGTAGTTAATTAATTATGGGATGATTTATAATAAAATAAATAAAGATCGGTAGTATCTCTTTGATCGTCTTATTGCATGTTCTTGTTTGATTGTTGCCTTAGGATCATCATAGTGGTAAAAATATAAACGGTCTTAATTATCGTAAAGTAATATGATGGCCCCTATTCGACTGTTACTCGATATAGTAATGGAAACACTTCAAGGTGGAGTACAAATGTATGGAAGTCGAGGAACGACCGAAGGTAGTCATATTACGAAGCGGTACAATATTACTAAGTAATATGATGGCCCCTATTCAACTGTTATTCGATATAGTACTGGAAACACTTCAAGGTGTAGTACAAATGTATGGAAGTTGAGTAACGAACGAAGGTATTTATATTACGGACTAATATATAATATATAAACGTGATTACAACACCTTTTTAACGATGTCCAATAGAAATGTAGTCAGTCATCTGTGTCAAAATAATTTGTCAAAGGTATGAAACTATGGAACTGTAAGGCTACATGGGGGATTATCATAGGACAAGACATGGCCAAGGTTTGAAGCGGCGGAACCACTTTAAGTGAGGAACGCTGTGGATAATTAGGGGATTTATTGGGTAGTCTTAAGCAAGGGCTGGTTTAAAGTCATTAATGAACTTTTTAAATACATGAATCTGTTAGGATGACAAGGAATCGTTATATGATTTGGTTATGTCTAGTACCTTAAGATTTTGTTCCCGTTCATATGAAAGTATTATTAAACCATAATTAATATTTTTCTTATTATTCTAAATACTTTGTGATGTTACCATAACCTAGCTCCCGGTGTGACATGCTAATGGGATTTTAATTAGTAGGGAATCTAGTGTTTACATCACGAGTATTCAAGATTAATAATTAACAAATATCTTTCAACACAGTTTCTCCAAATATCATCCCATAACTTAATTAACAAAATCTCAGCAAACACTATCTTTATTTTATCTGCTTTATCTTTTATTTTTATTTCGCTTTTATTTATTTAATTGCCTAAGTTAGTTAATATAAAAACCAAAACTCCCTCACTATTTTATAAAACCTTCACTAGTTTGAAAGCCCTCATCTGCCACGCCTTAGTTTCAATTCAGTCGGTTTGAAGAACGACTCTAGGTCATACATACCACTTGCTCACCCTTAGGATTAGCATTGTTAGGGAAAACTTAGGCCCCGCATATACAAATTTAAAACACACACTGATGCCCGTCGCCAGTAGCCGGTGCAACGACAAGGGTAAAATCCTTACCGACCGTTGGTGACGCATCATGAATCTTGCAAACAATTCTAAATTAGTTAATCATTTTTCCCGTGAAAGTCATCATCCCATATTATTAGCTAATGAACTCGCAACAAATACTACTTTCCATTATCTGATTTATTATTACATTTCATTCGCTTTATTTACTTTACTTAGTTAACTGAACCAAACTCCCAACGCACTCTTTTAAAAAACCTGTACTAGAAAGTAATGATTGATTAGATCACCTCCGTTTCAATTCAGTTTCTCTTTAAGAACGACTCTAGGTCATACTTACCATCTACTAGCCCTTGGTTCAGTATTAGTAAGTCATACTTAGACCCCAGCAAATATAAATTTAAAACACCCACCGATTGGCGTTGTGATCATTCGCGCTTGCGACGGTCAAAACGCCATCAAGTTTTTAGCACCGCTGCCTGGGAGATTAACTGTCCGATACAGAGGCCCAACCAATCCTGTTTTCTAGTATACCCATTGGATAAAACCTTTTATAAAAATATATTTTCTTATTGTCTGTTTTTAGTTCGTGTATGACCTGTTCCCCTAGATCTGCACCGCTTTTAACTTTCCTGATCCAGAACTTATAATATGCACTATTCGACGAGAAAAGAAGCAATCTGCAATTAGACAAGCAATGGCTGATCGCATCACTCTCGCTGACAACAGTAAGCCCTCTATTGAAGGAAGAGGAGGCCCAATTCTCTACCCCCGGGACAATCATTCGAGTTTAAGCACCACATCATCCAACTAATCCAAAACCACTATCAATTCCATGGATTACCAAGTGATGATCCAAACTCTCACCTCGACAAGTTGATATCTCTTTCCAACTCCTACAAACAAAATGGAGTTAGCCAAGATACAATCCGCTTGTATCTTTTTCCTTATTCGCTTACACATCATACGCAAACATGGTTTGAAGGTTTAGAAACCGGCTCTATCCCTTCATGGACGGTAATGGTGACAAAGTTTCTAACTATGTACTTTCCGCCCTCTAAACAAACCAAACTCCGAAATGACATCATGAACTTCCGCCAAGCTTTTGATGAGTCATTATACACCGCATGGGAACGATATAAAGGAGCACTGAAGAAATGCCCTAATCACCGACTCGACAAATCTGCACAATTGTGTACCTTCTATAATGGTTTACACCCTAACCACCGAACCACCCTCGACGCTACCGCGCAAGGAAGCTTTATGACGAAGACATACGAAGAAGGATGGGACCTTATAGAAAATATGACTATGCATCACCATGATTGGAACTTTGGAGATCACTCGACATCTTCAGCACCTCTCGCTGCATCAAATCCAATTCCAGTCGAAGCAATCAAGATATTAACAGAGAAGATGGACACACTTGTCAAACAGTTCAGAGAACTTAAGAAACAACAACACCAAGTACACCAAGTGCAAGCCTGTCAAAACTGCACCAACTCGCAATCACCCGGTGAATATCGAGTTGAATATGAAGAGAAAAACGACACCGTTTACTATGCTCAATACCCCGTTCGACCACAGAATTCTCCACCTGGTTTCAACCAAAACAACAACCAACCCAGAGGACCTCCATTCCCACAAAGAAGCAACCAACCTTTCCAACCCCGATACCCACCTAGATACCCACCTTACCCAAAACAACATCAACTTACCTACAACCAACCCCTTGCACTTCCTGGACCCACTTCCGATACAAACCAAACCACTGAACAACCCAACAAGACAAATGCCCCAGCATCGAGTTCAGAAGACACCTTTACCCAGTTCATGCAAGGCCAACATATACTCAACCAAAAGACATCCGCTAGGAAAGACCAAGCCGATCTCTTCATGAGAAATCAATTGGCCGTATTGAAGAACTTGGAAGCTCAAATTGGACAATTGGCACAACGTCTTGAGAACAGACCCAGAGGAAGTTTGCCTAGCAACAAGGTTCACAACCCATATGTTGAGGAGGCAAAGCAAGTTACCACCACCAAGGAAGCAGCCACTCCACCACCTGCTGCTGTCCCAGTAAAGGAAGAACAAAAGGTCAAGACACCAGCTGTGGAAACCACTCCAACATGAACAAGGAGGTTAGAATCCCTTACCCTGCTAGACTTAAGGTCCAACCTAAGAAATTATCATCTTTTAAGTTAGACGGAAAATTCCTTGATACCATGTCTAGAGTTCCTGGTCGTAATAAGTACATCAGAAAATTGCTATCCACTAAGGATAAACTTCCCGAAGTAAACAACATTCCCCTTAGTTCTGAAACCTTAGCCCTACTTAAGAATAGCCTTCCCGCAAAATTAGGAGACACCGGTTGATTTACACTCCCTTGTTCTATTTACCAATCTGGAGAAATAAGCGCCTTAGCCGACCTAGGAGCTAGCATTAACCTCATGCCCTACTCACTGTTTATGAGGCTAGAACTTGAAAACTTGAAACCCACTAAGATGACCGTCCAGCTAGCTGACCAATCTGTTAGATACCCAAAAGGAATAGCTGAGAATGTCCTAGTTCAAGTTGACAAATTCTTCTTTCTGACGGATTTCGTGGTAATGGACATCCACGAGGACATAAACATCCCGATTATCCTTGGAAGACCATTCATGAACACAGCCCTAGCAGTGATCGATGTGTACAACCACACGATTGTCCTACGCTCACACGGTGAAAGCATCACTTACAAGATCGACAAACCAGAATGCACCCTAGAACAAGAAGAATGTTGCGCTATATCAACGGGCAGAATTACCTATAATGATGAATCAGAGCCCGAAGAAGAACAACCTTTCACCTGATCGTCAACCTTCATCTCTGACACTGAAACTGACCCAGAAGAAGAAGAGGAGTATCAACCTGCAGAGGATGACTTGGAATCTGAAGAAGAAAAGGAAGAACCCACTGAGGAAGAAGAAGAAACTAAAAAGGAAAAAGAAGAAATGGACGAAGAGACTGAGGAATAGGAAGAAATGAACGAAGAAATGGAGGATGATGAAGATCATGTTGAGTCGCCAAAAATGGCTGAAGTCAAGAGGATACTGCGAAGATTACTCTTCATCAGAAGAATCCGTTGATTATGAAACCCTCCGTCAAGAACTAAAGTTCACTCATATCAAAAGAATGGAAAACATTCTTGACTCTTATCTCGACCCATCAAAACCTTTCACCCTAACCCGACTCCGAGATATAGATACGTTTGAAGAAGAACTCCGATCATCTAAGCACCCAGACCTATATGCTACACTCTATGAAAAACTTGATGCATATAAGGCAAGGCAAAAATGTGGCTTTTATGAAGAAAACCTTCAAGACACAGCTACGGAAGTTAGGACCATCGAAGTTGACAGTTCCCAACCTTTCAATAACGCCCCCTCAGATGAAGAATTCCACCAATTTCCTGATTCCCGTGATGAAGATTCTGAAGAAGAAATCAAGTATGACGACGATTGTATCAACGTCACTCTCGATGAACGCTCTATTCCCCCTATTCCAACAAATTCTCCCATCATCACAACCGAGATATTGGAAATCCCTCTCTTAGACACCCACCAAGAGATGATTGACTTGATTGATGAAAATAACGATGTTCACATCATCGTAGAACCTATCAGAGAATCAACCAATGACTACACCACCGCTCAAAGGCACCTGATAAGGGAAATCGAACGAGAATACGATTCATACCTCGCCAATTATGGAGAACCAGAACCCCACACTCTTCAAAGATATATTCAAGAATTCTCCGATTCTCTTCAAGCACAAATCACCAGAGAAGCTCAACAGCCAGAAAGACCCCACTACCCGATGGGAGAAGTCGAGTTCTACAACAAACAAAGGCAAATATACCAAAAAGTGGATTGTGCCTTGGACGGATCCGCTTTTCCCTACTCTTCGAGTCAGAAGGCTATACTTGCATCAATGAGAACCAATCTTGAAAGAGCTACTGGAAACCCATGAAATTATGCTGACATCAGAATGGTGGGAGATCTTAGAACCCTTCTAGATCTCATCGAAACTGGAGAACATCTCACAGCCTCGGAAAACTACAGGATCGTCATTCACTCCACCATTGGTCATCACGTTGAACTAATAATTGATGAGTTAAACGAGTCAGCATATGAAGAAGAAACTCGTGAGGTAACAAGATTCATTCCACACATGTCGCAAATCAACCTAGCAACCTATGTGATGACTCGACTGCACGGAATGTACCAAGAAGAAGACGTAGAGCTTGACGTTTACCGAAATGGATATCGCAAAATATTCAGCAAGTTAATCTACATCTTCACAGACTCGGATTTTCCCTTCAACCGTGAACAACACCAAATCATAGGACAAGTATGCCAAGCAACAAGATCCTTTGGAGGAGATCCTTTGGTTAGTGACTTTGAAGATGTAAGAACTGAGTTTATGTTTTAATCACCTCGATAGGTCGAAACCACCCCCAGCGTGAGGTTGTCCGAACTTACACCTGAACCAGAATTGACCCTAACGGACCAGTTACATGGTCAGTTAGATACATCAGCTACGGGATGGCAATCCTCAACAGATTGGCCACTGACCACTTCAAAAGCATCAGAATGGAATCCACCAACCCACCAACTCTTATTGCCGACATGACAGAGCAATTCCTCCAATACTTTCCTCCAAGATACGCCCTACCTAGAATCCACAGTGACCACTCCAGCACTAGGGACGCATCCAGCATCATCTGAAGAAGAAAGGACTAAGTCGAGCTCTCGAATTTAAAAGAGCGCTTCTCGGGAGGCAACCTGTGTTTTTAAATTTCCGCAAATTTTACTTTCCAAGAAGTGATGAAATCTCCGACTATCTTTCACACACGGATCATACATGCACCAACCTGCAAGAAAGTATCAACACCTGAAGAATTGTATATCCGGCATGTTTACACCTACGAGACCAATCACAAGAAGACTTGATCAAGAATGCACCTATGAAGACGAAATCCGGCAGATGCAAGCAAAGGAATACTGCAACTACCAGGGAGTACTTCTATACCGTCTCTTTCACTCGTTATAAATATACCATATCCACTATGCTTATCACTAAGTGTGGGATTCAAACCCAACACACACCGCTAAAAGAATATGTCTTAGATGTTTCAACTCCTAAGTGTGGGATTTTCACCCCAGACAGAGCTTAGAATAACATCGAGGACGATGTTCCTTTAAGTATGGGATAGAAGTAGTTGCACTACTGTGAAATGGATATTGGTATATGCTTGATTCTAAAATCATTGCTCCTTAGACCCTGCTTCTCCAAAAAGTAACTCGAAATTTTAAAATTTTTTTGAAATTGAGTTAAAAATATGTTGAAAACGAAAATTTTAGACGAAGAATGATTTACTTTGGGGAAGAAGGACAAATAAAATACAAATTCTTTTGAAAAATTAGTTTAGTAATCCCATAAAGAGCATCGCATGACTAGGTACACAAAAAACCAACTTTCGATTCGTGAGGTATCTTGAGCTATATAAAGAGCATTCACTTTTAATTCTTCACTTTTTCGATTCTTGAGTGTGCCGATGTATGCGCTTAGAATTAGAACGTGCTCCTGTGATGCATTTCAAATCCGGATTGGTGAGTAAAGAGGAGATCGAATCACTTCATTCTTAAACCCATCCATATACCCATAAATAAACACGTTATCCCTACCTTCTCGAAAGCATCCCTCAAACTTCATAGTAAGTCCCAATGATGAAAGAAAAGAAGCTACAAGGATATGACATCAAAGAAGAAAACCCAAGAAAGAAAATTCGAAGAATAGAAAATTAATTGGAGAAAAAGACTCCTTCTGCAAACACCAAAAGAAAAGGGCGTCAATCTTCCCAAAAATTTCAACTTCACCAAAAAGAAACCAATGAAAAACCAACAAAACCCCCTACATCACCAACACTTCACCACAAAAACCCTACATCACTTCCCTTAGAATGATTGTGGCTAGATCTACTGTGCGCTCACCAAAAAGGTAACGATTTCATCCTCGATCAAGCCTATGACGATAAATGATACATGAATGGCATTCAGAGTGATTGATAATACTAGAATAGGAAACCCTAAACACTTTGAGTGATTGGAGTGACCACCTTGAGAGGATCGCCTAGTCATGTATCTAAGATCAAAGATCAAAAGCATGCTTCCAAAGATTACAAACCTTATTTTTCAAAGAACAATTATTTCATTTTTCCAAAACCCCCCTTTAGTAAAAAGTTCCGTCTCAAAATATTTCATTATCTGCTTATCTTTAACCATGATGAAGTTTGAGTTTGCTTGAGGACAAGCAAAGTTCTAAGCGTGGGATACTTGATATCGCGTAAAAAGTCACATTTTTACTGCCGATATCTCTCTCATTCTGGAATGATTCTGGGAATTTGAACTCAAATAACACTCAAATCATTGAGAATATGCCAAGGAGGTCAAAACAAGGTTGCACGATAAAAATCAAGCAAAACGGATGAAAAACGAAGATTCCACGCATGTTTTAAGATTCAAGGCATCAAAACAAGATTTTAAGACTAAAGTGCCCATCATCAACATCCATCTTATCCAAGATGTTCGTTTTCAAAATACGAGTGTAACATAAGAGAATCAACAAAAACGGATAAAGAATGAAGATTCTACCCCCGCCGGAAGATTCAAATGATTCGTATGCAATATCTGGAGATAGGAAACTCATTTGTGGGATTACCTTTCATCAAAGTCTTGGTTTTTGAAAAACAAATCCAACGAACAAAAGAATCGATGAAAACGGACGCATAACGAAAAATACACGTGCGAATTAAGAAACGCTGCAAAAGATGGTGAACCGGGGCGGATGGCAGCCAGCCGCCGCAGGCCAACCACCAGCTGCCGCCGGCCACATGGTGGGTGGTGCCGGCCTCCCCTCCCCCATCTCGTTTCAGCTTTTTGGTCCTTTCGTGTACCCGGTGCCACACCTTTACGCGATTGTACCTACCCCGTGCCACACCTTTACGCGATTGTACGTACCTGGTGCACCACCTTTTCCACCTTTTGCTAAAGTGTTCCTTCAGATGATAACATGAGCCGGATTTCTCCTATAAATAGGAGGCATGAGGCTTCATTTTCAACACACACCTTACACACCATATGCATTAGTCATATTACTTTCTTACTTTCCATTCTATTTTCTTATTTCAAAATTAGTATTAGGCTAGTTAGGAAGCTTATTTAGAGTAGAACGAAAGCAAGGAACATCTTGTAATATTGGGTTTACTCTTGGAATTACACTTATTAATTCAAGTCTATTCCTTCTCGCATTCTAATCCGGGTTCTTTCTTTCCTATTCTATCTTAATTAAATATGTCTGCTTTAATTATGCTAGAATTAGTTTGTGCCATGATTAGCGAGTAGATTACTATTGTATTTGTTGTGATGTAGTTTGCACATATAATTATGGGATGAATTTAAATACGTAGTGAAATAATATGACGGCCCCTGTTCAACTGTTTACTTGGTATAGTACTGGAAATGCTTTTAAAGCAAAGTACATACGTATGGAAGCCGGTAAACGACCGAAGATAGTTGTATTATGGATCGACGTTATAAAAATGGAAACTTTATAAACGAACTGCATCAAAACTTACATTCTCCTTTGGATTAACAAACGTGATTGTAACCTTGTAAAGAGGATTCTCGAACCTTAATACTTGGTCAATAACTATCTGCGTCAAAACTATGGTTTAAGTGTAACGTCTTGCAAGCATCATAAAAAGCAATGTGATTACGTGGAATTACCATGAGTACAGTACACTTCCAATCACAATGTAATTATCATGTAAACATCATGAAGCAATTAAATTCACAACGGAAACATGGTCTGGGTTTAACTTTCTGCAAAAAGACGTCATCATTTTAATTAGATTAGTTAGTTTAGATTAGATTAGAGTAGGTAGGCTATAGGCTAAATAACCATTTACGAAAACCTAGGGATTTGTTAATTGTATCAAGAAATGCAAGTTTAAAATCCAATCGAAAATGATACTCATTCCTAACCTGTAAAACCCTAAAGTAAGATATGCAAGAAACCTAAACGTTTTCCCTCGCTTATCACTCTTAAGTTTTACTAATAGGAATTGGTAAACAAGTCCGAACATGAACCCTAAGTTAGTTGTTTATAAGACTCATAATCTTTATGGTATTAAGAAAGGTTAGACATGTTATGGACTTGCTACTCTATTCCTTCGCCCACGAGCACATGCGTTCAATAATATGGGCCACTGACTCCCTCACAGGAGAGTGTGGAGAGTTGAGCATCGTCTATCTGACCAGAATCATGACACCTTAGTTCCTTGTGACATATTAGTTGATAACCGAATAATAGGGAATCTATTGGTTATACCATAAGTTATTGAATCTTGCAAACAATTCTAAATTAGTTAATCATTTTTCCCGCGAAAGTCATCATCCCATATTATTAGCTAATGAACTTGCAACAAATACTACTTTCCATTATCTGATTTATTATTACATTTCATTTGCTTTATTTACTTTACTTATTAACTGAACCAAACTCCCAACACACTCTTTTAAAAAACCTGTACTAGAAAGTAACGATTGATTGGATCACCTCTGTTTCAATTCCGTTTCTCATTAAGAATGACTCTAGGTCATACTTACCATCTACTAGCCCTTGGTTCAGTATTAGTAAGTCATACTTAGACCCCAACAAATATAAATTTAAAACACCCACCGATTGGCGTTGTGATCATTCGCGCTTGCGACGGTCGGAACGCCATCAGTGCCCTTGAAATTCAGTGGTTTGAAGCTAAGAAAATCCTTTTAAGAACAAGTCTTGATGACAGGAGTAGTGTCAGCAGTGTCATCGCTTATCCTAGAGGTTCGGAGTGATTCCCGAGTAGCCAGGGCTTCGGCCACAGCTCGGGAAACGAGGGCAGCAATTTCAGCATCGCTGTAACTTTTCTCCTTTGGCAGCATGATTCTTCAAGAAAGAAACAAGAGGTATATGAGAGATTGTTACAGAATGATAGTTAAGATAGATGTATATATAAAAGTGGTAATATACACATCATAATGTGAAGATCAATAATGTAGAGTAATAAGGAGAAATTGTTAATTGATATTACAGAGTTAAATGACTACAGACTATTTCTAGTCACGAGTCTCAAAAGTTACAGATTTAGGTAGCTGCAAATGATGCCGAAAATTGTTACATCCGGTCGAATTACATAGATCCTACGGAAGTACAATAGATTACTAAACAGTTACTACACTAATCTCGGTGTAGATTGAGTTATGGGAGCAGTGAGGTGAGATGGTCCACAGACTCTGCAAGTCTGCTAACCATTCGGAGAGCATCCTCGGTTTCCCACAGGCGCGTCTCACATTCTTGCAACTTTGATTGTAAGACGAAGATCTCGTTTTGGTTACTGATTACTTGGATATGAATAATCTCCATGGTTTGTGTGGTATCTTCCACTTGGTCATGAGTTCGGGTCAAGGTTTCAAAGATGTCTGCCTAACCTATATATAATTGGGCGATACCATCTTGAGTTTGCTCCATCCAGTTAGAGCGAATGTTTCGTTGTTCGATTTCCATGTCGTGTAGCCTGCTTTCGTGACGGTGCACTCGAGTAGCTAACACAGGGATAGTGAAGTGAGCGGGTTCTTGGGTATAGGGAGGGACTTCCATGTTGGAATATCCTCCATCTGATGTGGGGAGTTGGATTCCTTCCTCGTTCCTCCAGGTGTTGAGTCGGTCTGATAACCATCGCCATTGGCTCATTGTTATTTGCCTTTGAGGCTGGTTATTGAGTTGGTTTTGAGTGGGATATGGGCTAGCTCGAGGCAACCCAGTGTTCCTCCAAGCTACCCTTGAGTTTCGTGATCCATACGGATGAGAGCGAGACGTTAGAAAGAATAAGGTCTATATTCGTATATATTATAGCCTAGGATTTGTAGAGAGGTCTATCTATGTATATGTATGTATATCACATAATAGCCTATTGAGTGTCTAGCACAAACATGTTTTGAGTTTCGGTTCTCTCGAGGTCAGAGTCAACTAGTGTATCCCTGTTCAACATGATTGTCTCAGGTCTCACATCACTTTCCTTTAATTGTACATAGTTGATCGGGCTATGTTAAATTAAACTTGTATGATGTAATCTCTAAACCAATCATACTTAATAAGGAAGTACTGGCTAACGGTCATAGTCTACGCCCACTAATGCAACCTAGTTCATTATAACCTTAGGCTCTGATACCAATCTGTCGCACCCCCAAATTCGGGTTGCGGAAGCAAATCGGGTCGGGGCACGACTAATCAATAATCACAGCACAAAGCTATAATGAATGACTCTATATGCGTCATTTTACAACTGGAATTGATAAAACCAAAATTTACATCAAAATATAGTTTACATTAGCTCAGTTGAAATCGAGAGATTTACATATATAATTAATTTATACAAAATATAATAATGCAGCTAAATCTCTAAATGTTTGCATGATGACTCGAGCTAATGATATCTTGAAGGCAGTCCAACCTACTGCTGAGTACTTGTGATACATGCTAAAATGGGTCAGCAAAACGCTGGTGATCTAGCAGGTTTGTAAGTCAAAACATATCGTATGAACCGCAAGATTTAATTGAATTTATAGTGCAATTAAGCAAATTAAAAGTTATACAACCATGAGCACATAGTCTGAGCTTAACTCGAGGTGTCAGGTCCACATTTAAGGTTCCTAATCGAGGTGCCTCCCACGAGTGCCTAATCTACACTCGTTTGAATAAATATTAATACATCCGTTTAACCAGTTAGTGCATGCTAACCCGGACGAGGATGGTCAATCCTATATGGTACCATATACTAATATTCACGCTACAACGTATTACCAAACTATGTTGAGGAGGGTTTTGAAAAGATTAGTGAGATAAATCATGTAGTATTTGATTGATTTCGTACTTGCATTCATATTTTACAATAAAACGAGCAATGATATCACACCCCTGAGTAAAACAGTAAATTAGGGGCTTTGAGACTCACCTGAGTCTTGAAGTGTTTATCTAAATAAACTTGAGTTGATTTTCCGAGTAGTGATGTCCAAAGACTTGTAACCCGAGGGTGTCCACGACACGCGATGGTTATTAATTGATTAGGTATCTCAAAAGACTACCTTTGTAGTTGTTCGTCCAACTAGAATGTCCAAATGACTACGATTTGGTTGATTGATTTGAGTTTTGAAAACGTGTACGACCCGTTGTTTGTAATAATAATCTTCAACTTTATTATTTTGATTTCGAAGTGTTATACTTAAAAAGTATTTACAAAGTTTAGGTAACGGGGGTCCGGGGGTAGCTCCCCTGGTTAGCGGGGTTCTAGGGGTGGCAACCCCTGGTGGGGTCCAAGGGGCAGAGCCCCCAGGTCCAGGGGAAACGCATCTAAAATTTGAATTTGGGTATCATTAAGTGATGAATTTTGAAGTCTTGACACTCTATAAAAAATATGAGTTGCAAACATTTTGTTTTTAGTGTCACTTATAGCGACACTTAGGGGTTTAGGCGACATTCAGGAAGTGTCGCATAAAATGGTAAATTCTGAATTAGTGGCGTCACTTGTGGAAGTGACGCATAGAGGGCGACACTTATGGAAGTGTCGGGTGCAAGTGTCGGTATTCAGGGTCATGCGTCACTAGGGTTAGTGTCGGATGAAATCAAAATTCAATTATAGGCGACACTTAGACAAGTGTCGCTAGAAGTGTCGGTTAGGAGTGTCGGGTATTGAATTTGTGACACTCAGGCAAGTGTCGGGAAAAAGGGGTTTTATGCGGCACTTAGACAAGTGACGCAAGATTAGGGTTTTAAGAGACACTTAATGCGTCACTTAAGGAAGTGACACACCACTGGATCTAGCCATGCGTCACTCCCGACTGGTCGGGATTTTGAGCCCAAAAACGAGTTTTCCGATTTCCGTTTGGTCTGATTCTTTTACCCAACCCATATTTGGACATATTAAGCCTAGATAAACTACAACAAGTTAAAAAAACTTGAAATCGAGGAGTTTCGAGATTTTTTCAAAAACTTAAAAGTTAATGCGAGAAGATTTCGAAAAGATGGAAATGTAGATCGTTGCGAGGTGGACATTTTTCTCCAAACGAGCTTGATTATTTGTGATGGTTTTGTGGTGGTTTTTGATGATTTAAGGTGGTGGTGGTGTGGTGGTGGAATTTGGAAGAAAGAAAGAGAGTGAGAGTGAATGTGTGTGTGTGTTTGGTGTTTGAAATGAGAAGAAAGGAGGGTGCGGAGGGGTGTATGGGCCGGTTTTAGTGGGGTCATCAAGGGGTGGCCTCACCAATTTTTCATTCCCCATATTTACGCTCCGTGCGGTGGTCGTTTTCCTGATCGTTTAAACGTTAAATAATTATTTTATACGTTTAAATATACGTTTTAAAATACGAATGTTTATTCAATATTTTTGTTGAAGTATTTTACCAATTACTTAATAATCGAGTCATAAAATATATTTTGACTTCGTTTTGATTGCTCGTGCGCTTAACATTTTAATCGCATAGACGCTTGTTTGTACGATACGCAATATTTATGGAATATTATCAAAATAATATTTTAGCTATAATAGTGTTATTAAATAATGATATACTATTTAATAAAATTGTTCACCAATGTCCGTATTAATTGAATCGAATTATATTCGATTTAAAATGCATACGATTTAATCAAATTGCATAATTGTATATATTCATTAATATATATTTCGATATATTAATTAGCCTAACACATAACTAATTACATGTATTAACAGTTGATTAGGCACTAATCACTAATCCTAATTTGGCGGGTGTCACAGTGCAACACAACAGAATTCTTGTGTTTTATACTTATGTTTTCAATTGTTTAAACCTATGAACTCACCAACTTTATGTTGATTTTTTAATATGTATTTCTCTTGTTCACATACGCAGTAGGATTACCCACAGGAAACAACATACTAGAGGTTGTTCGATGTAACTTTGTGTGATGATGCTTGATTTGGTCGGCGCCCCCGACACCTCATACTTCCACTGCCACGTGTTTTGGGGGGTGTGACAGTTTCCCTCCCTAATCATCTCACTAGTCCAAGGATTTAAAACCCTAGCATGAAACTAGAGAGAAAGACTAGAGAGAGAAACTATAAAGAACACCTAGAGAGAGAGAGAGAGTATTTCTAGAGATAGAGAGAAGAAATGAGAATGAGGGATGTGAATGAAATGAGGAAATGAGGTTGGTATTTAAGGGAAAGAGGTGAAGGCTGTTGGGATCCGAGGAAACTTGACAAGTGTAGAAGGCTAACCACTGTCTGCATTATTGCTAGCCACTGTTTGTGAAGAAGTACCACTGCTTAAGGAGTGCTAGCCACTGCCAGAAGAAGTAGAGATCTAGCCACTGCTAGTATAGTTAAGCAGTGTCACTGTTAGTATGTGTCTGTAAAGGGAACTTACTACCACTGTTGGTACAAAGTAGGTTATTCCCACTGTTAGTATATAGAAATCTGTTAGAGATATTTATGGAATAAATTTGAATTCCATAATTATAGGAGATTGTTTAGCAGGACTCTATGTGTTATAAATAGAGATCCTAAACCTAGTTTTAGGTTAAGATTTTTAGCGCAGCTTCAAGGTTTTGTAACCCTAATACAAATCAGTGTATTCGTCTTATATCATTAATAAGATTGAAGCTTTTTATATTTCTGTTCTTGTTCTTCATATTGATCTTCATTATATTACTAAGTGTTATTCCGCAAACTTCTTAGTAATCATTCAAAACTTTGTTAGTCTAATAACTTTATTAGATCGATCTGGGTTTAACAAGTGGTATCAGAGCAGGTTTAGTTTTGAATACAAGAAGATCTCAGTTTTACTGTTTTATTGATCATTATTATAATCAATAAATCATAGCAATGACAGAAGGTAGTGAAGGAATCCAGGTCACAAAGATCCCTATGCTTAGACCTGATGAGTTTCATCTGTGGAAAAACAGAATCAGACAATATATGCTTCTCACAGACTACCAGATGTGGGAAGTGGTTGTTAATGGTCCACCAGTGACCCTTAATAGTGATGGTGTGCCACAGCCAAGATCACCACCAACATCTGAGGCAGAAAGAAAGGTTAGATCAATAGAGTACAAAGCTCTAAGTACTTTATTGTTATCTATTCCTAATGAATATCAGAGACGATTTGAAGCATGTCAAGATGCTAAAGTTCTGATGGAAGCAATAGAAAAGAGATTTGGTGGTAATGATAACACCAAAAAGAATAAAAGATCTCTGTTGAAACAACAATATGAGAACTTTAATTCTGTAAAATCAGAAACTCTAACTCAAACCTTTGATAGGTTTTCTAAGCTTGTGGGAGATTTGGAAAATCATCAAGTGAAAATTGACAAAGATGATTTGAACAGGAAGTTTTTGAGGTCCTTGGGTGATGAATGGACCATGTATACTGTTGGTTTGAGGCAGAGTGCAGATCTGGAAGCAAAGGAATTAGAAGACATCTACAATGATCTGAGAAATTTTGAAGCTGAGGTAGAGAACAAAAAGATTGGATCAGGAAGTAACAACAACAATTCTGCTTTTATGTCAATGGCTGGAACAAAAGCAGAATCAAGTCTGAAAGATTTTTCTTGTGGGTCTGGTGGAGTTGGATCATCATCAAATAATTCTAATGATCAAATCTTAGAATCTTTCTTTGCTAGTAATGTGAACTCTTCACTTACTAATGAAGATCTAGATCAATTTGGGTCAGATGATCTAGAAGAAATGGATATCAAGTTACAAATTGCTCTGATCACACAAAGAGCAAAAAGGTTTATGCAAAGAACTGGTAGAAATAACTTTGCACAGAAGAGGGGTGATGCTAACTGGTTTGACAAGAGCAAAATTGAATGTTTCAACTGTCACAAGTTGGGACACTTTGCTAGGGAATGCAGAAGCCCAAAGGTTGATCAGTTTGAAAGAGGAAATGGTCAGAGAAGTGGAGGAAATGTGGGCCAAAAGAAGAATGTGCCAATCCAAGATACTTCATCAAATGCACTGGTATCTGTTGATGGATGTGGATGGGATTGGAGTGATCAGGAAGAACATGAAGTGAAGAATCAATGCTTCATGGCAACTGCAGAATCTGACAAGCAATCTGAAGTTCCTTATGAGGTACAAATAAAATTGTGTTCAAATGTGTGTAAACAAACTGTGAAACATTATAGAGATCATAACCAGAAAGTGTGTGATGAGCTAAAGCAGTGTGAAATCAAAAGTAGACACACAATCTCTGTAATAGAAAATCTTGAAAAACAGATTCAGGCATTTGAAGATAATGCAACACAGTTTAAATATGATATTGAGTATGCTAGATGGGAGAGAGACACTTTTAAAGATAAAGTAGAATTATTAACTAAGAAACTTGCTGAGGTCACATGTGAAAGGGATAGCATAAGACTTAGTGTGAGTAACTTAGAACATGCATCTAAAAGTGTAAATAAACTTATCAATTCTCAGATTCATGATAAACTCAAGACTGGGTTAGGATACAGCAATGTACCTCCTCCTTATAACAACAACTATTTTCCTTCAAAAACTGAAATTGATTTAAATTTACTTAAAGAAGGATTAAATGATGATGTTAAACAGGTTGACCCAGTTAACAGTTTAAGAGAAGATGTAAACATTGATAAAGTTGAAATTCATGAGTGGACTAAGGAAGATGATGAAGAGTGTGATACATCTGAATGTAATGATAATGTGTTCATTGAATCAGATAAATCATCTCATGAAAGCAGCAATAATATTACTGGTCTAGTTAAAGAACTGAAAGTTAATAAACTAGAAGAGGGTAAGAAAATGTTTGAAGAGAAGGTAAAACATCTTGAAAAACATGAGAACATAACACCTAACACACCTAGAAATTTTCAAAGGAAGGTTAGGCATGATGTGAAAACAAATGTTTCTGTGAATCATACAACTGCTGTGAATACATGTGATAAGTGCAAGTGTAAGGATAACTCTTCTAAATCACAAAATTTTCAAAAACATATTCCCAGAGGTAACCAAAGGAATTGGAACCAAATGGTGACTCAAAAACTGGGGAATAATGTTACCGTGATTAAAGAAAAGTTATGCCTTATATGTGGCAGAAACAATCATCTTCAACATGAATGCTTTCATAATCCAAAAACATATCAAAAGAATGTGAAACATCCATGGACAGCAGCCAATATGATTAACAAACAAAACTTTAAATCTAAAGTTAATCATACAACTGCTGCTAGCAAGATGAATTACAGGGCAAATCAAGCTATGGCTGCTGCAAAAGTTTCCACTGCAGGAACAAAAGCTAAAGATTTAGCCAACAGTGGTAAGACTAGAACAGTGGAAAATGCGTTTAAAGCCAACAGTGGAAAGAATTATACCAGTGTTAATCCCTTTACCACTGTTAGACATAACAACAGTGTTCATCCTTTTACCACTGTTAGACATAACAACAGTGTTAATCACTTTACCACTGTTAGACATAATAACAGGTATAATCTTGACACTGTTAGGCATTATAACTTTGGTCCTCCAATTAACAATGATAGACCAAACTCCACTGTTAAGTCTAAAATTAGTTGGATTTGGACACCTTTTAAATCTAATGTTCTCAGCTGTTCAAAACCTAACAATGCATCAAAATCAATAATCTTCAAGAAAATTGATTACCTTGATGCATCAGGGAAACCCAAAGCCAAATTGGTTTGGGTTCCCAAGAGAAATTAATTCTCTTTGTGTTTGTTTGTGTGCAGGGCAAGCCAAGAAGTTTATGGCATATTGACAGTGGCTGCTCAAGGCACATGACTGGAGATAAGGAAAAGCTACAGAACTTCAAATCATTTGATGGTGGATATGTAGCATTTGGAAGCAATCCAAAAGGTGGAAGGATCACAGGCAAAGGAGTTGTTCAAAGTGCAAAGTTAAGCTTTGAAAATGTTTATTATGTGGAACAGTTGAGGTACAATTTGCTAAGTGTGAGTCAGATCACAGATAAAAAGAACCCTGTTCATTTTACTGACACTGAATGTCTTATTCTGTCTAAGGAGTTCAAAATTCCAGAAAATATGATTTTAATGAGAATTCCTAGGCAAGATAATGTCTACAAGTGTGACTTAGCAAACATGGCACCTCAATCTGATTTAAACTGCTTGATTTCTAAAGCAAATTTAAATGAGTCTACTTTGTGGCATAGAAGGATGTGTCACATGAATTACAAAACCATTAATAAACTCGTCAAAAACAAGCTTGTTAGGGGTTTACCTGAGAAGGTCTATTCATGTGATGATCATTGTGTTTCTTGCCTAAAGGGAAAGCAACACAAAACTTCTTTTAAGTCCAAAGCTGTGAGTTCAAACTGTACTCCTTTATACTTATTGCATATGGACTTATTTGGACCAACAAGTATAAGTAGTATGGGAAAAAGATCTTATTGCCTTGTTGTAATTGATGATTATACCAGATTTACATGGGTTTTCTTTCTTAGAACAAAAGATGAGACAGGTGAAATACTTAGATCATTTATAACTAAGATTGAGAACCAATTAGATAAAAAGGTTAAAATTATCAGGAGTGATAATGGAACAGAGTTTAAAAATTCTGAGATAGATAAATTGTGTGATGAGAAAGGCATTAAGAGAGAATTTAGTGCTCCTAGGACTCCTCAACAAAATGGAATAGCTGAAAGAAGGAATAGGACACTAATAGAGGCTGCTAGAACTATGCTAGCTGATGCAAAACTTCCTATGTCCTTTTGGGCAGAAGCAGTTAGCACAGCTTGTTATGTTCAGAATAGAGTAACAGTTGTTAAACCTTATTTCAAAACCCCATATGAACTGTTGTTTAAGAACAAACCACTGGTTAGTTTCTTAAAATCATTTGGATGTCCTTGTACTATCTTGAATACCAAAGATTACCTAGGAAAGTTTGAAAGCAAAGCAGATGAGGGTGTATTTGTAGGATATTCTGTTCAGAGTAAAGCTTATAGAGTTTTCAATCAAAGGACCAGAGTCATAGAAGAATCATTGAATGTTACTTTTAATGAGAATATCATTAATCCTGATGGAATAGGTCCAAAGTCCTTGTTTGATATTGATATTCTAAATCATGCTTTTAGATATACAACTGTCAATTCAAGTACAGGTATAAGTACATGTACCAAATCAGGACCAGAAGATGGAGTAAGTGAGAAAGAATCAGGAGTGTCCACAGAAAGTAATAAAGATTCAATGGAATACATTGTATTTCCTATCTGGACTCCTGATCCACCTGAGGTGTTATCTTCTGATCTTTCACAGTCATCTCAGCCTATTGAGATAGAAGAGCAAATTGAAATACCTTCTAATGAAAGTTTAGGGCAGGATGGTAATTTTACCAACTTGGAGGACACCATTCCAGAGACATCAACATCTCATTTTCACAAAGACCATCCTTTGGAACAGGTGATTGGTGATCTAAATTCTGGTATACAGACTAGACAGCAGACTACTGTCAATGAAGAAGAAATACATACATCTCTATATGTATGTTTTCTATCACAAATAGAACCTAAGAAGGCAGTAGAAGCTCTTAAACACCCTAGTTGGATTGAGGCAATGCAAGAGGAGTTGCTACAATTCAAGATCCAGAATGTGTGGACTCTTGTTGATCTGCCAAAAGGTAAAAGGGCTATTGGTACCAAATGGATTTTCAAAAACAAGAAGGATGAAAGAGGCATTGTAATAAAGAACAAGGCAAGGCTGGTGGCACAGGGATATACACAGGAAGAGGGGATTGATTATGATGATGTTTTTGCTCCTGTTGCAAGGATAGAAGCCATCAGATTGTTCTTAGCATTTGCTTCATATAAAGGATTCATAGTGTATCAGATGGATGTCAAGAGTGCTTTTCTGTATGGCACAATTGATGATGAGGTGTATGTGTGTCAACCTCCTGGATTTGAAGATCCTCAATATCCAGATAAAGTTTGCAGATTAGATAAGGCATTGTATGGTTTGCATCAAGCTCCTAGAGCTTGGTATGAGACTCTATCAGTTTATCTGTTAGAGAATGGATTTAAGAGGGGAACCATTGATAAGACTCTGTTTATCAAAATGGAGAACAATCATATTTTGTTGGTGCAAATCTATGTTGATGACATCATTTTTGGAGCTACAAATGATGGTTTATGCAAAGCATTTGAGAAATTGATGCATCAAAAGTTTCAGATGAGTTCCATGGGGGAACTCACTTTCTTCTTGGGACTTCAAGTCAAGCAGAAGTTAGATGGCATTTTTATTAACCAAAGCAAATATGTCAAAGACATTCTAGACAGATTTGGTTACTCAGAAGCTAAAATAGCTAGTACACCAATGGAGACACACAAAGCCTTACATGCAGATCTTGAGGGGGAGGATGTTGATGTGCATCTATACAGATCTATGATTGGCTCCCTCATGTATCTCACATCCTCTAGACCAGATATCATGTTTGCTGTGTGTGTGTGTGCTAGATATCAAGCCAATCCCAAGCAATCACATTTATATGCAGTAAAGAGGATCTTCAGATATTTAAAGGGTCAACCACAATTGGGTCTTTGGTATCCTAAAAGTTCTTCTTTTGATCTTATTGCATATACAGATAGTGATTATGGTGGTGAGAATATGGATAGGAAGTCTACATCTGGGGGTTGTCAATTTTTAGGAGAAAGATTGGTGTCATGGCAATGCAAGAAGCAGACCACAGTATCTACTTCAACTGCAGAAGCAGAATATGTTGCTGCTTCCAGTTGCTGTGCACAAGTGCTTTGGATTCAAAATCAAATGCTGGATTATGGTTTGTCTTTTGTAAATACTCCTATTTATATTGATAATAACTCTGCAATTAGTATCATTAACAATCCTGTTAAGCATTCTAAGACCAAACATATTGAAATTCGTTACCATTTCATAAGAGACTGCAATGAAAAGAGGTTGATTCAAATCTTTAAAATCCATACTGATAACCAATATGCAGATCTTTTCACAAAGGCTTTTGATGTGGGAAGGTTTACATTTTTGGTCACCAGTATTGGCATGATTAATCTAACTTAACTTATGTTTGGTATTAGAATTGATACTAACAGTGGCACTGTACACAGAAGTGCTATTCGGTGTTACAACTATCTAGCCACTGTTTCTTATACAGTTGCCACTGCTTGTAAACATATGTATCAATGCTACTGTTATTGTTTTCTAGCTAACCACTGCAGGTTCTTATCTACTGTCAGAAGACATTGCTACTATTTAAAAAAAAAAAAAAAAAAAAAAAAAAAAAAAAAATTTACATGTTATACTTATGAAGCTAAATTTGTGGCACTGCTAGTACTAAGTATTGGTTACCTTGGTCGGTTGCCACTGCTAGTGATACTACCTGCTGTTAGCTTTCTAAGTATATGCCACTGTTAAGGTATTTTTATACCT